>CM042145.1:115483109-115498109 GCA_023376005.1 Doryteuthis pealeii
CATCATCATCATCATCATGTTGCACAGGCAGCACGGATATCCATTACAACCTTTCGCCAAACTTCCCTATCATTCATTGCCCCTCGGCGGTCTTCCCTGCAGCAACCAGCATCCTTGCATAGTTGGTCAATGTAGGTCCTTGCTGGGCGGCCGACATTAGAATATCCATGTGTTGGCTTCAACAGGAGAACGTCACTTACGAGTTCGTCCTTGCTTCTCCAACAGTTTCCTGCATGTCTAGCCCGTCTCACTAGAATGGTCTGTGAGATGGGAGGCAGGTGGCCATACTACGTAATAGATCAATACACAACGTTTGAAGTCTCATATATATATATATATATATATATATATATATATATATATATATATATATATAATATAAGTTTGTTTCTGCATAGTATCATTGAAGCATTGTGTGTATGTGTAATATAAAGATTTTGGAGGCAATTTACAATGCAATATGTGTTGAATTTGTTTAACTTTTTTTTTCAAAACTAAATATTTTCGGAAGTAAAATTCCATCTCAGAGTTATTGAAAGTACTAGGTGATTTTTTTTATAGTACTTATCCCACGGCGATATTGTAATCTTCTGTTGTTTAAGAAGTTGATAAACGCCGTATATTTGAAATTTTTTTCCGTGATGTTAAATCGGCTAATTCCGTGATGTTAACACGGCTCGGCTGCTCCGGCGCGTGGAAAATGTTCGAAATTCTTTTAATTTTTACTATAAATTTAAGCCTTGCTCGGCATAGTGAAATAAAGTTTGTTTCTTTATAGTATCTTTGAAGTATTGTGTGTATGTGTAATATAAAGATTTTGAAGGCAATTTACAATGCAATATGTGTTGAATTTATTTAACTTTTGTTGTTTTTTTTTTCAAAATTGCCTTCAAAATCTTTATATTACACATACACACAATGCTTCAATGATACTAATTAACGGCTGTTTTCAGTCCGGGTGTTAGATCAAGCATATCTTACTATATCTATTCCCCCGCAAGAGAAAGCCCTGCTGGCTAGGACTTTAGAACTTTAGACTGCAACTCCGCAGAGGGGTAAGTCTGTTGGCTGTGGGTGGCAACCTCTGATGCTTAAGGATGGAACCCTTGTGGCTGATGAGTTTAAAAAATTAAGTTTCCATCAACAATGTATAAAACATATCATCTTCGGCATAATATATCCCAACAATATGCCGTAAATGACGTAAAATCCAACCAACCAATCAACCAGCGCAAGAGATTTTGAACTAGGGGTGATGTCATTTTTCTTGATAACTTATCTATACGCAGTCGTACTATTTCCTTACTAGCTGGACCTGCGAATATACTGCAGTATGATAATTTAATTATTACAACATTTGATATTGAAAAATAGTTCAACATATAAAAAGTATAATGATCTTTAACTCTCACTCACTCTATTTTTTCTTTCTTTCCTTCTTTTCATCTTTTCATTATGTTCGATTGAAACAGATTAGCGTTATCGTTTCTACTTACTTACTTTCTTTCTTTCTTTCTTTTTCTCTTATTATATTATTCTGTGTAGTATGTTTTATTTTCTTAATTTTCTTTCTTTATAATAAAAACTGAATGGTCCATTATTTAGCCGAGGCGACAATACAAATAAGAAATAAGAATTCAGCGGATAAGCAACACCAGATAATCATCATTTACATGTTTACATTTCATCTTGGACGATTTGAACGGACTCAGCTTTAACCAGAGGATGATGCAAGATGATAACGGTCGTACGATTAAGGAACATTATTATTAATGTATAGATATTCGATTTGGACTGAATCTTAATTTTTTTTCTCTATTTATAAAATCTAAACCTAATTTATAATCAGATGATATGACAATTATTAATTTATTTTAATAACATTTAATTATAGCGACAAATTACATAAATCAATAAATACTACTTTTTAAGTACACCGTAAATTATAAGTTCATATAACCTCTGTCTGAAAATTATCATGCTGTTATGAGTATTTACTTGAATGTTTGAACAGCCTTATAGAGGGCCAGTGAAACCACACATTGGTACTATTGCAGAATAGCGAGCAAACGATAATATCATTAGATTACGTATAAAAAGCATTATATTTTTACGGAAATACACGAAACCTTTGAGACGCTAGGGTTAATGTAAGGGTTGGGATTAGTTTTAGGGTTAGTGTTTGAGTTAGTTTTAATGTTAGAGCACGGGTTAGGTTTAGGGTTAGGGTTAGGGATAATGTTAGGTTATTCCAAGAGTTTCCGTAATTTGATAGATCTCGCAATTTCACATACTCACAATTTACTAATTAAAACTTATCCGTCTCTTTTTTCTCTTCATCGCTTTGTAAGTATATTCAACAATACAACTTAGCAAAAAGCAGTAAGTAAATGATTTGTTTAAAAAATGTAACAAAAACATACACTAGGGATACCCATTTTTCCTCTGCCTTTTCATTTTAAAAACGAATTAAAATGAATTAAATCGATTATTTAAGGTCAAATTTTTGTCTAAGTAGAAAAGTTGTAACATAATAAGCATCAGTAAAAAAAGCAAAATAATATTACACATGTAATTTATTTTTAATACATTTAAAGCTATTTTTACGGTCAATTTTGATCGCATGTATCTTAAGTTAGCCGCCGTGAGTTGCCGTTAAATCCGTGTTCACAAAATTCGCGATTCAAAAAAATTAACAAAAATTAGGAAATGCTGCTCATATTTTAAATGAATTTTAATTTATCATAGTAGAAATACCTAATTAAATCAGAAAGATTTGAAATAAAATAACTGATGCATTATAAAATTCATTCATTGATAAATCAACACTGATCATTGCATTAAAATCAGATAATTCCCTGAATTTGGGTAATTTAAAAAAAAATTGTATTGTAAAAACACGGATTTTTCGACAAATTGGGTATATCTAATATACACGATCCCTTGTTTAGAATAATTGTTAAAAAATTACCAATAATTCAAAGGAGTTAACTACTCTCAAAAGTATCTCTAGCACCTATATGATTGTCCCAGCACTATTGCCCTTATGGCAACCACAATCCCTTTTTATCATATATGTGCTGGAAGGAAGTGGCTGATGGTCTCACTGTCCTGGGTAATGCGGTAAACTCCATCTGATTGAGAGGTTCCAATTCAAAGATATAGGGAAGGTGGAATACGCCATCATCATCATTACTCCCAGGTCCACATTAACAATGAGTGGCAGTCCCTGTTAGGGTCTCACCTATGAGTTAAATAGAAAAAATGAGTTTAGAAATGTGTTAAAAATTGAGTTTGAAATATTGAGTTTGAAAAAAATTGAATTTGAAATAAATGCTAAATAAATGTTGAATACCCATCAAGAATGTATAAAAAATATCCTCTGGATAAAATTCCCCAACAAGGGTTGACATGCAATACCCCCCCCAAAAAAAAAAAACCCAGCCAAACCAAAGGCGTTAGATTTCAGTAAGTAAACGATTTATTTAAAAAAACGGTAACAATGATATACAGAATTCCTAGAATACATTTTTTATAAATTACTAATAATTCAAGGGAGTTAATTCCTCTCAAAAGTAGAAATTTAAATAATGCATTAATTTCCTAGGATGACTTTATCAGCAATTTGTATTCGCAAATGTGTTTCAGCGCGAAAGTTAAATTACGTCATGTTAGGACAAGTGGAAAGAGATTTGCCAGTTCTATCAGGAAAAAGAGGAGTGGAACTGGTAGAAAGGGTTTTCTTTTCAAAGTTTAAATTCTAAATCAATCAATAATATTAAAATTACCATCACTACAATGAATGATCGCAGTGATTAATCAAAACAAAAAAGAAGATTTTAAATCCCATTTCATAAAATGAAATCTTTAAAGAAATTTAACAATTAATGAAAATTAATGACAGAGAACAACACTAAAGAATTAAAAGTAAATTTTACAGAATTTTCTTAATAAATTAGAATATTAATTGAAAATAGCAACGGGTTGGGTGGAGGTCTTCTTCAACTGAGCGAAGTTGGTGTTACATTAAAACTTAGCTGGTTGGTTGGTTGGATTGTACGGCATATCAACCCTTGTTGTTGTAGAATAATCATACTAAGTTCTAATTACTGTCGAATTGGTAAGACAAGGCAACATGGAGCCGTGACTTAATACGGATCTAACCTTGTTGCAATCCTACTGCAGAATGCCAAATCTTTATGAAGTCTCCTAACATCATAGAAACCAAGCAGCCAATCAGGACTCAAGGAATGGAATCACCCAAATACAGGAATGGGCTATTCTTGAGTTTCATAAGTACCAGCTGTTTTGTGCACTAGTTCAGTCGTGCTTAGTCAGTTGCTGTTGTCCAAACCAACAGTATACTGAAGGACTGATTGACCTCAACATCAATTCTCTTATTACTATATACAATATAGTAACATATACAATTAGATACTATAATTTGATGGAAACGATGGAAAGTAGATATTAACGAAGATGTTTTTTTTTAAGGAATTCGTAAAGACCATGTCCTGAACTAGTCCCCAAAACAGCTGGTACTTATGGAACTCAAGAATAGTCCATTCAATTGTTTCCATCTTTTTATATCACACTGGTGTGAAAAAGTGGCAAGATGTTACGATTCGTGTGGTTATTTTAAACTGTTGGTGAGAGCAGTTTTACAATAGAAGTTCCTTGTGACAAAAAGTGTGATCCTTTCCTGAAGTAAAAAGATGTAGCATCAGTTTTTATCCCTGACCCGTGTTAAAGAATTGTATAATCCTTGTCAGTTGGTCCATGCATCCAACGAGCAATTGAGCGACAATCTATCAGCGCCTTTAAATAGTAAAGCAAATATATGTTTGAGCATTTTCATTGGCCAATTCAGTCAATGCAGTTTGGAAGAGTTTATAAATTCAAGTTGTGATCTTCAGCACTCCTTTTATTCTAAAATAATCTAACACAAGGAGTAAAGTAATAAACAAGAGATAGATAGATAGATAGAGAGAGAGAGAGAGAGAGAGAGAGAGAAAGAGAGAAAGAGAGAGAGAGAGTCTATGTATGTGTGTGTGTGTGTGAGAGAGAGAGAGAGAGAGAGGGAGGGAGAGAGGGAGAGGGGGAGATTTAGAGAAGGAGAGATAAAAAGCTTCTAGAAATAAATACAATTATTAAATGGTTGGTTGAATTTTATGGCATGCCAAACCCTGCTGGGTTATTTCATGCCGAAGACGTTTTGTTTAATCATTCTACACGAGTACTATATTTTTTTAAACTAAATTTTTTCACCATTTTCTTTTGAACTATTCCTAACAGGTACTACCACTCCGAGTCATAATGGTCTTGACAGTAATGGTGATGAAAGGGTACTCCACTTTCTCCAGACCTCCATAACTGGAACTTCACGATGAGATAGTGTTTAACGTCATACCCAGGATATTAAGACCCTCGACCACCATTTTGATCGGGAGGGTGACTCTCTCCGACCACCTGTCTAGCCTAAGTAAGAGTCTAAGTAGAGTGTTGCATGTCATAGACTGCTCATCCACTAGGGTTACATCCTTAAGCATAACGATTCACCACCCATGGCTAACAGCTGGTCCCATTAGGGGGTGGATCTTATTCCTATACAGAAGTACAGTTGGTGTATTCTAAAACCTAAGACGAGACGTCTATTAAAATTTGGGAAGAGAAATGTCGGTAGAATCTTTTTTATATCTAAATTCATATATGAATCTTCAATTAGTTTTTAAAGATTTAGCTTCAGGCAATGTATTTTTGAGTTAGAACAGACTGTTATGTCTACACATAAATAAATATCTCCACAGTAGGGGATATTCGTATCGATTTTTACTAATCATTGTCCACATAATATACTGTATATTTGAGAATATACAATATGATATTCGAGAAAAAACATATTTGCCAGCAAAATAAATGACTTTGTATAAAGCATAGAGTTTGTTTAATTCTCTCTTGCACACAATTTAATAGAGTTTGCCTTCGAGCAAGTCATGGAATTTTGGAAAAAAATCTCCTATTACTATATACAAACGTACTAATTTGATGGAAACGATGGGAAGTTGGCATTAACGTAAGAATGTTTTAAAGGAATTCGTGAAAGCCTGTCCTATATATATATATATATATATATATATATATATATATATATATTATCACAAAGGTACACGGTAATAACCTACTCGAGTTTCGCCACAAGGATCTTCAGGGTTCGACTGCAATTAATCAATATCTTGATTAATCCAGTGGATTTAATCCTGAATATCCTTATGGTGAAACTTGAGTAGATTATTACCGTGTACCTTTATTAATAAATTTGCTCTACTAACGTATTGAGCACTTTATATTTGTTATATCGCTGTCTTATCATTGTGACACTTGAATCAACTAACCACTGTGATCATTTTCACCGGTAAGTCACTTTTTCCCCAAATACCATATATATATATATATATATATATATGAAAGGTAAAAATGGATATTGAATCCGACAATATGTAGAAAGTTTTGTAGAAAACATCTTGTTTTTTCTACAAAACTTTCTACACACACACACACATTGTGTTTCCTCGATTATGATAGCAGCCCAGTCTTGCTATGAAGCCACACTGATAGATTACATATTCTAAAGCTGGAGTCAGATGTTTTTGTTTTAAAGTTAGTTGGAGCTGATCTCGATGTTGTTTATTTTCTTCAAAGCTCTTTAATCTAATGAAGCACGTCTTACGACATTCTTTCCGATTTGATGCTACATTCTACCAAGCACTCAGGTTAATATTGAGGGGTTTCAAATTGTCCTTCAATTTGTCTTCGTAGCGTAAATGTGGATGTTCAATAGAACGCTTAGCATTTGGTAATTGTCCGTATAATATCTTGAAAGCCTGTTCTCATTCATTCTGACAACATGACCAGCCAACCTAATCGGAAACTTTGCTAGTAAGGTTTATATGCCTGCAATGTTGTTACATTTATTTAATTGTGTACTATTTTTCACTCTATCAACCCATTTCATGCCGCAAATGGCATGAAGACAGCGCATGTGAAAGGCGTCAAGTTGGTTTATGAGCTTGTGGTATAGTTTCCATTATTCAACACCATATAGCAGCCCTGAAAGCATCACTACTCTGTTGGTGTCAATCTTTGTTTTAAGAGATACATCTTTGGTATTCCATAATCTGTGCTTCCATTTGCCGACTGCAGTGCTTGCTTTAGCTATTCTGGAGTGGATCCCTTTGTCCATTTTTCCATCAGAAGTGACTGTTGATCCAGATATTAAAACATGTCAACAATCTTAATGCTTTTCCATCAATGAAGACAGAAGTATTTACAAGTCGTCGATTGCATGCTGTGGGCTGGTACAGTAGTTCAGTTATCTTTATACTGATAGTAAGTCAAAATGCTTTTGATATCTCAGAGAATTTCTCAAGAATGGTCTGGATGTCTTCCAGTCTGTGTGCTAATAGAGCGGCATCGTCTGCAAAGAGAAGATCCCACACTAGCTGCAAGGACATTTTTTTATATAGCTTTAAAACGTTGCTGATTGTATAAGCCACTACTTGTTCTGAATTCAACATTTATTCCTTCGCTTAGAGGTGAGAATGCTTCCTGGAGCATAGTGAAAAAAAACAATGCAAATAGAAATGGAGCAAGAACACAGCCTTGTTTTGTACCGTTTGAGACAGAAATAGTACTGGATTACTCATTACCTGAACTCACAGAATCCCTCATTCCTTCATGTAAAGACACGATGATATGAAGCATTTTATCTTGAACACCTGATTCCGACAATACATTCCACAGAACAGGCTGAGACAGTGTCAAAGGCTTTTGTGAAATCCCCGAAAACAATAAATAAGTTTTAGTTTTGCTCTCGAGCCTTCTCCAGAGCCTGTCGAAGACAGAAAATTATATCCCCTGTTCCGAAGGATTTTGCAAGCAACCGAGAGAAGAGATATTCCTCTATGGTTGTCACAGTCATACTTGCTTATTTTGTTCTTTTATAAATGGACAATTGGGCGTTCTTAAACTGTTGCAGGATTTCACGCCTATCCACACAAGATTGAAGAATTTTCAGAGCCTGTGTGTCAAAAGATTGGTTCCATATTTGTACAATTTAGGTGAATTTCCATCTTAGTCTTTCCATTTAAAAATTGATTGCTAGCTTTCTTCACCTTAGGTATTGTCTGGTTAGCAGAGATGGATTGTACAACAGGTCTATGGGGAAGAGTGTCTACTACATGAGTGTTGAAAAAAGATTCCTGATTCAGGACTGTAGATAAATGTTCCGTCCAACCTTTGACAATATTACTTTAGTCAGTCAAAAGAGTGATATCCACTGACATGATTGGTGATAGATCATTGGGAATTGGACCAGATACACCCTTTAGATTTTGATAGAACGATTTATGATCATATTTGTCAGAAGCCTCCTGCAAAGCTTTTGTCTTTGATGTCCCCTAACTCTCCTTCATCTTCCTCAGTCTTGCTTATGATTCTCCTTTGACTAATTTAAATGCGTCTTTCTTTGTTTGACATTTTTTATCGTTCATCCAGACTTGATGACATTTATGCATGTTTTCAAGGGGAGATCTTATTTCATTTGAATCAAACCAGTCTTGATGATTATGTTGCATAGCGTTCGGCTCGGGCCACAAAATCGTACATGTTATATACTGTTGCTGGGTCGTATGTGTTAGTAGTGGAGTATAAAGATTCACACGTAGACATATGTAGTAGTAAGACTTTGAACGTTTATTTCTTTTCCCCTCGTGGTGCTTGTGAATGGCGGGCGTTGACAATGGGAACTACTACTACTACTACTACTACTACTGTTGGGATCTCAAGCACAGAGGGGTGAACAAACCTCACTGCCCGCTGGCAGCGATGGTGCGTGACCGCGGTCACGTACGTTCTCGTCGGCTGTCTCTCTCCGGACTGACCGTCCCTACTGACTGTTGACTGTCTTTTGTATCTCTCAAACGCCTACACGTTTTCTTCTTTCTCTTTGTCCCTCAGCCGGAAGTCCTTACTTCCCTTTCCAGTCTCTTTGTTCAATTTTCCTTTGTCTTTTCGAACTTCCCGCGCAAAACAAATTGAAACAATAGTCAATCTGCAACAATTACGAGGAGCATACCCAAGTATTTCTTTTGTCGAGCTATAGAGAATTTCCCGCAGACCCGACCGTGTTGCTTCAACTTCATCACCCGTGTTAAACGATATGAGCCTGGAGTCAGACATTGTTTGGATAGAGCTCAGGAGTTTCGTGTCTTTCAACTTTGTTACACCTACCTTTCTTGGTGGTTTAGCTCTGTTGTTTCAAACAGGTTTCCTTATATGCATGCCAGTGCAAGCGCAAACAATCTTGTAATCTGACCAACATTGCCCAATAGCTAGTGATCGGGTCAGCTTTATGTCACGCCAATCACGACGACGAACTATAATGTAGTCAATGAGATGGCTATGGCCTGATCTAGGATGTCACTAGGTGGTTTTGAAACTGTTCCGTTGATGGAAAATCGTGTTGGTAATCACAAGACTAAATTCACAACAAAGAGACAGTAGTAACAGACCAGTAGAGTTTACCTTTCCGACGCCATGTTTACCAATTACTCTTCCCTAAGTCAGTGTATCACATCCAACGGGAGCATTGAAGTAATCCATAACATAGAGTTTATCACGAAATGTTGTATATCCCAAGAGAACACGTAGGTTACCTCCTCAGTGGAGTCCATGTAGGCCCATAACAACTCAGCAAGGTCGCATATTTATTCCTCCCGAAAGATAAACGAAGAGGCATCAGCCTGTCAGAAATACCAACTGGAATCGATTCTAGTTGTAAAACAGATGGCCAATTCGACCCGGACACTGCACAATCAC
Organism: Doryteuthis pealeii; assembly: GCA_023376005.1. Lineage (NCBI taxonomy): Eukaryota > Metazoa > Mollusca > Cephalopoda > Myopsida > Loliginidae > Doryteuthis > Doryteuthis pealeii. The sequence goes on from CM042145.1 coordinate 115,492,986, forward strand.
ATAACTATTGTTTTGGTGGGTAATGACACCTTCCAAGTACTTTCTAATAGATTTCTGTTCTATATCTAGATACAACTAGTTTCCAATGTATGTATTTGCCCCATCGATGAGACACTAACCGGTATTACGATTCTGAGTCAGAGCGGGCAAGAGACTGGTGACAGTTAAGTGTTACTCTACACTTCTCAGATCCCCAGAACTTCAGCCTCACCACCGGATGCAGTTTAGTATCATAGTTAAAACACTTCTAGTAATGTGACATGTATTTGGCTACATGGTATCAGCATCAGGAAGAAATTGCTGACCTGACCTATACATGAAACGCGTATTGATAAATTAGATAAACCAGTAAGCCGTTGGTTCACACTTTGAGAAAAATCGTGCATTCAGATGTGCGACCAAAAGGATATTAGATTTTCCTAAAAGTTTATTCCTTCGCTTAGAGGTGAGAATGCTTTCTGGAGCATAGTGAAAAAAAACAATGCAAATAGAAAATGGAGCAAGAACACAGCCTTGTTTTGTACCGTTTGAGACAGAAATAGTACTGGATTACTCATTACCTGAACTCACAGAATCCCTCATTCCTTCATGTAAAGACACGATGATATGAAGCATTTTATCTTGAACACTGATTCCGACTACATTCCACAGACAGGCTGAGACAGTGTCAAAGGCTTTTTGTGAAATCCCCGAAAACAATAAATAAGTTTTAGTTTTGCTCTCGAGCCTTCTCCAGAGCCTGTCGAAGACAGAAATATATATCCCCTGTTCCGAAGGATTTTTGCAAGCAACCGAGAGAAGAGATATTCCTCTATGGTTGTCACAGTCATACTTGCTTATTTTGTTCTTTATAAATGGACAATTGGGGCGTTCTTAAACTGTTGCAGGATTTCACGCCTATCCACACAAGATTGAAGAATTTTCAGAGCCTGTGTGTCAAAAGATTGGTTCCATATTTGTACAATTTAGGTGAATTTCCATCTTAGTCTTTCATTTAAAAATTGATTGCTAGCTTTCTTCACCTTAGTATTGTCTGGTTAGCAGAGATGGATTGTACAACAGGTCTATGGGGGAAGAGTGTCTACTACATGAGTGTTGAAAAAAGATTCCTGATTCAGGACGGTAGATAAATGTTCCGTCCAACCTTTGACAATATTACTTTAGTCAGTCACAAAGAGTGATATCCACTGACATGATTGGTGATAGATCATTGGGAATTGGACAGATACACCCTTATAGATTTTGATGATAGAACGATTTATGATCATATTTGTCAGAAGCCTCCTGCAAAGTTTTGTCTTTGATGTCCCTAACTCTCCTTCATCTTCCTCAGTCTTGCTTATGATTTCCTTTGACTAATTAAATGCGTCTTTCTTTGTTTGACATTTTTATCGTTCATCCAGACTTGATGACATTTATGCATGTTTTCAAGGGAGATCTTTATTTCATTTGAATCAAAACCAGTCTTGATGATTATGTTGCATAGCGTTCGGCTCGGGCCACAAATCGTACATGTTTATACTGTTGGGGTCGTATGTGTTAGTAGTGGAGTATAAAGATTCACACGTAGACATATGTAGTAGTAAGACTTGAACGTTTATTTCTTTTCCCCTCGTGGTGCTTGTGAATGGCGGGCGTTGACAATGGAACTACTACTACTACTACTACTACTACTGTTGGGATCTCAAGCACAGAGGGGGTGAACAAACCTCACTGCCCGCTGGCAGCGATGGTGCGTGACCGCGGTCACGTACGTTCTCGTCGGCTGTCTCTCTCCGGACTGACCGTCCCTACTGACTGTTGACTGTCTTTGTTATCTCTCAAACGCCTACACGTTTTTCTTCTTTCTCTTTGTCCCTCAGCCGGAAGTCCTTACTTCCCTTTCCAGTCTCTTTGTTCAATTTTCCTTTGTCTTTTCGAACTTCCGCGCAAAAACAAATTGAAACAATAGTCAATCTGCAACAATTACGAGGAGCATACCCAAGTATTTCTTTTGTCGAGCTATAGAGAATTTCCCGCAGACCCGACCGTGTTGCTTCAACTTCATCACCGTGTTAAACGATATGAGCCTGGAGTCAGACATTGTTTGGATAGAGCTCAGGAGTTTCGTGTCTTTCAACTTTGTTACACCTACCTTTCTTGGTGGTTTAGCTCTGTTGTTTCAAACAGGTTCCTTATATGCATGCCAGTGCAAGCGCAAACAATCTTGTAATCTGACCAACATTGCCCAATAGCTAGTGATCGGGTCAGCTTTTATGTCACGCAATCACGACGACGAACTATAATGTAGTCAATGAGATGGCTATGGCCTGATCTAGGATGTCACTAGGTGGTTTTTGAAACTGTTCGTTGATGGAAAATCGTGTTGGTAATCACAAGACTAAATTCACAACCAAGAGACAGTAGTAACAGACCAGTAGAGTTTACCTTTCCGACGCCATGTTTACCAATTACTCTTCCCTAAGTCAGTGTATCACATCCAACGGGAGCATTGAAGTAATCCATAACATAGAGTTTATCACGAAATGTTGTATATCCCAAGAGAACACGTAGGTTACCTCCTCAGTGGAGTCCATGTAGGCCCATAACAACTCAGCAAGGTCGCATATTTATTCCTCCCGAAAGATAAACGAAGAGGCATCAGCCTGTCAGAAATACCAACTGGAATCGATTCTAGTTGTAAAACAGATGGCCAATTCGACACCGGACACTGCACAATCACATAACTATTTGTTTGGTGGGTAATGACACCTTCCAAGTACTTTCTAATAGATTTCTGTTCTATATCTAGATACAACTAGTTTCCAATGTATGTATTTGCCCCATCGATGAGACACTAACCGGTATTACGATTCTGAGTCAGAGCGGGCAAGAGACTGGTGACAGTTAAGTGTTACTCTACACTTCTCAGATCCCCAGAACTTCAGCCTCACCACCGGATGCAGTTTAGTATCATAGTTAAAACACTTCTAGTAATGTGACATGTATTTGGCTACATGGTATCAGCATCAGGAAGAAATTGCTGACCTGACCTATACATGAAACGCGTATTGATAAATTAGATAAACCAGTAAGCCGTTGGTTCACACTTTGAGAAAAAATCCGTGCATTCAGATGTGACCAAAAGGATATTAGATTTTTCCTAAAACATTTTTCAACTTCTTTGGATTTGAAATTAAAGAAAAAAACAGTTTATTCAAGAAGAAATGCATTTAGCAGAAGAAGAAGAAGAAGAAGAAGAAGAAGAAGAAGAAGAAGAAGAAGAAGAAGAAGAAGAAGAAGAAGAAGAAGAAGAAGAAGAAGAAGAAGAAGAAGAAGAAGAAGAAGAAGAAGAAGAAATATTGGAATAAAGAAGAAGAACAATTAACTGGAATAGAAGAAGAAGAAGAAGAAGAAGAAGAAGAAGAAGAAGAGAAGAAGAAGAAGAAGAAGAAGAAGAAGAAAATAAGAAAAAAAGAAGAAGAAGAAGAGAAGAAGAAGAAGAAGAAGAAGAAGAAGAAGAAGAAGCTGCAACGTATTTCTTTAATGTTAAAATGAAATACCCTATAACGATAGAGTGATCTTACCTTTAGTATAAATCTTTCTTCAAGAAGTTAAAAAGGTAAAAAATAAAAATGTAAAAAAGATAATCAGACTTACGTCATTTTGCCTAATGAAATAAGATTTTTAACATTTAAGACTACCTTACTAAATTATTAGGAACATTTATAAAGTCAAACAATAAAATTCAAATAAAAAATTATGGAACTGGGATATAAAAAATCCAAAGAAAATTCTAAAACTATCCAATCAGTCTACTGTTACTTTAATAAATAACTAGCAGGACCTGTGGTCATACCACAGTATTATGATTTAATTATTACAACGTTTGATATGTTTACTTAAGAGCTATTCAAAAATAGTTCAATATGTAAAAAGTATAATCTTGATTTAACTCTGTCTCACTCTTTTTTCTTTCTTTCCTCCTTATCATCTTTTCATCATGTTCAAGTGAAAGGGGTTAGCTTTATTGCTTTCGCGTGCTCACCCCCACTATATCTTTCTCCAACTTCCTTTCTTTCTTATAATAGTTTTTCTGTGTAAAATGTCCTTTTTCTTCCCTTTCTTTATAATAAAAGCAGAATGATCAATTATTAGCTGAGGTGAGACACTTATGAGAAATAAGAATTCGGCTGATAGGCAACACCAGATAATCAGGATTTACATTTTTGCATTTCATCTCGGACATTTCATCTCATTTTTAACCAGAGTGTGTTGCAAGGTGATAACGGTCGTACATTTAAGGAACAGGAGTATTAAGGTATAGATATTCTATTTGTACTGAATCTTAAATTGATATCTCTATTTATAAAATCCAAACCTAATTTGTAATCAAATGATATGACAAGTGTTAACGTATAACATTAATTATAGCGACAACAGCTTATATTAAATCACGTTAAACAATAAAGTTTAATTCTTAAGTTGGACGTAATTTATAATTACATAAAACCTTTGTCCGAAAATTATCAAGCTATTATGAATATTTGCATAAATTTTGTTCCGTTACGCTCTCCTTTCGGAATGGAGAAATGACGTGTCAACCCTTTATTGGGTTATGGCACTCATTTCCGAATGGAGTGATGATGTGTTGCTAGTAGAAATAAGTTGATACTTATCTATGTACCGGTACTACATTGGAGAGGCTGGAATCCTGGTTGCTAAGACGATGGTGGAGTTGGATGACAAGTCTTGGATGTTTGGAGTCTGGAAACCAACTTTGCGTGCTGAGGAATATCTTGCCTCGTGCCATTTAGAGTTTTTAGTAATAATACAATGCCACTTCTTTTTCTCATGAGATTTTTATTTCCCACGAGTCACACCAGCCGAGAGCAGGTCTGGCCCTTTCAACTCATAATTCCAAACTCAATTTTCATTCTGACCTCTCACTCCTCTTCTTTGCCATTTTCTCAAGTCTCATTGGTTCGTCAAACCGAAATTGGAGAATAAAGAAACTCCCTCTCTTTTTCTTCTTATTTTTTCTGTCTAGTATACTTTTCTCACCAGTATAGTATATTTCGTTATGTATTTTGTAATGGCTATCTAATGAAACTGGGCTCCTTTATGAGTTACCGGTCGAAATAA
>CM042145.1:115500609-115510609 GCA_023376005.1 Doryteuthis pealeii
CAAACACCAAACCAACCAATATATATTATATATATATATATATATATATATATGTGTGTGTGTGTGTGTGTGTGTGTGTGTGTGTGTGTGTTTCATATATTTATATAATTGTATTATTCCGTTATAAATTAAATTCTTCCGTTTCACCTTTGATGTATTAAATGCGATGAGCAAAAAAATATTATTGGTATTTCTTCACATCACTGCTTACGTTAAAGAAATTTTATTCTAACTGAAGTAAAACATTTATTCATATGTAACCCAAGAATTTAAAAAGACTGGGGAAAAGTATGAAAACAGAAATATGGGGAAAAAAATTCTCTACCCCCTAAAAAAAAGAACAATAAAAAAAAAAGCCACAAAAAACTAAAATAACGAAATCAGCGAGCCTATTTTTAATAAAAACGAAGCGAATTCGAGAAAAACTTGAATAAATTGGAAACAACACAAGAAGCAAAAACTGAATGAAATAAAAAAGAATGAGGAAACATTTTGAATTAAAGAAAATATTTGCGGAGAATAAAATTGTACAAGACGCTGAAGACATAAAACTGTAAAAATAGGAAAAAGTAACAAAATCTTTACTCGGCGGCTTAGATTTATTCTATATATTAATATTCGTGTTCCTTATTTGTACGAGGGTTACTATCTTACAATACCCCTGGTTAAAAATGAGACTTTCCAGATCGCCCAAGATGACATGCAAAAATGTAAATCCTGATTGTCTGGTATTGCTTATCGGCCGAATTCTTATTTCTTATGAGTGTCGTCACCTAAGCTAAATATTGGAGTATTCAGTTTTTATTATAAAGAAAGAAAGGGAAGAAAAGGGATATGATACACAGAAAAAATGTAATAAGAAAGAATGAAAAAAGAGAGTAGGGAAAAGATAAAGAGAGGGGGAGCAATAACACTAATCTGTTTCAGCTGAAGATATTGAAAAGAGGAAAAGGGAAGAAAGGAAAAGAGAATTCCAGAGAGTTAAATCAAGATTATTATACTTCTTACATATTCAACTATTTTGAAATAGCTCTTCAGCAAACATATCAAACGTTGTAATTGTTACAATTTTATGGACAATCCTTTAGGCTTCAAGCAAAAGCGCTTGTCCAGCGGAGATCCTTTGTGTTAAACAGAGCGTAAATTCAATCTACGGGTAAAGAATCCTTTGGTTGTACTTTGGTACTCCTCAGTCTTTCGTCAATGATTACAAATGCACGTCTCTCAGTATCAGTGATTAAGTAGTCAACCAGCCACCCATTCGGGCTCTTAATTGGCTGAGAATTAAACCACGTGACCTCGCTTAGTCTATAAATGTAAGTGGTGTATTGTAGCACACCTTATGTACAAAAAGCATGTTTTAAGCATTATTGTTCTTGAAGTAAGTAATTGTATATTTTATTTTTGACTAAAGTTTAGAACAGTATTTTTGGCTCCTAAATGCAATGAGATTGAAAATCAGTCTGGTATTTTCATTATCTCCCAGTGTATTGAGCTCATCTTTTTAAATGTATATATAGGAACTTAGTTCAACTACATTACGCTCTCCATTTGGCAAACTGATACTACACAATATTTCTAATATTTTTCCTCCTATTTTTTGCGTACTACATTAAACTCTATAAATTACTATACCAACAGAAACGCTAGTCGTGTAATGGTTATCGTTGTAGAAAATGTGCAAGGCGACATGAATTCAAATTCTGGACCAGGCTGTTTGCATTTCACGTAACACAAATGCACTTGAAAAAGAAATGCATCTAACTATTATCCTTCTAGCTGTGAGTAAATAGTAGAGTAGACTGAACACTTTAACCGTGGTATGGCAACTGGTCTACGAAAAGGAAAACTCTGTTAAGAATGTGCCACATACTATTCGTGTGGAGGGGTTGGTAAATTCATACCAACAAAACCTCTCAGGGAAATCCATTTAAGTATTATCAAATAAGAATCGTTTTTTCTTTTCTGTGTCATAGCTGACCTACTTCGCACTGGTAGTAAAGGTCAGTGTTCGATCACAGGAAAGCCAGGATTTTAATTTCAGGTTATTTTTTAAGCTAACAGATCTATTACGTTTCGGAAGTTAATTGAAAGGAGTTGGTTTGCTTTAGTAATAATTCCATACTTATTTTTTTACTGTTCAAGTATTCTCTTGGCTGGATATAGTTAGGTTTGCTATTCTGGATTGGAGTTGCTGGTTCTATCTATGTTATTGGATCTGTTTGTGGCTGGATGGCATTTTCGATGTTTTTCGACCAGTCTGGAACAATATGGGAATATTGAGTATGTCTTGTCTTGTGTTTTTGCTCTTATAAATTGTTTAATAGTTTTTCCATATTATATTGCAGATCCTCAACACTTAAACCATTATCTTAAATTCCATTTCTTTCTTTTTCCCTTGACTGTACGAAGATAAAATCAAATGAAGTAGATGGTTCATTGCATATAGTAGATTAATATCGGGAAACTATGAACCTGAATCACCGCTAATTGTTAAAAACAGGATTTCTACATGAAATTTGGTACGAAGATCATTATAGTAGGGAACCACGCACAAATCGAATCTTATGCCGGGCTAGGATTTAAAAATTGTGTGTATCCCTTCAGCATGTCTCTTTTGAAGCACCTTAAGCACTGGACAATAAACCCATCCCTGTCTCTTTAAATCAGGGGTTTTCAAACTTCTAATTCAGTAGACCCCTACAAAAATTTGATTGACATATCATGGGCTCTCTCCTTATATAACCCAGTCAACCTTGCAGTTTTTTTGTTGCAACCAATTATGTAATTAATGAATTCTGCACAAAAATGTGTAAAACTGTTAATTGAAAAATAACTGTAAAATAAACAGTAAAGTAAGCATAACATGTAAAGAAAGAGCTGCAAATATCTAATACTAACTTAACTTACTATGGAAATACATTTCCTAATGTATTGGGTGAAGCTTTGATAAGTTAAGGAATATTGGGGTTCAGCCTTTGAAAATATGTCAACATGAACATGTTCTCCAGGATTCTTGTGGAATTAATATCTTCTAATTACTAAGAAGGCTTAGAAGTTTGCATATATCCCTTGTAGACCCCGGAATACTTACAGACCCCTTTGTTATTATATAGACCCCAGGGGATTATGTAGACCACTTTGAGAAGCCCTGCTTTAAATCAAGGAGGCAGGTGTTACCTGGGGGGTTGTCCCCTTGGATCACACTAATGTCATATATCATTTCAGTCGGACAAAAGTGGCATTATAGAATGGAACTACGCATAAACCAAAACTTATGCGTGGGTAGGGTTTAAAATGTGTATGTATCTTTTCGGCATTCCTCTTTTAAGGCACCTCATTCACTGGGTAATAAACCCAGCTTTGCCACTTTATATCAAGGAGACAGGTGTTGACCTGAGGAAGACCCCCTGGTATCATGCAGATATATATCTTACCGATCCAATGTCCGAAACCACTGGACACATGACTCGAAGGCCAGGTAAGGGTATATACCACGCATCCCACTTATGTGGGTTGAATATAAGGTCCTATTAATGTGGGACCGCCCACGAACCGAAGATCATGGAACAGCAGGAACAAAACATGCGTGGATTCCCTCGGCATGCCCCTTCAAGGTGGTGCTTCAGGTACTGGTGAAAACACCCAGACCTGCCTATTCGAATCAAGGGCAGGTGTTGTCTGCGGGGATAGATCCCTGGGATCACGCCGTTTATTATTACTTTACCGGTCCAGTAACCGAAGCCACCAGACACAGCCCGGCAGCCTGGTAAGTATAGTAAATATGGAAAAAAAGTATGAACATGAGTTGAAGATTATAGCAAGTTAGAATGTTTAGAAATTTATAAACTTGTACGACTTAGTATTTTGAATGTTTCAAACCAAAATAGTTCATTTCCATATCTCAGATTGGTCATACACTTGGTTTTTCTTCTTGTTAAAAGAAAACCAGGTAAATTCAACCATTCAAAGAACGAATTTTTGATAAGGATATCGATCTTATACAAGGAAAATTATTGGCTAAGACCCAAATCTATAGAATTTGCTATCATATACACACACATTTAAACAAAAGCGCATACACACATACACTGACATGCAAACATACATAAATAGATATGGATATACATATATACACGGAGCTTTTATTTCTGTTTTACTTCCGCTATCTGGACTATCTCACTTCTTCCATTTCCTCGGGGATATGAATGCGCACAAACATTACACACACACAACACACACACACACACACACACACACACACATATATATATATATATATATATATATATAATATATATTATATATATATATGTATATATATATATATGCCCACATACATACACGTTGTTTTGTGCCTGTGTTACTGTGTGTATGTGTTCATCTGATATTATTGAAGACACTTTCTGTTGTTTTCCTTTCGTATATAAATAAAATTTGACATATATATATATATATATATATATATATATATATATATATATATATATATATATACGAATGTTGTGCACAACTATATATAATAGAGATTTGATTTGTCTGTGACCGAAACTACTTCAATGTTTTCATCAATGTCATTTCAGGAATTAAGTAAATTTATCAATGAATATTTAATTTGTAGTCAATATAATTACTACATGAAATAGAGTACATATATATATATATATATACACTCTACATATATATATATATATATATATATATATATATATATATATATATATATATTCAGAAAGTTAGTGCGCAACATTTGACGGTCTACCGTGTTTTTTAAAACAAGTTTTAATAAATACTTGCTCTGTATTATTGATTTATACATAGTTTGTTTCATGTTCATATATATTAAAAGTTATCTAACGCATAGCGTTTAAGAGAAAAGTATTTACAAACAATAAATCGTCATATAAATTTGTGCTAGCTTGTACTTTAAGAACTGTTAACTCAACCGGAAAACTCAAACTGATGTATTTTTTACGCATGTGTGCCAACATAAAACATTCTTGTACATTTATTTTTAAAGCAAAAACTGTTTCTTTATAATAAAAACAGAATAGTCTATTATTGAGCTAAGGTAACGACACTCATAAGAAATAAAAATTCGGCGGATAAGCAAGATCATATAATCAGGATTCACATTTTTGCATTTCATCTTTTTAACCAGACGGTATTTCAAGATGATAACGGTCGTACTTTTAAGGAACATGTGTATTGTTTTACATATATCTCCGCATTTAAATATCCCAACTGTAGGGAGGATCATTTTACATCACCGTGATACTGGTTTGTTGGAGTTGACTCGACAAGAAGAGAGTATTTTAGGAATGGGACAAATAAAGACACACCAAGGCAATGAACTTAAATACGTGAATGACAAGCTGAACAATGGTAGCCAAGTTATCAATGACATGGTTCTATTGTTAGGGTCCAATAAACACACAAACTATCAATAGCGTTGACTTGAAAGAATTCTGGCCTCTAATGATACTCTTATTGAGAGAAGCACTTAGATTTTTGTGTAAGGTTTTCAAGGAGCTTCATAAAGAAGTCTGAAATGATTTCCCGATTTTGATCACAATTTAAATAGAAGGTGTATACTCAGTCTTCTATCACAGGTGAAAGCCAGGATTTTAATTTCAGGTTATTTTTAAGCTAACAGATCTATTACGTTTCGGAAGTTAATTGAAAGCAGCTGGTTTGCTTTAATAATAATTCCATACTTACTTTTTTACTGATCAAGTATTCTCTTGGCTGGATATGGTTAGGTTTGCTATTCTGGATTGGAGTAGCTGGTTCTATCTATGTCTGTTATTGGATCTGTTTGTGGCTGGATGGCATTTTCGATGTTCTTCGACCAGTCTGGAAAAATGTGGGAATATTGAGTATGTCTTGTGTTGTGTTGTTGCTTAATTATTATTAATGAACATAAGACTTTCGTGATTTTTTTCAGAGCTCATATTTTATTGTACTCCAATATTGCCTTAGAGAACAGACACTGATCTTGCGTCTGTTCTCTTCAAACTTTCAGTCCAGGCTCGTAACTCATCATTTTCCCTTTCTCTCTCTGTTCTTCTCGCCTTCTGCTGACCAATCAAAAACCGACAGGTAGCCTTTAATACGTCATCCCCAAAATTGTTGTAACTTTCTACTCTTATAAATTGTTTAATAGTTTTTCCATATTATATTACAGATCCTCAACACTTAAACCATTATCCTAAATCCCATTTCTTTCTTTTTCCCTTGACGGTACGAAGATAAAAGCAAATGAAGTAGATGGTTCATTACATATAGTAGATTAATATCGGGAAACTATCAACCTGAATCACCGCTAATTGTTAAAAACAGGATTTCTACATGAAATTTGGTACGATGATCATCATAGTAGGGAACCCCACGCAAATCGAATCTTATGCGGGGCTAGGATTTAAAAATTGTGGGTATCCCTTCAGCATGTCTCTTTTGAAGCACCTTAAGCGCTGGGCAATAAGCCCACCCCTGTCTCTTTAAATCAGGGGTTTCCAAACTTCTAATTCAGTAGACCCCTACAAAAAATAACCGTAAAATAATTGTAAAATAACCGTAAAATAAACAGTAAAGTAAGCATAACATGTAAATAAAGAACTGTAAATATTTAATACTAACTTAACTTACCATGGAAGTATATTTCCTAATGTAATGGGTGAAGCTTTGATAAGTTAATGAATATTGGAGGTCAACCTTTGATAATATGTCAACATGAACATGTTCTCCAGGATTCTTGTGGAATTAATATCTTCTAATTACTAAGAAGGCTTATAAGTTTGCATACATCCCTTGTAGACCCCGGAATACTTACAGACACCTTAGTTATTATATAGACCCCAGGGGATTATGTAGACCACTTTGAGAAGCCCTGCTTTAAATCAAGGAGGCAGGTGTTACCTGAGGGATTGCCCCCCTTGGGTCACACTGATGTCATATATCATTTCAGTCGGACAAAAGTGGCATTATAGAATGGAACTACGCATAAACCAAAACTTATGCGTGGGTAGGGTTTAAAATTTGTATGTATCTTTTCGGCATTCCTCTTTTAAGGCACCTCATGCACTGGGTAATAAACCCAGCTTTGCCACTTTATATCAAGGAGACAGGTGTTGACCTGAGGAAGACCCCCTGGTATCATGCTGATATATGTCTTACCGATCCAATGTCCGAAACCACTGGACACATGACTCGAAGGCCAGGTAAGGGTATATACCACGCATCCCACTTATGTGGGTTTGAATTATAAGGTCCTATTAATGTGGGACGCCCACGAACCGAAGATCATGGAACAGCAGGAACAAAACATGCGTGGATTCCCTCGGCATGCCCCTTCAAGGTGGTGCTTCAGGTACTTGTGAAAACACCCAGAACCTGCCTATTGAATCAAGAGGCAGGTGTTGTCTGCGGGATAGATCCCTGGGATCACGCCGTTTATTATTACTTTACCAGTCCAGTAACCGAAGCCACCAGACACAGCCCCAACAGCCTGGTAAGTATAGTAAATATGGAAAAAATGTATGAACATGAGTTGAAGATTATATAGCAAGTTAGAATGTTTTAGAAATTTATAAACTTGTACGACTTAGTATTTGAATGTTTCAAACCAAAATAGTTCATTTCCATATCTCAGATTGGTCATACACTTGGTTTTTCTTCTTGTTAAAAGAAAACCAGGTAAATTCAACCATTCAAAGAACGAATTTTTATTGATAGGATATCGATCTTATACAGGAAAATTATTGGCTAAGACCCAAATCTATAGAATTTGCTATCATATACACACACATTTAAACAAAAGCGCATACACACATACACTGACATGCAAACATACATAAATAGATATGGATGTATTATACATATAAACATGCACATATAAATGTACACATAGACAGAAACGCCTGAATGTATATATATATACACACACATATATTTACGGAGCAGGAATATTTATTTTTATTTCTGTTTTACTTCCGCTATCTGCTGGACTATCTCACTTCTTCCATTTCCTCGGGGATATGAATGCGCACAAACATTACACACACACACACACACACACACACACACACACACACATATATATAATATATATATATATATATATATATATATATATGTGTGTGTGTGTGTGTGTATATATATATATATGCACACATACATACACATGGTTTGTGCCTGTGTTACTGTGTGTATGTGTTCATCTGATATTATTGCAGACACTTTCTGTTGTTTTCCTTTCGTATATAAATTAGAATTAATATATATAATATATATATATATATATATATATATATATATATATATATATATATGTGTGTGTGTGTGTGTGTGTGTGTGTGTGTGTGTGTGTGTGAATGTTGTGCATAACTATATATAATAGAGATTTGATTTGTCTGTGACCAAAACTACGTCAATGTTTCATCAATGTCATTTCAGGAATTAAGTAAATTTATCAATGAATATTTAATTTGTAGTCAATATAATTACTACATGAAATAGAGTACATCATATATATATACACACACACATATATATATATATATATATATATATATATATATATATCAGAAAGTTAGTGCGCATCATTTGACGGTCTACCGTGTTTTTTAAAACAAGTTTTAATAAATACTTGCTCTGTATTATTGATTTGTATATAGTTTGTTTCATGTTGATATATGTTATCTAACGCATAGCGTTTAAGAGAAAAGTATTTACAAACAAGAAATCGTCATATAAATTTGTGCTAGCTTGTACTTTAAAAACTCTTAACTCAACCGGAAAACTCAAACTGATGTATTTTTTACGCATGTGTGCCAACATAAAGCATTCTTGTACATTTATTTTTAAAGCAAAAACTGTTTCTTTATAACAAAAGCAAAATAGTCTATTATTGAACTAAGGTAACGGCACTCATAAGAAATAAAAATTCGGCGGATAAGCAAGATCATATAATCAGGATGTACATTTTTGCATTTCCTCTTTTTTAACCGGACGGTATTTCAAGATGATAACGGTCGTACTTTTAAGGAACATGTGTATTATTTTACAGATATCTCTGCATTTAAATATCCCAACTGTAGGGAGGATCATTTTACATCACCGTGATACTGGTTTGTTGGAGTTGACTCGACAAGAAGAGAGTATTTTAAGAATGGGACAAATAAAGACACACCAAGGCAATGAACTCAAATACGTGAATGACAAGCTGAACAATGGTAGCCAAGTTATCAATGACATGGGTCTATTGTTAGGGTCCAATAAACACACAAACTATCAATAGCGTTGACTTGAAAGAATTCTGGCCTTTAATGATACTCTTATTGAGAGAAGCACTTAGATTTTCGTGTAAGGTTTTCAAGGAGCTTCATAAAGAAGTCTGAAATGATTTCTCGATTCTGATCAGTTTAAATAGAAGGTGTATAGTCAGAAAAATGCAATAGTGGGAATATTAGAATTCTGAGGGAGTCAAAGAGAAGGTTCCTGATTCCGAGAAGGTTCCCAGGTTCGACCAGAAATACCTGAAGAAGGCCGGAGGGCACATCGACTGAAACGTTGCACACATCACAATAGGAGGTGTATAGTCAGAAAAATGCAATAGTAGGAATATTATAATGCTGTAGGATTCGAAGAGAAAGTTCCCGTGTTCGAGAAAGTTCCCAAATCCGACCAGAAATACCCGAAGAAGGCCGGAGGGCACATCGACCGAAATGTTGCACAGAGATTAGAACAATAATCCGAATAATCCAAATAATACACATCATCGCAAAAATTCAGAAATATTGTTAAACCTTTGAATTCTGGTTTGTGTCAGAAGTTCATTGAAATATTCATTAGCCTATTGAACAAAATATTAGAAAATCTAATTGTCGTATTGATTGTTTATCATCAAATATTTTAGAGATTTGAATATCATTGAACATTCGAAGTTTTTTGTTTTTAAATTCTATTTGTTATAAATAACATTTAAAATCTAGTCAATTTA
>CM042145.1:115513109-115550609 GCA_023376005.1 Doryteuthis pealeii
TCTTGCTTTGATCATTTCCTTTAACAATACTTGACGTGACATTTCTCGTTACTAAAAACCATAAAACTGCATCGAAATCGAATGATATGCTTTTCTTCTCACGATATAATGTTTATTGTTGAGAACCACATTTGAAGATCTTTACTAAGCAGAACCATTGTAAGTCTCTTTTAAAATTGCCGTACATTAAACTCAATAGTTTCGTCTGAAGGAATATACACTTTAACTAAAATCTATTTGATTGATTCAGAATTGTTAAGCATATTAGAATTGTCAATTAAATGTACTAGCAATCATATGCACAGTTCGTCGGGCGTATGTATCTAAGGTTCGATGTGATGAAATATAATAAATTAGAAAAAACGAAATTTGACCACAAAAAAGGGTGTGAACACATGAAAGTGATAACACTAATCTGTTTCAATCAAACATAAGTAAAATAAGAAAAGAATAAAAAGGGTCAGAGAGTGAGAGAGAGAGAGAGGGAGAGGGGGGTGTTAAATCAAGATTATCATACTTTTAACATTTAAACTATTTTGCAATAGCTATTAAGTAAACATATCAAACGTTATAATTAAACAATCATATTGTGGTATATCCACAGGTCCTGCTATTAATTATTGCTTTTGATATTTTCATTAATTTGATGAAATGAACAAAGATAAATACAAGTGAGATTCGTTCTCGTTCTTCGCGTGATTTTAGAGAAGCTATGTCCTTTTAGGCATTCAGAAAAATAAATCCGCTTCCTCAAAATTAACCAATATTTATTCTGTTCAATCCCCCCAGTTAATGATTGGGAGTGAGAATTTGTCAGAAATTAATTTGTCTGTGTATTAATTAATAATACCAATTATAATTTACCCGGTGTTTGGTTCTAGGGATGATATCTAGTCGTTACCACCGCACCAGGTTACAATATTAACTTTAGAACACCCATTGATACATTAACACTGAATAAACGGAAAGGAAAGTCGAGATAATCTTAATGCATATAATTCTACTTCTACTGCTGTTGCTACTACTACTATTACTACTACTAGTAGTAGTACTACTACTACTAGTAGTATTACTACTAATAATAATAAAAATATATATCAATACGCCTGTCCCTTAATTGTACGAGCGTTATCATCTTGCAAAACCCTCTGGTTAAAATGAAACCGTCCAATTCTTCCCAGATGAAATGCAAAAATGTAAATACTGATTATCCGGTGTTGCTTAAATGCCGAATTCTTATTTCACACATTTAAAAATTTGAAGTGTCTTCACCTCAGCTAAAAAAATGGACAATTCCTATTTTTTTAACTCGATGAAAGAGAGGGAAGAAAAGGGACATGCTACCCAGAAAGAATATCATAAGGAAAATGTGTAGGGGAAAGATAGAGACAGGGGTGAGCATGCTGAAGCGACAAAGCTAATCGGTTTCAAACGAACATAAAGAGAAAGGGAGCTAAATCAATTTTACTATACCTTTTACATATTGAACTATTTAGGAATAGTTCTTAAGTAAACATATCAAACTTTATAATAATTAAATTTTCATACGTATACTTATGTATATGCATAAGGCTACAGTTCGTAACACTAATTATGTTTGTTTCCCTACACCAACGTTTATAAGTCCGTAAGACGTGACCAGTCCATTTAGAAAGATTTTCTTTAACGTGATGTTGGGAAACAAATATAATTAGTGTTACTGTAGCGTAGTGTGGTACAGAGTATGAAATCACGATTAGCAACATAACGGCTTTCGTTTAAAGACAACATACTTCGAAATTTATTTTGAGATTTTTTCTCTCTATTAATGTATTAATACTGTCTATATCTTCATACGTTCTAGCTCACATGTTGAGGAATACTCCGCCATACATAGCGCTAAATTTATGCATGCATTCATACATATCTACAATTTATCTATCTATCTATCTATCTATCTATCTATCTATCTATTTCAGTCTGCTCTTATCTATCACACTCTGTTCTTATCTATCTATCACTTTATCTTTCTCAGTCCGTTCTTATCTATCTATCTATCTATCTATCTATTACTGTTTGTTATATCTATATATCTTTCTTTCTCTCTCTCTTTATATATATATATATATATATATATATATATATATATATATATATATATATATATATATTCTCCTGTGGAAGCCAGTACACCGGCACGCCGGTGTAAGCCGTCCATTCACCAGCCGGTATGAGACGTATATTGACCAGTCCATTTAGAAAGATTTTCACACATTTAAAAATTTGAAGTGTCTTCACCTCAGCTAAAAAAATGGACAATTCCGATTTTTTTAACTCGATGAAAGAGAGGGAAGAAAAGGGACATGCCCCTTTGCATATCGGGTATATAAATGGGAGAGAGTACAGAGATGAGAGGATGTGATGGGTTATTACTTTTCTTACTTGTTCTTACTTGTTACTGCCCATCATCCTCTGGGCGTTCTTATGGATCGTCTATGTTTATTTCTTGTTTATAATAAATAAGCAAGAATTTGTTGTTTTTTTAGACGTCTATTCATTATTACAAAAACCCCGAGCATAAAAGTATTTTCTACCGCGGTGAGAAGCCAGCATCATGGGAGGGACGATCTTAACGTCTGTTCCAGTCAGCTAACGACCGGAAATGTGCTAACTAGATCAATTCCATTTCACACGCCTTTTCCCAGCCAATGAGAAGTTGACGTAGTGGTTAGCGAAACGTTAACTTGTGTCAATAACTATTACGGCTAACAGTAACTTACCATTTAACCCCCTCTGATTTTGAATCTTAAGAAGCTTCAATTCAAAATATAGCTACTCCTACATACACAATTCGTATAATTAATTATGTAAAAGAAATCCACTGCACCCGAATTCCTTATTTTGCTGACAAAATGTAAAAAGTAATCATTTTTGTTTTCCATATTATTGTTTTGTTCGAATTCATGCGAATAATCGTTTCGGGATTTTGAGTCATTCTTCCAACAATTTATTACAATTTTATTTTCACGCAGTAACATATTTTTTTCAATTCATGACGATTTTACTGCGTTCTACATTACTGTGGTTGGTTTCCATGGAAACGAACAAAACCAAATATTTCTAAGTGGAAAAAAAATGATATGGCCTCAGGATCATCTTGCCAAAATTTATCTGGTGTAGATGGGGTTAACTTCTGTGGTATCTTACAAATTTAATTTAAACTTGTAGAATTCAGAAATAAATTTTGTCTGGCAATATTTGATTGTTTTATTTTGTTGTTTTCATATAAGATATTCAAAGACGCAAAAAAGACAAGGGTAAAATCTAATAAATATATTTAGAATAATTTTTTCATATGCACGCATTGATATATTTGCCCGCAAAGCAATATTCAAGTGACATTTTTTTTCTTTTTTTTATTAGTCGTTGATTCCTTAGAACTTTGTGATTCAAATAATCTAAAGAAATAGTTATCTATCAACGTATCCAATTCAAAGAATCGGTTTCGTTTCTTTCAATGTAATATTCAAATAATTGAACATATTGTTTGAAAATGTATTTATGTTTTGTATCGAAACTTAATTTCATGTGCAGATAATGTCCTTGAGGCAAACTTTCTTTGAATACTAATAAAATTCAAGACAATATTAATAATAATACTACTACTATCAGGACCTGGGGATATACTACAGTAGGATAATTTAATTATTACAACGTTTGATACGTTTACTTAAGAGCTATTGAAATAGTTCAATATGTAAAAAGTATAATAATCTTGATTTAAACCCCCCCCCCCACACTCACACACACTATCTCTCTCTCTTTCACTCTTTTTTTCTTTCAGCTTTTCATTATGTTCCATTTAAACAGATTATATTCAGATTGAAATAGTTATCGATTCCGCTCACTTACCCCTTTTCTATATCTTTCTCTTACTTCTTTCTTTTTTTTTCTTTCTTTCTTATATTTTTTTTCTGCGCAGTATGTCCATTTTCTACCCTTTCTTTCTTTATAATAAAAACGGAATGGTCTATTATTTAGCTAAGGTGATGATGCTCATAAGAAATAAAATACCGGTGGATAATCAACAACAGATAATCAGGATTTAAATTTTGCATTTTATCTTGGTCGGTCTCATTTTTAAGCAGTGGGTATTGTATTATAAGATTATAACAGTCCTATAATTAGGGAACATGAGTATCAATATGTAGAGTTTTATGTTTGTCTGGTATCGTACCACAATTAAATGGCATGTTTTCGGCAGTAATAGTACAATAGCGTTAAAATTGAATAAATGAAAAAATCCTTCTAATTTGGAATTTAATGATAAGATTGTGGCTTCTATGTGCTCATTCCAATCATTATAATTTCTCTCCGGATTTCTAGAACTTTGAGAAATTTCGTTGTCATGCTAACTTGAGGCATTTTGAAAATTAAATACATCCGTGTCTTTTTTAATCACATGAAATAACTACTTAGATCAGTGCTACTTCTCTGAATTTATTTAGATGAGGTTTGATCATTTGTATCGTTTGGATTATTCGGACTATTGTCTTCATCTTTATTTTTACCTGCACAACGTTTCGGCTGACGTGCTCTCCAGCCGAAACAGTGTGCAGATAACAATAAAGGTGAAGACAATAGTCCGAATAATCCAAATGATATAATTACATCGGAGCTTCTCAAAGTTTTGGAAGTTGCGGACTGGTCGACATTTTTTAGATTGATGTACAGACCGGTGTATAAAATTTAAGAATTTGTTGATCTTCGAATAAAATATATTTATGCAGGCATATTAAAATTAGCTTTATTTAATACAGAAATATATCATCAATATTACCTAACCCCACAATGTATAGGCAATTGGAACAGTGAGATTACTTGTTATTAGTCAATTTGCGAATTCTTGGGTCGATAGAATGCTACACGCAATGATTCTCGAATATCCAAATTGTTCCTGTACTTCGTTTTGTATCATACTCATTGTTGAAAAAGCAAACACGCATAAGTATGTTGATGGAAATGGCAGAAGCATATGGGAAGCGATTTCAGCTAGTTGATATTTTTACAAATATATTTCTAGTTTTAGTTTATATGTACGGTTGCCTTACTTTAAAACTATACAAAGTTTTAAAAATCATGTTTGGGATCTGCAGTTTGGGTAGTACTCCGAGGAAAGTCACCTATACAGAGGACCGGTTATGGGAAGCACTGACTTAGAATAATTAAACACACACTTTTCTTCTCTCACACGTCTGCTCTTTTGTATTCTTTCTTTTTTAATCCCCAATTTTAACTTTCAATACTTTACTCCACCTATATGATTGTCTCAACCCTATTGCCCTTATGACCACTACCAACCCTTTTTATCATGTATGTGCTAGAAGACGGTGGCTGATGGTCTTATTGTCCTGGTTATGACTTTAAACTCTATCTTATTGTGAGGTTCCAATTCTGGAGCTCTGGAGTATGTGGAGTACCCCTTCATCACTATTACTACAAGGTTCTCTCTGACCCAGAGTGGTAGTACCTGCTATGGTCCCATCAATTGGTTAAATAGTAAAAATGAGTTTTAAAAATATGTTTAAAACATTAAGTCTAAAAAATGAGTACCCGTCAAGAATGAATGAACCAAAATATCTTTGACATAAAATGACCCAACAAGGGTTGACATGCGTAAAACCCAACCAACTAACTTTACTCTACAGGCTGACTGAAAATTAACTTCAAATTTAAAAACGTTTATAATTTATTTCTGAATCGTTATTTTTACAAAAGTTGAATATGAAACGAAAATACATAATACGGAGTTTTATTCTCAATTCTATATAAGCACCAGCTCTCGCATCCACTCTCTCAAGCCGCTCGGGAGTCGCATCAACTGACCTCCCCAGTCACTATTGCGGAATGGCAGAGATAAATTCTCGTAATCGTCCTTCAATTTCGTCCAAGTCTTTGGTTTCGTAGAGTAGACCTGCTCCTTCAACCAACCCCGAAGAGAAAAATCGCTGTGTTTCTGGAAGGCCACCCATGTGGATCTCTTCTACCCATCCATTTCTAGGAACAACAATAGCAAAATGTGGAGGAGCGACATTTTGCGAAAAAATCATGTTTTCAATATTTTCCCAAGTATTTACAACTGGCCAGAGGGCTGGTTTAGTTCAGTTGTTAGATCACCCGCCTAGGTAAATTCAAGGTTCCTAGTTCGATACCCCTCCCCGCCAAATCAGCGCATTAGCAGAGATTGGGTATTCTGATCTGTGTGGGGAGCTGACCGTAGATGTGGCGCTCCACTAAAGTACAATACTTTCCTGGTCTAGCGCTTGCGAAAAGGGGATATACTCTTTCACTATTCGATTGATACCGACTTTAAGCCACTCTGACAACTTTTCTCAACTTTAGTTTTATATAAGTAGTTATTCTTCAATCATCCTCTATTCCTTCTCTTCATGAATTCGTGTGTCCCATAAAGTTCTTTCTTTCTTTCATTCATTCATTCATTTTTTGTTTATTTTTGTCTACCAATTTGTGTGAGCTAAAAGGGTTTCGTTGAATTGATATCAGCTATCCAATATACCTGATGGGTGTCGTCACCTCGGTTAAATAATGGACCATTCCGTCTTTTTATAAATAAGGAAAGAGGAGAAAAAGAACATGCTACAAAGATCTATATCTATATCTATATCTATCTATCTATATCTATCTATATATATATATATATATATAATATATATATATATATAAAAGAAAGAAAGAAAGTGCGTAGCGGAAATATATATAGAGAGAGTGGGAGAACTCTAGGAAGCGATAACACTAATCTGTTTCAATCGAACATAATGAAATGATGAGAAGATGTAAAGAGAGAAAAATAGTGAGAGAAAGTTAAATCAATGTTATTTTACCTCTTACATATTGAACTATTTAGCAAAAATATAAAACGTTGTAATAATTTACTTATCAGACTATAGTATATCCACAGGCCATGATAATAATAATAATAATAATAATAATAATAATAATAATAATAATAATAATAAATATACCATGCTGATAATGAAATGGAGGAAAGACAAACAACGGAGGGAATATAAATTCCAAATCAGGAACACATTGGAATTCTTGGAGAAAAAGATACATAGCAAAAACAAAGGTTTTGAAAATACATTTCTGGAATTGGAAACCAAAAGAAGAATAAACACCCTTGGAATTTTAAAACGGACTGAAATACTTAGAAAAGTCCTGATAAAGATTTGTCGTTAGGCAGCCATAATTAAAACTGATGCGAAAAACTCGCCTCGAATTAAAATGATCATAGCTGTACGTTCTATCTGTATAAATTAAAATTTTTAAAAAATGCTATTTTAATACTTTAATACCGAATAAAATAAAACTTATAAATGAATGTGTATTGTTTAAACAATGAATAAAATACTGCTGACAATTAATTATTTCGCTACAATTAATTTAAAGAAATATATTGCAGATGAAAAATAACACCAGTAATAAAAAAAATAACAACCGTAAAGTCTTTGTATTAAAAATAAATGTAACCATTTTTTAAAATTCCTAATAGGGTTTGTAAAATTTGAAATAAAAATTGACTCTAGTAATTATTAAGGTGTAGCACTAAAAAATGAAAGTTGATATAAAAAAAGGAAAATAAAAAGATAAACGTGCCGATGTTTTTACCATTTTTTTATTGATATTCTTGCTTCATTTTATGACATATTGCTAAATATCATTGCTAAATATAGTTCACTGTCGCTAGCAACAATGCACTTGGAAAATACTCACTGGATATGATCGACATTCAACAATAATTTAATTTCTGCCTTCAATTATTTTAGGATAATATAATAAATCGAAGACATTACACCAAATGTTGGGTTCAAGCATCGATCTCTTAGGCTAGTTGTACGCTATCATTGCTAAAAAGATACATTCATCTATCAAAACGTGTACATTGTGTACCATTTCAAATTAATTATAAAGATATCCGTTGGCAATAGGCAAGGAAATAATAATTCTAACGTAACTACTGAGTATGTTTGCTGGTCACTAAGGATAAAAACTGCAACGTTGCTCTGGAGCTAGTGTTGCAAAATCAATTTTGTCGATGGTTCGAATTCATGAGAGATAAATAGATAAACAGATAGAGAGTGACTGACAGACAGAGACAGAGAGGGAAAAAGAGGAAGAGAGAAAAGGAAACAGACAGACCGACAGACAAAGAGAAAGTGGGAGAGAGAGAGAGAGTTGATTGGTTGGGTTTTACGTCAACTCATTGGGTTATTATATTTCTATGACGTTTATGTTTTATTAAATCTTGATAGTACTCAATTTTTATAGGGCTCAATTCTTTAAACTGATTTTTTCTACTTAACCCATAGATGGGACCCTAACAGGTACTACCACTCTGATTCAGAGTGGATATGGAGTAATGGGGATGAAAGGATACTCATGAAAGGATACTCCATACTCCTCAGAGCTCCGGAATTGGAACTTAACCATTAGATGGAGGTTAACGTCATACCAAGTTTATTAGGAGAAAGAAGTGGAGTTGAAAGATAAAAACGGCAATTGGGTGCAAAGGTTGTGCTTTTATTATTGCCATATTAACCTGTCTAGGGTTATTTTATGCATAGCAGTTAAGGAAATGCATTCGTAATACTTTTATATTTACATTTATATAGTTATTTCTTAAGACTTTTGGTACACAGCGATATATCAAACATTACTTATACAAATAATTTGTAAACAATTTCATGTATTCCTATCTGATTCTAATAATCGATTTACAATTGTATGTTTTCATCCGTGATACTATCGCGGCATGATGATGATGATGATGATGATGATGATGATATTTTTTCAAGTAACTATTTCTATTCAATAATAATCATTTGGTTGCATACCGATATGGGGCTTGAAATAACTACGTATAATCCTTAGTAAACAATTTTGGCTTCGAGTAACTATTTTTGATACAAACAACCATTACATGACGCCAAGTATTTCTTTCGTATACAAATATTTTTGAAACATATTTAATTGACCCAAAATCTAGCTGCTATTAATTATAAAAATTCAATGCATATATATATATATATATATATATATATATATATATATATATATATATGATAAAGAAGATTACTTACCGGGAAATAGAATATCGGGTGAATCATAGCATCGTCCGTCGATACAATTATCAACTGAATAAGACGAACTTGAAAAGAATATAAAGGAGCTCAATACGCTGACAATAAACAAGCAAATACTAATTTTAATTATATTTTAGATGGTTTCTTTATAAAATAATTTTAATACTTTGGAGGATACAAAATAATAGTAGAGATCAATAACAACAAGTAATCATTTATTAAACCCAGCTTTTTTAAAATCAGTATGCAAATTAACCACACCATATATTATTTAAACTGTTATTTCTTAGTAATATATAAAACAAATTGATGGATTTTGAATGCACTAATAATATGGGCTGTTTATATAAACTAAATACTCATCGATAATCTTATGCAATTCCTGAGGGTAGTGTGACCTAATCAGTGAATAATTTCACTTACAGACAGACAGACTATTATAATAAGATGTTTGATATTGAATAGATTGGAATACTTATTCAGGTTGTTACACTTTCATTTTACGCTGTGTATTTAGCACCTATCTTAACTGAGATCGCAAAAATTGCCTTTGGACACAGACTGAATAAATTGCTTAAACTTCTGGTCTTTATTTGAAAATAAGCAATTAATTTTTCAAAGGAAAATGTTCCAGCAAACCCATTATTTCAAGAACGACTATGATAACTTACAATTTCCTGATGTTTCATTAGTTATTACAAAAAGAAATATCTTCTTCTAATTCCAAAATCTGAAGAGATCATGTTACTTAAGTGATAATAAATGGATCCGTTTTGATTATGTACTAACAGGACCTGTGGGTATACAACAGTATGATAATTTAATTATTAAAACGTGTGATATGTTTACTCAAGAGCTATTGAAAATTGTTCAATATGCAATAATTAAAATAATCTTGATTTAACTCTCCTCACTCTTTTTTCTTTCTTTCCTTCTTCTCATCTTTTCATCATATTCGATTTCTTTCTTATTATATTTTTCTGTGTAGCATGTCCTTTTTCTTACCTTTTTTTCTTTGTAAGAAAACCGAATGGTCAATTATTTGTCTGAGCTTATGACACCTATCAGAAATAAGAATTCCGCGAATGAGCAACACCAGATAATAAGGATTTACGTTTTTGCATCTCATATTTGATGATTTGGATGGTCTCGTTTTTAACCAGAGGGTATTGCATGATGATAACGGTCGTACAAATAAGGAAGATGAGTATTAATATAGAGTTAATTGACCTGTGCATTGCCGAATGGTTTATTGTACAGATAATGGATTTAGAAAGCTTAGTTCAATTTTCGTTTGAATCAGTTTGTTTACTTTTTATTAATATCTTTTAGATGCATATGAATCTGATTCTTCTACTTCCAGATATGGGTTAAGTAACAGAAAAGCCTTGGCAACCAGTGTAGGTGGAATCTAACTTTGAATTAAAACCTAGTCTTATTGTAGAATCAACATAACCTAATCATCTTCACAGGAAGGCTATAACTACCGTCCAGTGACCAGACGGAAAGTGGTTAGGCTGTATTGTCTGCACTGAAGACCAGTTGACAATCAGAATCCGAGGAATGAGCTTGGGCAAAGTACATAGTGAAATATCCGAAACCTTTATTTAAACTACCTCCCAACACTCTGGTGCTTGCAATATATATGGATACTGATCACCTAATATGAAATTCTACAATAACTTGTTACTTGAGAAAACACTGAGGATAAATCCAGACATGGAATCCTTAAGGTTTTCAGATAACGCCATAGCCTTCTTTTGACAATTCCTACGATAATACTGTCGTCTAGATTAACATTTTTCTTTCGAAAATCGATTGCCTCTAGAGCAGGTAATAAAGAAGACCTGTCGGTTGCGTTACGCTCTCTGTGTCGGAATTGAGAGATGGTATTAACTCCACAACTATCTATTGAAGTCAGTTAGTCTACTGTTGGTTTTAGTAACAGCAGCTAAGTACAACTCAAGTAGTATCCAAGACAGTTGGTATAAATAGGAATCAAGAATGATCCATCCATGAATCTGGGTGATTTGGGTGATTCCATTCCTTGAGTTCTGATTGGCTGCTTGACTGCTTGATTTGAATGACATTGTGGAGTCTTATATACTTTGTCATTTTGCAGTGGACTTTGTAGCATTCGGGTTTGTATTTCAGTTAACACCGTTTGTTGCCTTGTCTTCCCAGTTCGACGGTAATTGGAATTTTAATTATTCTTCACTATCTACATGACATACAAAACTCGTTGATCCTTTGCAACACTTGACGGACAATCGTCAAGCCTTGCAACTATATAATTTACCCGACCCTATTGCCTTTATGCCAATACAACCGTTTTTATCATATATGTACTAGAAGGCGGTGGCTGAGAGTCTCAGTGTCCAGGACATGACGTTCAACTCTATCTGATGGTGAGCTCCCGGGAATTTGGGGTAACCCTTCATCACCCTTACTCCCAGGTCCATTCTCACCTGCAGTGGTAGTACCTGTAGAGAACCATCTTAGATAGAAGAAAACATGCGTTAAGAATATGTAATAAAATTGAGTTTAAAAAAAATTGAATACCTATCTATCATAAATAGAACAAAATGTTCTCGGCATCAAATAACCCAACAAGGGTTGACATGCGTTAAAATCGAACAATCCAAACCAAACAAAACCAAACCAACCATTGCCTTAGAATTGTCTGCTAAAGAAGAAAACGTATTTTCACTAGATATAAACTCCACAATTGGGCCCGTTAGCATATTTAACTTGGGCAACTATTATGGTTTTTTTCTTTTGGCCCTTATAATAGTGCCGACTGATTATTTTCGGGTGGTGCATATATTTTGGTATTTTCTTTCTTTCATGATTTAATTTTCAATTACAAATAGCACCGGCGATTTTTTTTTACACATTCGAGTATAAAAATAATATATATATATATATATATATATATATATATATATACTTTGCTCTGTTTATAAAAAATAAACATTGAACTCTCAAATCGAACCTGAAACCTTGCAACACCCAACAGTTGAAGGAAAGGACTAGTTTAGAATCAATCTAATACCAAAGGAATTGGTACACCACTAAAGAATATATATATATATATATATATATATATATATATATATATATATATATATATACTTGTTAAACATTGCCCAAATGTAGTGATGGCGGTCAATTGGTGATGTTACTCCCAGTATCCTTATAGATTTCGGGTTTTGCAACATCACATATGTTCAACCGGTAACAATGACCTGTTATTAGGCCGCCTACTTTCATTATGTGTAATTTTAACGAATAGTTCATGTATCTTTAAAACTTATTGAGAATGGAAGGTGTACAGGCACATTTGACTTAAAAATTTGTTTTTTTTTTCTAATTGGAACGGCTGTGAAGATTCGTCCAAAGATCAATAAACAAAATTACTGAATGCAACAAAAGATATGAGGAGGTGGGAATGCACCATTGGGAATAATCAAAATACCCCGGCTCAGGACGACTTGAATAAACAAATTAAGAAGTTGTCATGCTTAAAAGGATTTAATTACACGCATCAATACGCGATTGTCATTTTTTCCAAATGCAACAGAGTTTGGCATTTTTGCGAACCCAACAACATGTTTTCTGCTTATACAGTATAGTCTATAGAAATGTACATCGCTACTATTTTTCAAAATAAAGTTACTAGATAGCAGGATTTTATAATGAAAAATAGCAACACACCTGTAACCAAAAATATCACTACATACATAAGAGGTGTACTTATCTATATATTAATACTCGTATTCTTAATTGTACGACTGTTAACATCTTGCAACACCCTTAGGTTTAAAATGAGAACGTCCAAATCTTTCAAGATGAAATTCAAAACCTGATTATCTGGTGTTGCTTATGCTCCGAATTATTAAAAAATAAATTCAATGTACTGAATTGAACTAAGAAACTGTGAAAACGAAATTAAATCCTGATTCTCTCTTTCAATGGCGATGGATCTACATCTTTTTTCTTTTACGGCAATTCTACCTTTGTGGGTTATTTTATGCCGAAGACATTTTGTTCTATTCATCTTGATGGATATAAAAAATTCTTTATTTCTATCTCATTTTAATCATATTTTGTTAACTCATTTTCCTCTGTTTATCCCATAAATGGGACCCCAATAAGTACTACCTCTCTGGGCCAGGGTGAACCTAAGTGTAATGCTGATGAAGAGGTCCCCTGCTGCGCAGAGCTTCAGAATTGGAATTTCAGCATTAGATGTAGTTTATCGTTATGCCCGGGTCACTAAGAGCCTTAGCAACCGTCTTCTAGCACATATATAAAAAGTTTTGGAGGTTTGCCATATAGGAAATAGGGTCGGGAAAATAATATAGGTGCAAGGACTTGACGTGACCAGTAGATTGATCGGAGGTGACCTCTCCGACCTCCTGTCTAGCCTAAGTAAGGGCCATTGTAAAGTGTTGCAGATCATAGACTGCTCAGCAACCACGATTCCTTCATCACAGTTCAGTCAGTGAAGAGGTGCAGTCGCTGTATTCTAAATCCCAAGTGCGTTGAGAATGGTTACACGTATGTATGAATTTAATTAACCCAGAATAATCTGATACAAGGTCACAAGTAGAAACAACTAGAGCGAGACATGTCACTACTATGTATTAATGATTTGGTTAACTAGTTTTGAAATCCTTATTCTGCTTTGGAGTAATGGTAGGTGTGAATGCCATTTTACTTAGGTCTGATGCAAGTGTAGCGAGGTCATAGACCTATGTCGGGGGCACAAAGGTTAAACATGGAAAAACCAAGACGCGAACACAGTAGTAAATAATTAATTAAGGCGCAAGGGTTTATTTCTGGCTCGCGACCGTGAGTTGTCCAGTAAGAGAGAGAAAGACTGACTAACAGTCTTACTGATCTTACAGACAGTAACAATAGACAATAACTAGAGCGTTAAACAATAAAATAATAATGTATTATGAATACAGAAGTTATTAAAAAAATGTTGATGTTGTTTATCCTCTGAGCAGCATCCAGAATCCATGCAGAGCTGATCGATGTAACTCCTCGCTAGGCGGCCACAATGGCGTGTGGATATGTAGGTTTCCTCACTATAACGTCGACCGTGATTTGTCCAGTAAGAGAGAGAAAGACTGACTAACAATGTCTACTAATAAGGCACTTTGTTCACACAATTTCCTGAACTTCTGGACTCTACCGTAGCTGGGCTTCTCTAGGGACCCATCTTAGAGAGGACTTTCTTTTCCGTCGGCTGCTCGATTTCTACTGACCTTTGGAACTTCCGGTTTTTAATCTAGTTATTCAAATCAATAGTGATTATTTACCCGTGACTGGCTGATCTAAAAGGAATGCTGTGATCTGACTCACTCAGGGGTCAGTTATCAGCTGTTCACTCGCAGACTCTCTGGTTGTAAAACATTGTTTTTCCTCCTCTTTTTTCTGATTCACTCTTCCCAGAAATTCAACACCAATTTTTTCTTTATTCAATTTAATTTTTTATAAGCCATTTAATTTTGTTGCACAAGATTACTATTGCTGCGTCCTCCTGTCTAGCCTAAGTAAGGGTCATTTTGAAGTGTTGCAGGTCATGGACTCTTCAGCCCCCAGGATTCCTACCTTACATATCATGGTTCAGTCAGTGAAGAGGTGCAGCCGCTGTATTCCAAAGTCCAAGTCCGTTGAGAATCAAATTCATTACACATCACTAATGATCTTCTAAACAAACTTGATAACAACTAGCCGGCGTCATGGTGCCTCTATGTGTGAATGATTTTTGTAAGTGAATGTGTGTTATTTTTGTAAATGTACTAACAGTTAAATAGCACACCAATTTTTTTTTACAAAATTCTCTTTAAATCTAAATCAGTCTTTTGCAAAATGCATCACTCACATAGCAACGAGTATTTACACTAATAATGAAATATTAATCGTCCTCCGACTCGTCTCCAATAATTCACAAAAAAATAGCATGAAATTTTGCATGAAAATTTATTGTATGTTAGTAAATTTGGTAACATTTTTTTTCAGATTAGAACGTGAAACAATAAAATAATAATGTATTATGAATACAGAAGTTTTTTTTTTTAGATGTTGATGTTGTTTGTCAAACTTCAGCTACATAAAATCGTTTTATATAATTTAAAATATTATATATTTTATATTGAAATTATTCCAGACAGAGATCTCAGATAAAATGTCACTTCATTTTATAAAAATAATTGATTTCTGATCTTCTTCAGGATGACTGGCGGCAAATTGTTGGCCTATAAAACAAAATATAATGATTATTAGAAAAAAAAGTTTACCTTCAGGCAAGAAGAGTTATGCATTTCCCATCGGTGCTATGGTTAGTATTCAAGCTTCACTAAATGTTAAGATTTTGAATGCTGGCAGCACGGATATGCAAGACAATCTCTAGCCAGCCATTCAGTACAACGACTCTACGCACCTCCATCCAATGTATGTCCACCACTGGCTATATATTATACCTGAAGAAAATTGGAGAATATACCGATCAAAACATTTTGTGAACAACAAAATCAAGAAGCTTATTTATTTTCCCATAATCCGAATAATTCTTTAAATGTTGGAAGAATTTCACATCTCAAAACTATAGACAGTAACTACAGACAGTAACAATAGACAATAACTAGAGCGCTAAACAATAAAATAATAATGTATTATAAATACAGAAGTTATTAAAAAAATGTTGATGTTGTTTATCCTCTGAGCAGCATCCAGAATCCATGCAGAGCTGATCGATGTAACTCCTCGCTAGGCGGCCACAATGGCGTGTGGATATGTAGGTTTCCTCACTATAACGTCACTAAGTTCACCTTTGCTTTTCCAGCAGTGTCATCATCCCTTGTTCATCTTACTTCTATGGTTTCTGTGATAGGGTGTAAGTGGTCGTATTGCTGCGTCCGTGTGGGATGTTATTTGTTTGTTTAAAACCGCACGCATCTTGCTTGTTTTCCAGGCGCTTCGATAAGGGGTCCAAGTAATGCAACCGCACAGTAGAACTAATTAGGGCTTGAAATAATTGACGATATTTCCACATGATTGATAATCTGTTTAAAGCAGTTCATGCCTTCCCTATACGAGCATTAATGTCGCTTTCCATGAATGATATTATTACCTCGGTACTTGAACTCGTCTACTAATTTTAGGGGCTTACAATTGAGTGTGAAGATGTCTCCCTTCTGCTTAAAACACATGAACTCTGTTTTATCGGAGTTTAATGTTCCTTGCTGCCTTCCCTAGACTCTGATCTGAGAGTCCTCTCTCCTTCTTTCAACAGTGTGACATGCCAGTGGGAAAATCATTAGTCAGGAAATATAGCGATAGGACAAGTTGTAAGGATATAGAGAGAGTAGTAGTAGACCCACGCAATGTTTTATTTTCAATGGTAAACAATAAAAATATTCCCCATTTAACTGACTGTGTATAGTAAAGTATATCTCAATCTGAAATTTTAGGATATATATATATATCCAAACGGTGTGAAAAAAACATGATTCAGTTTTCAAATAAAAAATAATATAAACTGATATCTGGGGAACAAAAAAGAACCAACACAGTGTGTGGACATAATCATATGTATCGTATTATAGCATCCAAAAAGAAAAAAAACTCTAAGGGAGTGTTCTAAGTTATATATGTAGAAAGTGCATAATACGCTAAGTAGAGAAAGATCATATATATATATATATATATATATATATATATATATATATATATATATATATATACACACACACACACACACACACATATATATATATATATATATATATATATATATATATATATAATCATTCACCTACAGTCCTGTTTAGCCGTTCACGGCTCATCAGTGGGACTAGACAAGGCAGGTTGCTTCAGGTTAGGTTCAGAAATACGACCGAATTATGAACAGTCAGACTTCTTACCACCGCGCTATCTACTAACCCACATTTTAGAGATGCAATTTTACTGTTATAAGCATACAAGACCTCTAGGGAGTGCTCTATCCGTATTAAGGAGAGCTACATAAACTTTACTTATTTAACTGTCAGAAATTCCATTTCTAGAGAGCTCAACCAACCAGGAATGGAGAGCATATGCATTGTCATGCACATACAGTCCTGTTTCGCATGTAGGCTCATCAATGTGACTAGACAAGACAGGCCGCTTCAGGCTACGTTCGAAACCTGATCTTACTAGACATCTTACCACCGCGCCGTCTACACGCACACTTTTTGGAATCTTTATTGACAATATCGGATGTTTGGCATGTCCGGCACCGTGGTTAGAAGTTCATAGGGTTAATCGTTTACTTTCAACTGTATTTGTAAAGCGGTTGTTTATTCAGAAATCAGTAACGTTGATATGATCAACGCAAAGGTGAATTGAAAACAAGCCAAAATCAATACGATTCAGAGAAGAGAAATTTACATGTGATAAGTTTATGAAAAAAGTTCTATCCAGGCTAAAGAATCTATATTCATAGAAACTTCTTTAATTTTCATTACACGTAGTTTTAAGATATAATAACTTTAGAAAATCAAATGCAAGTCGATAAATATAATTAGTGGACGTTATGGATCATCATACTTTAAAAGATGTCATTTTAAAGTAAATTGCGAGTGTATTTCAAAATTAAATTATGAAATAAAAAAGCTAGAGGGAGAATAGTTAAATGCATACCTTTCCCAAGGGTATTAGCGCTATATGAAATGCAAACTTTTGCATACAAGATTTGTAAGGGAATACTTTAGAAGTAAATATATTTGTTTTTAAAAGTTAATTCCACAATTTTGGCATATTTTCGTCTGTTAAAGACGATGGCGTAGTGTCCATTTTTTCTTTAACTGCACCTGCGCGAGTGGCTGGGCAGGCCAATTTTTGAATGGCAATCTCTGGTGCAGTGACAGCATACAAACAGTGATGCTTGCTGGGATTGTTGTCTCTCCTTCCTTCTGGCTCTCTTTCCTGTGGCGGCTTCTTTCCTCTCTTTTTCAATACTTTTCGTGCTTTGTTTGTCAAGGAGGAGCTAGGTAACTCAGTTTACTGCATCAACCTCCCATGTATTGGTATTGATGCGGCATGTCTTCATGTCTTGCTTGCAGACGTCTTTGAAGCCTACCGGTCGGGAGCATTCAACTGATTCTATCCTCCTGAGATGACGAAGCCAGCGCAGGCGCCTCTTACGGATGATGGCAAACATGCTTTTCATGTTTTCTCGGTCCAGCATGTCTCTGTTGGGCATTTTGGATCACATCCCTACTTCTCCACATAGTCACCGTTTCTCTCAATAGCAATGTTGCACCTTCGAATGAGAACATGTACCCCTGCCCTGTAAATTATGTTGACTATTCTTTGAGACACTTCTTCAAGGCAGATTTCAATTACTCGTCACTGGAATAACGTTTGCTTCTCAAACCATCTTTCATGGGGACGAAGAAATAAAAAAATTGGCGTTCATGAACTTTGAGTTTTTTGGTTTTCCTGGAGATGTAATTTAGCGTTTTGGAGAGGATTTTCTCGTCTTTCGTTTTCGGCTGCTCTAGTTTTTCTTTCTCTCTCCCACCTTCCGTTTTAACTCTCATATTGAACACTTTATGGGGGGTTCCCGTTGAAACAACCCCTACCGATTGGTCCACCACTCAGAATTACAATTCTTCGTTGGAAAGGAGTATTGTGAAAAGAAATGACCCTTCACTTTTTTATTGCTAACGGTGCAATTTTCCCCTTTAAGCAAATACATTCTTTCAGGGAGAATTAAATTCCACAACAAAAAAGTCTTATCGAGAACTTTTATACATCAAGGCCATAATCAACATGTCTGTTAGTTCATTTTGACAGAACGATGACACATTCCCACAACGTTCCGGTCGATGTGTTTCCCGACCTTTTTCAAGTGTTTCTTGGAACGCTCTCGAACTCGGGAACCTTCTTGTTGGTCTCGGAAGCCTTCACACAACTTCGAACCGAAACGTTTATTCAATCACGGGATAGCCTGTTCTCATGCCGTTAACCAGTGTTAAGCTATGTTAAGTATTCTACGTTTTTATTTACTTTATTACAAAGACCAGTACAAAATAAAAACACCCTCCGGGCGATGTAAAAATAGATTTTAGAAACATATTGCCTGAGGGGTGGGAGTAAAAAATTCAATGTCAGCGAGTTTGTACCCTAAGTAAGTAAAATCATCAAATTCATTAAAGAATTAAAACAATTTGAAATGTAAAATAGTATTAAAATAAAATAAACTATATATAGATATATAATACCAATCATGTATTTATTAAAACTTTTAAAAAACAATGAAGACCGTCTATGTTGCATGTTCAAATTTTGTGTATATTTATTCTATGTTATGACGATTTTGGGTAATGTGACGTAAGCAGTGACGTAATTTTTGTTACAGACAAAAACCGGAAGCGAATCTCCATTATTGATAGATAAATATCATAGGTTTAAGTGCATTTACATTTCCTTTGCATATTCACTAGCAGTAAGATACAAGGTGTATCTGTATTTGTTATGGCAGTTGAAAGTATAGACTTGTCTTGTTATTAGTTACATGTAGTTAAATTATTTCTTAAAAGTCTTTGATAACAGTCGCTTAGTTGAAAATGAGCACTAAAACCCGATAATAGAAGTATCATATGCAGCAGTCTATGAAATAATCACCAGACAGTGAAACAAAGTCGTAAATAAACTTCCAATAAAATAAACACTTAAAATTAAGCTGCATTTGGTTTATCGTTGGTTTAACTTCAATTTCGTTTTGAGAAGTCTCGAAGAATTTTGTCGGAGACAAAGACGAGATAAAGAGATAATGATGAGTTTATATAAAGAAAGGACATTGTCGGACATAGGGTCACTAAAAAAAAGTGCTACTCACTTTATTACTGTATTTCAACCCCTTTTAAGAAAGATCTCAAATCAGAAAGACGTGAAGTGGTATGTTTAAGTCGATTAAAGAATTGCTAGGTTGTAGCCTAACACTAATGAGGGTGGGCATTTTCGCTAGATTTCAGTCGTTCCTTGTCCTCGATCAGTTTATAGCTGGCTAAATCTTATTATAATGGAGATTGTGGGTTTGTCTGTCTGTAACCGAAACTATATTACTATTCAAGTCACAATTCCCTTTGTTATTTACATAACATTCTCCATGATTTTTTTTTATTTAAACATCAATTATTAATAAAATTGTTATACATCTTTAAGACTGTTGATCATGTCTACATACAAATAACATACAATTGTATTTATATATATATAACAAAATAGCGGTTTACAGTGTGAATGGGAAGGCTAATTTGCATATTGATCTTAAAAATCTGATTTTAATAAATATATGCTTAGTATCATTGATTTCTAATTGTTTGGTTTTATCTTAATGAATATGAGCAAAAATCTCTGAGATAAATCTTAAAAGAAATCCATTAACAAGAAGAAATAACTGTAATATTATTCTTTACTTTCTATCTTAATGAAATAGTTAAATTAGGAAAATTTACCAATAAAAGAGGGGAGTAATGGAAAATGATGGAAGAGTTAGTTTCAAAGTTGTTCTATTTTTCAATCATACCCCCTCTGTTCCAAATCTTTTTATCTGCATTCTTATTCAGTTTCATTAACATTCTAATATTTTATTACATTAAAACTTGAATACTTGCACCCGGAGGGTACATATATTTGCTAGTAATAATAAAGATATTACACTTGTTCCCTAATCTTCTGACTGTTATCGTCTTGCAAGTTTAAGATGCTTTGCAACACAAAGCTAGTTAAGAACAAAGTTAGACAATTTAGTCTCTGTCTTCCAGGAGCATTGGTTGCTATCGGATTAGTGATTGGGGTGTTATTCTGAATGCTACATTACTTTAAAAGACACAAATAGTTAGCCTGAAACAGTGATTAATTACTTGATTAACTGTCTTTAATTAAATCCAATTTAATTTATAAACAGTGTCTAGACATATTAACGACCTTTCCCAGGACGTGGCCACATCAAAGAGTCCAATATATTTACCTATTCATTAATGAAGTTAATGAATAGAATTTTATAAGCATTAAACTACAATTAGGTAAAATTAATCGAGGAAACTACAATGAAAGGTACATCTTTATATATGTCGGGGTTACTTTCCCTTACTTACTATGATCTCCCGTTAGGTGACTTTGTGAACGGTAGTACATAAAGCAGTGCCGCCAAAATCAATTTCTCTTAGACATTTCAGCCGTTAGAACTAATACACACATTTTATCTCTGTCCTTTAAGACATGGGCTTGCAACCCAGCCAGAGTCATTCCATATACATGTTCCACGGGCCCTTCTACACTATAGTTTCACAGAGATTCCACGCACCAGTTGCGTTTTTTGTTCGCGTAACTTTTACGCGATAGCTATTCTGCACAGTAAGTGTCAACACTTATTCTTCATTTAGTTGTCTCAGCACCATCTACAATAGCTCTTTTCCTTAGATCATTCATCTATACTGTTTTGTATTGTACTGTTAGAATTTGCTAAGAAAATAATGTATATTTGCAATCAATTTTGTCGGGATTTGTTCAATAATTAGGGTTTTACCATTTTTGAGGAAATGATAGACACCAACTATCATTAATTCCAACACACACACGCACACGCCCCCCCACACACACATACACACACACACACACACACACACACACACACACATATATATACATATATATATATATATATATCGGCATCAGCACAAATGGATGTGCAGGATAATCCCTGAGTGACAGTATTTGGTGCACTGACTGCACACAAACTGTGATGCTTTCTGGGGCTGCTGTTTTCGCTCCCTCTTTATGGCTCTCTTTGTTGTCAAGGCTACTCTCCTCTACTTCCCACTCCTCATCGTCCGTTGTTAATGTAGTGAAACACAGAAAACGTTTTCACTTTCATTATATTTCTAACTAATTGTGTAATTCTTTTCTTCTTACTCAACTAATATATAGAAATGGAAATTATAAAGGCATATATATAATAGTAATGTCTAATGAGTCAGGTGTCTTCTAATTGATCATCAGGATAATGCTGACTTTTCTGATTTGGCATTTTCTTTTGACTATTACGATAATTCCGGCTCATTATTTTCAGGTGGTTCATATGTTTTGGTCTTTTTTTTTCTTCCTTTTTTTTTCTCGTTACACGGTTAAAAAAACTGAAACGCTGTAACGTCGGCTTAATCAACATCACCCGTGAATATAAAACTTGTGTTTTTCACTTTTATAAAACTACACACACGCGTGCACACACTCACCAACCCCATATATACCCCTCTTCCCCCTCTCTCTCTCTCTCTCTATATATATATATATATATATATATATATAAATCAACACACACACACACACACACACACACATATATATATATATATATATATATATATATATATATATATATATATATATATATATATATATATAATGTTTCTCACCACCATACGTATACTAGTAGGACGCGGAAAATCAAGGAAGTGGAAGAGTAATTTCAATGGATGGGGAATATGTACCGATGTATGGATGCGGCAATTCCGCGGAGAATACGATCGAGAATGTAAACTACGATAGAATATGTGCTCATTGCAACGCTGGACAAGATTATGCAGGTCAATATCTTTAATAGCAACGCTTTGCCTGCTATTTTATTCGCAGGTAAGACGTGTGTTACCATGAAGAAATAAGGGTAGAGGTGCATCTCTCATTGGCAAAGGCTTTTGTTGCATTTTGATGAAATGCATCGTTCTAGTTTTAATGGAAATGTCGTTGAGGATTATGCATTTATCTTTAGTTCTATCTTCATCTTTTCACTTAACTTCAGATGTCAGGACAAATTTCGACATCATTCTTTCAAAAAAGATTTACCGATCAAATTTTTCTATTAACTTTTCTTTTTCTTTGACGTACAAATCACTATTCGGATAATTTTCCTTTTTAACGTAATTAACATAGGCTATATAACTATAAAATTTAACTTGAAAAGAAAAAGATAACCAAATTTCTGGTTAAAGAGAAAGAAAAGAAAAACGAAAAAAAAAAGAACCCCAGAAAATAAATTCTTAGCGGTTTAAGATTCTAACCACTCTATGTATGTCAGCCAGTGAGCGGTCAATGGCCCCTGAACTAGATTTAAAAATTGCGAAATTACGATTAAGCTTTCGTAGAAATAAAAGGCAAACTAGTAAATCTATACGGTACCAATGGTCAGCACTTGCCAACAGCGATATATGCAACCGCTACGCTGTCACAGTAAGAAATAAATTTGATATCCTCCAGGAGACAACTGAATGTCTCTCACCAAACGAGGAATACGAAAACTTTGTCAGTGCTCCCCTAGAAACAGCAGCTGAGTGCGTACCAACCAAACTAAGATCTAAACACACCGTTCCTTGGGAGACAGAAGTAGTTAGAGAAAAAAGAAATGATATAAAAAATATAACAATATAATAAAACAAATCCAACTAGCACCAATCTACATAGCCTTAGGAAAGCCCAGATAGAACTAACTAAAACATACAAAAAAGAACAAACAGAATATATACAAACAC
Organism: Doryteuthis pealeii; assembly: GCA_023376005.1. Taxonomy (NCBI): domain Eukaryota; kingdom Metazoa; phylum Mollusca; class Cephalopoda; order Myopsida; family Loliginidae; genus Doryteuthis; species Doryteuthis pealeii. The sequence continues at coordinate 115,536,841 of CM042145.1, forward strand.
AAATAAATAACATCAGACAATCAGTGGAAGACAGACAGTCGCGATTAGCGTGGCAAATTGTAAATGATATTAGTGGTAGGAAAAGTACCTCTAGATCAAAGCTAAAGGCAACCAGCCAGAAAGATAGACTACAGAAATGGAAAGACCATTTCCAGAAACTACTGGGGAACCCACCTAAAATCATAGAAAATAACACCCAAAAGATCATAGATAGACAGCTAGACATAAAACTGGGAGATTTTACAACAGAAGAACTCGACGAAGTCTTAAAGAAACTAAAAGGTAGAAAAGCAGCAGGTCTCGATGAAATACCCCCAGAGGTATGGAAGACCAGAAAGTTCAATGACATACTGCTTAGGCTATGCAATGCTGTATATAGACAAAATAGAATAGATAAATGGACGAAAGGATGCATCCTCCCATTTCCAAAAAAGGGAGACCTGGGAATCGCTAAAATTACAGAGGCATAACTCTTACTGCTATTGCAGCTAAGATATATAATGCCCTTCTTCTAAACCGCATCCAATCCGAAATCGAGAAAATCCTTAGGAAAAACCAAAACGGTTTCCGCAAAAATAGATCCACAACCTCACAAATCCTGACTATACGACGAATTATAGAAGGGGTTCGAGCAAAAAATCTGGAGGCAACGCTACTATTCGTAGATTTCTCTAAGGCATTTGATTCCATATACAAAGGGAAAATGGAACAAATACTACTAGCGTATGGTCTCCCCAAAGAAACTGTTGCCGCCATAATGATGCTCTACAAAGACACTAAAGCGATGGTACGCTCGCCTGATGGAGACACAGATTTCTTTGACATTGCCGCTGGGGTCCTACAGGGAGATACTTTGGCTCCATATATATTCATTATTTGTCTAGACTATGTACTCCGAACTTCATTAGATACCATAAAAGAAAAAGGTTTCACACTAAAAAAGACAAGAAGCAGGCGATACCCTGCACAAACTGTCACAGATGTAGACTATGCTGACGACCTCGCACTTCTTGCAGATACACCGAAACAAGCTGAGGCACTACTACACAGCCTGGAGGAGACAGCAAAAAATGTCGGCCTCTATGTGAACTCTGATAAAACCGAGTTCATGAGCTTCAAAAAGCAAGGAGACATCTCCACACTAGACGGTAGGCCTCTTAAACTAGTGGGAAAATTCACATACCTAGGTAGTAATATCTCATCCACAGAAAGCAATGTTAACACAAGAATAGGAAAGGCATGGTTGGCCACCAATAAACTATCAGTCGTATGGAAATCCGACCTCCCTGACAAACTAAAGAGACGATTCTTCCAGGCTGTGGTCATATCGGTACTGCTGTATGGCTGTACCACCTGGACCCTAACGAAGCGCCTTGAGAATAAGCTAGATGGGAGCTGCACAAGAATGCTGCGAGCAGTCCTGAATAAGTCGTGGAAACAGCACCCAACCAAGAAGCAGCTGTATGACCGCCTGCCTCCCATATCACAAACCATACGAGTAAGGAGGGCTAGGCATGCGGGGCACTGCTGGAGAAGTAGGGATGAGCTCGTAAACGACGTATTACTGTGGAGGCCAACACATGGACATGCTAACGTAGGCTGCCCAGCCAGAACCTACATTGACCAACTATGTAAAGATACTGGATGCTGCGCGGAGGAGCTCCCAGAATCGATGAGTGATAGGGAGGGTTGGCGAAAGACCGTCATGGATATCCGTGCAAATTGCGCGACATGATGATGATGATATATATATATATATATATATATATATATATATATATATAATATATATATATATATATATTTATTTATCTAAATATATATGTACTGATCTCAGCCATTTCCTAAGAATACAGTCGTTGTGCTAAGTGAACAACCATATATATATACATCTGGATCTAGCCTCACTGAAGAGACGTGAAACATCGAAACACGGTGTCTGTGGATGACTATATATATATAATATATATATATATATATATATATATATATTATGTGTGTGTGTGTGTGTGTGTGTGTGTGTATGTGTGTGCGTGTGTGTGTGTGTGTGGTGTGTGTGTGTGAAGAGAGAGAGAGAGAGAGAGAGAGAGAGAGAGAGAGAGAGAGAGAGCGAGAAATCTGTCCGTATATATGGTGTATATGCGTATGTGTGTATATGTTAGTGTGTGCATGTGAACAAGCAATACAGATCTATATATGTAAAATAGATCTATGTGATAGGATTATTTCGTCCGTATCTCGATACTGTTATTAGCTAAATAGCTGACCTGAAATTATCTGTATAATGATTAATCAATGTAATTTATGGAGAAATGTTGACCTAAGTTCATTGATAAAGAGATTATGTTAAAAATATAAACATTTCAGAGTAAAATAACTTCTTTAACATTAGGTTGTGGAAATAGAAAATAACATATGTAAAATTTTACATCAATATTATCTATCTATCTATCTTCCAATTGATCAATGAATATCTATGTATATATATATATATAAATACATATACATATATCACATTTATATATATATATATATATATATATATATATATATATATATATATGTGTGTGTGTGTGTGTGTGTGTATGTGTGTGTAAATACCAATGGTTAACTCTATCACGCTTGAAGAGACAATAGTAAGCCAACATACAGTATTATTAGGAGAGTGCTCAATATATGTGATTGTGCGATATTATTAATAAAGATATATATATATATATATATATATATATATATATATATATATATATATATACATATGAAAAGAGAAATAAAGGAAAGTAAGTATTGAATGGATGAAAAAGGATAGTTTAATTAATTTAACTTACACGTGTTTCGGTCAGGAGTTTATCCATGTGTACATTATTCAATCTATTATTATTTCTAAATAAAAAATGAAATGAAATAATAATAATAGAAAAAATGTATTATTATTATTTCATTTCATTTTGTTAGTTAAAAATAATAATAGATTGAATAATGTACACATGGATAAACTCCTGACCGAAACACGTGTAAGTTAGATTAAATAAAATATCCTATTTCATCCATTCAATACTTCTTTCCTTTAATTCTCTTTTCAGCATACCGTCAGATTCACTTCCATTTTCATTTCACACACACACACACACACACACACACACACACACATATATATATATATATATATATATATATATATATATAACAAGTTCGGTTAAACGCCACAGACAATTCAAGTCTGAGGAGTTTTTTCATGGTCCTTTCTATTTTTCTTGCGATCTTTTTTGTGTTTGGGTGGAGAAGTTGTAATAATCCACCAAATCCTTTTATTCTAGCGCTTTCGGCTGGTTTATCAGCCATCATCAGGTGGGGAAACGATGTTAAGTTTTTTTTCCAAGTGCCTCGTTTTTATAGAAGAACGAGTAGTAGCTTAAAAAGTGGTGGTGGTAGTTAGTACGAAACAATGGATTAATGTTTTTTTGAGGGGGGTACAGAATTGTGAGGAAGGGAGGGGGAATGGTTAGAGTGGGATTGTTTATAAGCATTGGAGGATGTGTCTACTGGTTTGAAAGTTTATTTTGTTTAAGGTAGGTCTTTTTAATTTGATATAGAGTGCTTCCATTATTTGCAATTTTTGTTTGTTTTTTTTCTTTATGGAGTGTGAGTGTGTTTTCTGTTAAAATTTTCCTGTAGGTTGAGGGGGGGCATGAATGTGTCTTTAAGTGTTGACTAATGGAGCTGGTGTCGGATAAGTGCATTGTATATGAGTTTACATGTCCTATAGGAGATTGTCTCTCCAATATCAGCAATACATATATTGGCCATACGACGACCACATTATCCCGCCGTTTAACAATGCACTTATCTGACACCAGCTCCATTAGTCAACACTTAAAGACACATTCATGCCCCCCCTCAACCTACAGGAAAATTTTAACAGAAAACACACTCACACTCCATAAAGAAAAAACAAACAAAAATTGCAAATAATGGAAGCACTCTATATCAAATTAAAAAGACCTACCTTAAACAAAATAAACTTTCAAACCAGTAGACACATCCTCCAATGCTTATAAACAATCCCACTCTAACCATTCCCCCTCCCTTCCTCACAATTCTGTACCCCCCTCAAAAAAACATTAATCCATTGTTTCGTACTAACTACCACCACCACTTTTTAAGCTACTACTCGTTCTTCTATAAAAACGAGGCACTTGGAAAAAAAACTTAACATCGTTTCCCCCCCTGATGATGGCTGATAAACCAGCCGAAAGCGCTAGAATAAAAGGATTTGGTGGATTATTACAACTTCTCCACCCAAACACAAAAAAGATCGCAAGAAAAATAGAAAGGACCATGAAAAAACTCCTCAGACTTGAATTGTCTGTGGCGTTTAACCGAACTTGTATAAAAGAAAAAATGCTGCCGAAGTATACATATATATATATATATATATATATATATATATAGAGAGAGAGAGAGAGAGAGAGAGAGAGAAGAGAGGGGTTACTGAATGCACAGTTGGAAAATTGTTATTACTGGAAAGTTTTATCAACTAATAATGTAAGACAATTTTCCATATAATTCAAGATATTTATGTTCAACGGCTCTCCTAAATGATAGTATCCCCACGAACAGCGTTTTTTTTTTTACTTCGAAGCAAATGAAAAGAGATCATAACCCATTATTGTTTAAGAGCTGAACATTATGGTTTCTACAAAACACAACACACAGCAATTAAATGCAATCAAACTAATTAAATGCCATGATTTTACCTAATGGGATATTTTTCCAGATCGAACAGAGCAAACAAATAATGGAATCCTCATGAAAGACCAAAATAAAAATAATCAGTACATTATTTCTCTAAATTTTTGAGATGAGGCTTTATAAAAATATATAATTTAGATTATTCGGACTATTTTCCTCATCTTTATTGTTATCTGTACAACGTTTCGGCCGATGTGCCCTCTTGCCTTCTTCAGGTATTTCTTGACGGACTCGAAAGAACCCCCAAAAAGAACGCAATATAAGTCAAGGTAAAAAATCATACAGGATTAGGTAAAATAAGACATTAGGTTTATAAGTACCCACAATTTACTCTGAATTGTCCAATTGGACACATGGCGTAGTGGATATAAGCGTTGATCTAAGACAGTGACAGTTATATCTAGGCTCCAGTTTCAATCCTGGTAAAGGTGACAGTAACATAAAATAATAATTAACACTACTTAACATTTGTACCTAGTCATGGATAGCGGAATGAGAACAGTATATCCCCATGGTTTTAATAAAGGGTTCCGTGAAGGCTCCTGATTACGACAAGAAGGTTCCCGAGTTTGCAAAGGTTTTAGAAGGATAAGAAATACATGAAGAGCGTCAGAGGGCACATCGGCCGAAACGTTGTACAGATAACAATAAAGACGGATGTTTTGTGTAACAGGGGACAGATGACCGTACAGCTGCTTCCTTGTGGGGTGTTATTTCCACGACTTGTTTAAGATCACACGCAGCATTCTTGTGCAGCTATCAGCTAGTTTATTATCTAAGCGTTTTGTTAGGATCCAAGTGGTGCAGCCATACAGTAACACTGATACAATCATGGTTTGGCAGAATTATAGCATTAACTTGTCATTGAGATCCGATTTCTGTTGGGATATTTTGATATATATAAAGTCTGCTGAAATCCAACGCTTAAACTTATAGTCTCTACGTGGGGCACGTGGTTTAAAGCCAGCCAATCAACACGCTCGAATATGTGGTTAGTAAACTATTTAAACGCCGATCTTGAAAGCCGTTCATTTGCACGTATTCGACAGGGACGAATGGATCTGCAACCAATGATTCTGCTCAACCAGAGGATTATATCTGACACCGAGGAACAACTAAGAATTATTCACTAAGGAACAACCAAAGGATTCTACCTAACACTAAGGAACAGAAGGGATCTCCACTGTAAAGGGATCTGTAAAGTGCAGCCTAAAAATGGCCACAAAATTCGTAACAATTTCCATTAGCTGACTGTAATTTCTGAGGTGTAAGACCCCCCCCCCCTCAAAGTGGTATAATGTATATGAGACTGCCCTATATTGGTGACATTTTCTGTTTTGAAGCTCTCGCTATTGTGGAGCACAACTTCGTTGCCATTATTCACAAATGTACTCTGAACTGGAGCGGTTGTACCTATCAAGGTCCCATCTATGGGACAAATAGATCTGTTTACAAATTATTTGTACTAGCGGGACCTGTGGATATACCACAGTATAATGATTTAATTATTACAACGTTTCATATGTTCACTTGAGGGCTATTTCAAAGTAGTTCAATATATAGAAATGTATAATAATCCTGATTCAATTCTCTCACGTTTTTTCTCCTTTTATTCTTTTCATCTTTTTATTATGTTTGATGAAACAGATTAACGTTATCGTTCCGCACACTCAACCCTTTTCTCGTTCCTATACCCTATTTCCTTCTTTCCTTTTAGCTTTCATGTTATATATTTCTGTGTAGCATGTCGTTTTTCTTTCTTTAATTTCATCATAATAAAAACGGTATGGTCCATTATTTAGCTGAGGTGTCAACACTCATTCTTTCTTTCTTTCATATTATATATTTCTGTGTAGCATGTCGTTTTACTTTCTTTACTTTCTTTATAATAAAAACGGTATGGTCCATTATTTAGCTGAGTTGACATCACTCATTTAGACGGTCTCATTTTTAACCAGAGGGTGTTGTATGATGATAACGGTCGTATTTTGTGAAAACACCAATATTAATATATAAAGTTAAAATACTTGATCCCATAAAAACATCATAAAAATGTAAATATAAATGTTCACAATTACCATAACTCTAGGCATAAAATTAACCCAGACGGATTGACATGCCGTTAAAATCAATTAATCAGTTAATCAATCTATTTATTAATGAAGAATAATCTCCATAAATCTTGGCTTCATTTGAATAGAGGTTGACAGATCAAAGTTGAAGGATGTGGGGTTTTTTTTGTCACCAACAAGCTGGCGGAACAGTGTGAGGATTCTATATTTTTTATGATAATTTTTAAGCGCCTCCAACCTGCTTGTTGGGATATGTACTGACGTTTTCCGGACTGGTCTGTGATATTGTTTAGGAGTTTAAATGCTTATTTATATCGCAGATCTTCTCCCGCTTTATATATTAATATTCTTGTTCCTTAATCTTCCGACCGTTATTATCTTGCAAATTCCTGTGGTTAAAAATGAAACCGTCCAAATCGTCCAAGATAAAATGCATAAGTTTGTGAAATTCGGTCGATAGGCCGCACCAGATAATTCTGGTGCGGCCTATCGACCGAATTTCTTATGAATGTCGTCACCTCAGCTAAATAATGGAATGTTCCGTTTTACTTATAAATAAAGAACTGAAAAAAGGACATACTACGCAGAAAAAATATAATAAGCAAGAAAGAAAGGAAGAATGATATTAGCGGAAAGATAGGGAGAGGGGATGAGTGTGCAGAAGTGATGATGCTAATCTTTTTGAATCGAACATAAAGAAAAGATGAACAGAAGAAAAGAAAAAGAATACGAAATTATTATACAATTTACATATTGAACTAATCGCAATAGCTCTTAAGTAAACATATCAAACGATGCAATAATTAAATTATCATACTATGGTCTATCCACAGGTCCTGCTAGTATTTTAATGTATGTGTGCTTGCCTTTGTTTTTCATTCTTTCCCCTTTACGTTTATAAAAACCGTTTGACCTAGTGCCAACACATTCCGGTTTTCACTCGTTTTATTTTCTGGCAAGACTTAAAATAATTGGACGACCATGGAACATTTTTACATGATAATTTGCTACTTTAGATATTGTTCATGTTTTTGTTCATAATTATAGATAGATATCCTGGCACGTAGGATATGTTTATCAGACAGAAAGAAAAAAAAAACTAGTCTCGTCAGAACAACACATTTTTGTTTTTAACATTTTCTATAGTTCACCTGTGGGAATTAATGAGGATTTTATTCCAGACACCTGTGCAAAGTTCCCATAGGAACCTGTGAAGCTTAAGACACTTAGAATATCATTGGTTGTTAGTGAACTCGTCGCTGAATTCAATTGTTCGTGTAGTGAGTTCGATCATAATTCGGTGGCTTACAAATGTGTCGTTAAACCTGAAACAAAGCACCGGTCCGCGCTACATCATCGAAGTGAAGCAGCGATTGTTACATAATTCCTGGGTAGCCTACGAATTATGTTTGTAAGTGTAGTTACATTTTGAATTCGTTGAATATTCAAAATCGGAGTTAGGGCCGGTTTAGCTCAGTCGGTAGAGCGTCCAACTAGGAACAACAAGGTTCTGGGTTCGATACCGGCCCTCGCCAACTCAGCGCATGAGAAGCACATGGATATGCGTGGTAAAGTAAAGAGCTGATGGTATGTGTGGCGCTCTGCATCAGACGCCAAAACAATCTCTTTAGTCTAGCGCAAGTGAAAAGGGGATAGGCTCCATCACTGCCTGGCTGATACCGACTTTAAGCCACCCCGACGACTTTACTTACTTAATGACCTTTACTTGACCCCCACAACTTCCGCCAATGGGAATGCGTACGAACAGAAATTTAGTAAGATTATTGCCGTTAGCCGAGGGAAGCAGACGTTAGAATCGTTTGCTCTCAAAAGATGCCAGCCTCTCACCGCGGTAGAACACCCTTTTGGGCTTGTTTTTTTTTTATAATAAAGAATAGACGTCTAAAAAACTATAAAGTCTTGCTTATGTATTACAAAAAAGCAATAAGCACAGACGATACAGTTCAGAAGAAGGAAGAAGTCAGCCCAAAGGAAGATGCCACCGACGAAGAAGAACAAGTAAGATCCCATCTCCTCTCATCTTTCTACTCCCACTTATATAACTTATATGAAGTGGATATATAACACGATCGGCCTGTTCAATACTTAGATCGGTTTTTAAGCAACAGCATGTACTATAACCAACCTGATATCAAAATGACTTGATGCAGAATTAAATGACCCAAAAAAGGTTGATATGCCGTAAAACAAACCAACCAAAAACCAAACAACCTGTAACAAATGTATTGTTTATGTTTTATGGTAGCGTTAGAAAGAAAGTACTAACTCTGATTATTGAAGTTAAGCAATGCCCTATCCGATAAAAATTTAGATAATAATTTAAAAATAACGTATATATCCATGCCGAGTCGGATCCGTATTCAGGTGAACATTTAGAAATACCATATTCTGTAATATCAAGTCTTATCCGTATTTTGATTGATATCTAGAAATACCATATTTAGTAATATCGTGTCTGATTCTCATTTAGATGAGTATTTAGAAATATCATACTTAGTAACGCCGAGTCTAATGCGTATTAAGATGAATATTTATATAATTATATAATTATATAATTTTGAATTCGCAATAGGCGCTGATTGTGAACTCAAAAGCTATAAAACAAAGGTCAGGCTTCTTCCACCTGGCAACAGCTATTGCAAAAATCGTAACTCAAGAAAAAAAATCAAAATAGAAAACGGATAAAAAATAAAAAATTTTAAAAATCCCCTAATCTCTAAAATATACCAAAACGGAAAATATTCCAATCCCCCAGTTTCACAAACTTACACAGACACCTAGTCACCACCAATAGCTTCCTTCCAGACTATCAATTTCTACGAGTGGCAATAAATGAACCCATAGAAATACCATGTTCCGTTTTGACAAATAAACCCATTCAATTTTTCTTCTTTATCCTCACTCCTTACCACACATCCATCCCTCCCCTTTCCATTTCCTTTCGCCTCATATTACGCCCCCCCTTTCATTTCATTTCGCCTCACATTATACCCCTCTTTGCCCTTCCTACTTACCTTTCCAGAATAAAATTAGATTGTAGATCCCAGTTGTCTTCAAAATAAATTTGACAAAGCTTCGTAACATACCGAGGCAAAATATCATCGGATTTTAGTTGGTTTTGTGTTTTATCTGCATTTTCCTCTATTCACAATCACATTTTGTCGGATTTACTCAATCTGTTACTCTTCATATATATAAATTGGAGCTTCAAAAAGACCAAAATATCAGATTCAATCTTAGTAACCCCCTCTTTGTTTGCAAAGCCAGCCCTTTGCAAACAAAGGAGGGGCTTACTAGGTTTGAATATTATAGTTATATAGTCTATTTCTTTCCCTTTTAGGGATAAAAGAAAAGGATTTTAACTTTTCTTTTGAAGTTTTTTTCTTACTCGTCCCATTTGCTTGTTCTTAGTCGTTTGTAGTTAACTCCATTATCCTCTGTTGAGCGTGGATCGAAACTAGTCAGCTCACTCACTCATTTCTATTTTTTTCTCTCTCATCTCTCCCCCTCTCTATTGTTATTTCTTCTTTTAATCAATATTAAACAAAATATTTGTATTTCTAAAGCTCGAATAAAATGTTGTACTCCTAGAAAAATCACACACACACACACACACACACACATATATATATATATATATATATATATATCAGTTTTCTTACTTTTTTATTCGTTTTAAAATATTTTTTCTCAATATCTTGTTGCAGTTTTCTCTATATAAGTTGTGTGCTAGTTCCCCGCCTATACTTATAGACTGACCAAGGTCACGTGATTGACTCTTCTAACCAATCACTGGCAGTACTACTGGCCTGATAAGATAATCAAACCACCTATATTGGTCACACATCAAATACACACAGACGCACATAGGATTGCCGGGATCTTTAACAATACTCACCAAGGACTTATACGATTACCAGTAACTCAGGACACTTTAGTAACCAAAGGATTCACATTGTCGACCGACTCTTTATCAATGATTCCACCAGCTAAGTGCTTTTGCTAAAAAATGACCCTTAAACCCCAACAATAGAGTGAAAAGAAAATTGCCATTTCATAATTTGACACCCATGCTCGGACACATTTTTCTGAGATTGTAAGTAAGCTTTTGAAACCTCTGAGTTGCCTCTTGATTCTATATCAGATTACCCTTTAGCTCCAATATCATTAAATTAATTAATCTTTCATTTGTTGAAATTAACTTTTATCTCAGTAGAACATTATATACTAGCCTATCGATATTAAGTGATTCGGAGGCGCTCGTAGCGTAAGGGTTATTGTCATAAAAACATTTCTGGTCTAATCGAGTTCCATCCTCAATGAGAACGAGATCTTTTTAGATAGACGTTTGAAATTGTTTCTTTCTAGCAAAAAAATTAAAATTAATATCTAAATTAGGTTAGCATGGACTTACTCAATGGCTACTTGGTAACTGACAGTTTTTTGTCTATGCAATTTTCCAACCAAGTGGTTGTTTTTATTTTTGTTCTCCCTTTTATACTATAGTGTGATGCTTAGATATATATGGTCTATCACATATATTGAGCATTATTTACTTATAAATATAGCATATTATGTATATATATATATATATATATATATATATATATATAATATATAATATATATATATATATATATTGTTAAAGAGAAACAATTTATAACATAATCATAGCTGATATTGATCAATATCAGCTATGATTATTTATAAATTGTTTTCTCTTTAACAGCATTGTGTGTGTTTTCATTCCATCTTTTCATACTTATACTGTCGGATTAATTTCCTTTCTTTTAACTATATATATAATATATAATATATATATATATATATATATATATATATGTGTGTGTGTGTGTGTGTGTGTGTGTGTGTGTGCGTGTGTATGATTGTGTGTGCTAATACATTTGACAAAGGTATGCATCAAACCATTATTCTTCCTGCTGTGAATAAATATTAGGTTCGACTGGGCTCATTAACTCTGGTGAAGCAACCAGTCTAGGCGAATTGAAATTAAAACCTGCAAAAATAAGTATGAACTAATTTAATAAGAAATCGACCTTGTGTCATTTGGTGGATTTTATGGCATATCAACCCTTGTTGGTTTATTTTATGCTGAAAAGCTTATTTTCTATTTATGCTTAATGAGTATTCAATTCTTTAACCCAATTTATTCAAACATATTTTTAAAACTCATTCTTTCTATTTAACCCATAGAGGGGACCCTAACAGGTACTACAACTCCGGTACTCTGGGAATAATGGCAGGGGCACTCTACACTCCCCAGAATACTAAAATTGGAACTTCACCATTAGATGTAGTTTAACGTCATATGCAGGTCTAAGGTCCACACTTATCCGTAGGGACCCATCTATGGGTTAAATAGAACAAAATTGAGTACACATTAAGAATGAATAAAATATGTCTTCGGTATAAAATGACCCAATTGGTTGATAAACCGTAAGATCCAACCTGCCAACCAAAATACCCAGGATACACAGAGTCTAATAGGAGAAAAACTTTGAATTCGAGCCTGTTGTATAACTGGAGAGGGATGGGCTCTTCCAAGATCTTCATGTCCAAGACACGCTATATGTCTAGTACCACCACGACCAAACTCGCTTACGAGATAAGGTTTTTCTTTCTCTCAATTTTTATTATGAAAAGTGCTTATTTATAGCATTCCCCCGTGGACTTACTTCGAGGTCATTCAAGATTACCGATACTTCTACCAGCTAAAAAAAAAGACCTGCCAATAATGACAGCCTTTCTGTCACTCGTATCTTCCCTGTTTCAAAAATGTCTTAGTACCATTTTAATGATGTTTTCGATTCGTGGAGACTTCATCATGCATCACTGGTTTCACTCAGCCGCTCTTCACCTGAGACGCTTGTTTGCATGCAAAGATGCAGCGCACTGACCGTGCAACACCCTCCTTAAAAAAGAAAGAGAAGAAAAAAGAAAGAAAACATTTTCTTTTGTGACATTCATGATATCTGTCTGTAGCCTTCCAAGCCAATCACGTCAAACTGTCATCCAGTGTGAAATCCGAAGTGAATTTGTCCCCCCATCTAGCTGCCCAGAGGTTGGGTTGAAGAGGGCTCAGACGATTCCAATCGATAAACCAACGTCAAAATTTCTATTTTGTCTTAATATAATGGAGATTCGGTGCCTGTCTGTCTCTAACCGATAATACGTCACTGCTTACGTCACAATACTCTCAGGAATTTAATACGTTTATCAATGAGTATTTAATTTATAGTCAAAATCATTAATACATAGAATAAATCTCATCTATTAACGATGTCAGTTTGAAAATCTGAGCTAGATTTGCCTCAAAATAGTCCATGTTATTAGTGCGTTTAAAATCATGCAATGTGTCTAATAGATCACTAAGAAGTTTAGGTTTACAATATATATGATGTGGTTAATTTGTATACTGCTTTTAATAAAACCGGGTTTAATAAAAAAAAAAGTGTTATTGATCTCTAATATTATTGTCTTATGCTCCAACGCATTAAAATCATTCCTATAAATGATTTTTTTCATAGAAACCAATTGAAATATAAGTAAAATAAGTGAAATCATTTTTAACTGCGTTCTTATTTAATTGTATTCGTCTTTTTAATTTAATATATTTCATTACAGTAAAACATAAATACTTACGCGTGAGGGGCGCATATTCTTGCTAGTATCTTTAAGGATTACAAAAAATTCAATAAAGATTCAGAAAAAAATATTTTTGATTGGGCTGAAAACTCTTCATGTAGATTCCAAAATAAGTTACTTTATATCTATAAATCCTTTCTGATTGTCGACTTCACTCATAAGAAACTGGTCTTTTTACTGAAGGTTTGATCATAATAATATTGTTTGCCTTTGTTTTTTTTGTTTTTTTTTAAATTTCATTTTTTTTTTGCTTACTAT
>CM042145.1:115555609-115573109 GCA_023376005.1 Doryteuthis pealeii
GGACAATCAAGAATAGCAGAAAAGTAAGAACCCATCCCCCTCTCTTTCTCTTTCTCTTTCTCTCTCTCTCTTTCTCTATCTCTCTCTCTCTCTCTCTTCTCTCTCTCTCTCTCTCTCTCTCTCTCTCTCTCTCATTATATACCCGATATGTAAAGGGCTATATAACATTTATACTGAGGTGACACTAGTAAATGTTAGATGTATCTGCACTAAAATTACCTATCTTTTAGCTTAAAGATATGAAAGTAATTTTAAGTTTTCAGTCGAGTATCAATGAATGGGTAGTAATGACATTTGAATAAATTGATACATGAACAGGTTTGAAAATTGAACTTGCGTGAATAATACGCACACGCAAGTAAAGCATAAACTATAATTAAATAAACCTCCTAACAATCAAAATCACGAATCAATCCTTCCCAGAATGCACTTGGTTGCCTAACTGTTTATGTTTATTTCTGTTTGCCATGTTGATTTTGTTTATTTAGTTCACATCATATGTGAACTGCCCTTAGCCACTGAAATATTTGTGTTCAGTTCTATGTACAATGTCGACTTCTATTAAAAGACATGCGGTTCCAGACACCTACACACTTGCCATACTGCCAAAAGTGTTGACCTTTCAAATTAGATAAGCTTACTAATTTTCCATACGTACTAAAGAAATATTTAACGGCGAATCCTATCTGTATAAGTTATACATAAAGAAAAGCAGATGCAAAAATATAATACTTCTTATTATATCGGAGATTCGGTGTCTGTGTGGAACTAAAACTACGCCACTGCTTACGTCATAATATTCACAGTAATTGCCAAAGTTTATCAATGAATATTTAAAGTATAGTCAAAATAATTAATACATAAAGTACATTTTATTTATTAACGATGTTTCTATGACAATCTGAGTTAGATTTGCCTCAAAACAGCCCCTCTTATCATTGAGTTTAAAATCCAGCAAAGTTTCTAATATCTTATTATAATGGAGATTGAGTGTTTTTGTCTGTAACCGAAACTATATTCCTACTCAAGTCATAATTCCCTTAGTTATTGACATCACATTCACCATGATTTTATTTTTATCTAAACCTCAATTATTAATAAAATTGTCTTACATTATTAATACTGTTAAGCATATCTACATACTAACAACATGCAATTATATTTATATATACAACAAAATAGCGGTTTACAGTGTGAACGGGAAGGCTAATTTGCATATTAATATTAAAAAATCGAATTTAATAAATATGTGCTTAGTATTATTGATTTCTAATTGTTTGGTTTTATTTTAATGAATATAAGCCAAAATCTCTTCAATGAATCTTAAATGAAATCCATTAACAAGAAAAAATAACTGTCATTTTATTCTTTACTTCATCTTTTAACTAAATACTTAAATTAGAAAAAATAACAATGAAAGACGAGAGTAATGGAAGAGTAAATTTCAATTGTTCTATTTTATCGATTATACTCCCTCTGTTTCAAATCTTTTATTATACTCCCTCTGTTTCAAATCTTTTTATCTGTATTCTTATTTAGTTTCATTAGCCTTTCTAATTTAATACAATATTTTATTACATTAAAACTTAAATACTTGCACCCGGAGGGTGCATATATTTGCTAGTATCACTAAGAAATGAAGTTTTACATAATATTGGTTAATTTACATACTGATTTTAACAAAACCGGGTTTTATAAAAAATTAATTGGCGTTATTGATCACCAATATCATTGTTTTATTCTCCAACGTATTAAAATAAATCCTATGAATGAATTTATATAGAAACCATTTGAAATATTATAAGTATAAGTGTATAATCTTTATATGCGTTCTTATTAATTTCGGTAGTCTTTCTTATTTAATATATTTCATTACATTAACATTTAATTGCTTACACCCGTGAGCGCATATATTTGTTAGTAAATATAATTAAACTCTACCAAGGTTGGAAAAGGGCGTAAGAGCTTAAAAATCTTAACTAATATCAAGTTAATCATGCATGCATCATTTGTTTAATTGTTCCGTCACTATTCTCTTTTCTTACAATAATCGTGGCATTGAACTGATGTGCCATTTTATAGTACTATGGTAATATAATTAAGTGGCTCGGGGGTAATTAGGGGTCGCAAAATAATTAATCTTAGTAAAAGTAAATTATGGGTGAAGAAGAAAGAAATAATTATTTTGGAAAATATTTGGAAAGGAAAAATCTGAATTGAATGCATTTTTATTGTTTTTAAATTATAACCAGAAACATTATGATGTTAACAAAAATAGATAAAGAATACACAGAATAAGTAGGTGAGAAACGTAAGAAAAATGATCGGGCACTTAACGATAATCATAAAATAGGTTTGGTTTGGTTCGGTTTGTTTTATGGCATATCAACCTCAGTGGGTCATTTAATGCCAATAAAGATTTGAAAGAAATTCATTCTTAATCGATAAAATATTTTTTTATAAGTACATTTTTCTATTTAAGCCATAGATGGGACCCAAACAGGTACTACCACTCCGGGTCAGAGTGGACCAGGGAGCAATGGTGATGAAGGGGTGCTCCACATTCCCCAAATCTCCAAAACTGGAAACGCACCATCAGATAAAGTTTAACGTCATTTCCAGGACACATAAAATAGGGGAACCGCGGATGCGACAACATAGTGTGAGAAAGAGTTGGAGGAAGAAGGAGAGAACAATACGACGTCAACCGAGCTTAGCCGAAAATTAGCGATGTTTCTTTCTTCATTTTTCCCATTTTGACAAATTTGCCTCACCGGCTGAACGTGGTGTTGTTACGTATGACAATTCTTGCATTATAAACAACTGTCTATCTCTCTCTGTGTTGTTTACTACAACTTAGGCTATCAAACAACAAGATAAAAATGTTGACAAAGAAACAAATTGATTTGTACCCGAGTTTGTTTTTAAAATGCAAAACAGGTTTACCCAGGATCTTAATTTAAGGAACTTTTTCACACACGAAGAAATGTACCATCATTAATAAGAAATTAAGACCCAGTACGTTATACTATCCCGTTACATATAAATTGCAAATATGCGAAGTTACAGTATCTCATAAAGTGAAGGAAAAAGGTTTACTCATTTCAAGAATGGTTACATGTCCCTTGAAATTAATCTCAAATATTGTCAACTACCAATTGCTTGAATATTAAAGCAACGCGGAAAAAGAAACTTGAAAAGACAAATATCAGTGAGACGGGAAAATCATTGCAATGGGTCCGAATATAAAATTTTCAATTTAGTAAAAATCAGACTGAAAGAAGCAAGGTAAGGCCGAAATAAATTTATTTCTGAACTTGGGTATTTATTTATTTATTTATTTATAATACTCCGTATATGAAAAATGACACACGCTAATCCTATTTGTATGTGTGAGATCTCAATTTTAGTTGAATCCTATAAAGGAAACATTTGATACTATCCACTATATATATATATATATATATATATATTATATATATATATATATATATATGTGTGTGTGTGTGTGTGTGTGTGTATATATATATATATATATATATATGTGTGTGTGTGTGTATATATATATATATATATATATATATATAGAGAGAGAGAGAGAGGGAGGGGGAGAGAGAGAGAGAGAAAGAGAAAGGGAGATAATTTGATAGATAGATAAGATTGATGTAAAATGTTACATATGTTCTTTTCTATTTCCACAACCTAATGTTAAAGAAGTATTTATTTTACTCTGAAATGTTTATATTTTTAACATAATCTCTTTATCAATGAACTTAGGTCAACATTTCTTCATAAATTACATTGATTAATCATTATACAGATAATTTCAGGTCAGCTATTTAGCTAATAACAGTATCGAGATACGAACGAAATAATCCTATCACATAGATCTATTTTACATATATATGTGTATTGTTTGCTCACATGCACACAGTAACATATATACGCACACACATACATACACTATAGACAAGAACGGATTACGTAAATTTACATAGACATAGACACAGACAGACAGACAGACAGACAGATAGACACACACATACACACACACATACACACACAAATATATATATGTATATATATATATATATGTATATATATATATATATGTATACATGGAATTTATGATACCGAAGACACAGAAAATTACTAGATTATATATATATATATATATATATATATATATATATATATATATATATGTGTGTGTGGGGGTATTTGGGCAGCATTCTTTCATTTATACATGTAGAATTAAACAAAAGGCACGTCTTCTGTTTAACAATTTTAACAACAATCTTTTCAAGCTTTCTGGCTAACTTCTTCACATTTGGATGGAATCCGTGGGCATTAGTTCACTGAGGTTTTTATCCCAAGTACTTTCGGCACTTTGAAGTGCCTGTTGCATAATCTATGTGGTTGCATAGATTATTTTCAATCCCCTGTAGTTCTGCAGGGGTTGTCTTTTTATGTCACGGGCGGCGGTTTTCCATGGAAAGATACAGACCGTTGGAGACCTTTGAACCGAGACGCGGGAAAGCCGAGAATCACGTGAAAGCTAGTGAAATCATCAGTACCAGCCAAACGTCAGGCAGAAATCATGTATTGCCTTAGCTGGAGCTCACTTGCACACGCGCGCTGTGTCTAGTTAGAGAAAAAAGTTTAGTTAAGAATAAAAGTCTTAAAGAAATAACATGGTGTTGTTGGTTGATGCATGTTTTGGCAAAAGGACTGACTAAGAAAAAGAAAATGAATCAAAGACGAACAACCAACGAAATAGAAAGAAACTAGACATCATACGAACGGCTAGAGAAGAAAGTAATTTATGCATAGCATCTCTCTGTCTACCTGTCTCTCATCTCTCTCCCCTCTCTCCAGTAAAAGAGCACTTGTGTATATACCCAACATGGGTATATGTGTATGAGTATGTAACAGTGCCATCATCAGTGGTGATGTGTTTTTGTTTTGGGGATAAAAACTTCGGTGAACTAATCCACGGATTCCATCCAAATGTAAAAAGTTGTCCAGAAAGCGCGAAAAGACTGTTAATAAACTTGTTAAACAGGAGACGTGCCTTTTGTTTAATTCTACACAAACACATAAACACACACACACACACACACACACACACATATATATATATATATATATATATATATATATATATATATATGCGGTCTATCATAGATATTGAACCTTTTATTTATAAATATGGCAAACTATATATATATATAATATATATATATATATATATATATATATATATATATATATAACTATTTGCTCTACTAAGATATCATGCCCTCTTTAAATTTTACCTTTAGACTATGCTAGCGACTTATATATATATATATATATATATATATATATATATAGTTATCCACAGACACCGTGTTTCGACGTATCACGTCACTTCAGAGTGGTTAGATACACACACACACACACACAAACACACACACACACACACACACACACACACACATATATATATATATATATATATATATATATATATAGTGTGTGTGTGTGTGTATTATGATATACCATGACCAATTGTTATACTGTTATATATGTTATAGCATTTTCAGTTGCTGTGACTCTCTTGGTATTTTATTTATTTATTTTTTTTCCCACGTGAAGTTTGGTAGTATATATTTACTAATAAATTATTTGCTGGATTTTTTTTTTAACACAGGTGTTTGGTAGTTGGATTAGTATATATATATATATATATATATATATATATATATATATATATATGCTTCCCACCATTGTATATTCAGCTCTTTGCAGGAGATTTAGCTGACGGATGCCAATTGCAATTAAATGGTATGCTCTCCTATAAGATGAATGAAGCTCCAGCTGATGCTCTTAACAAATTCTCGCTCCAGTTTGTAGATGTGCTAATATCCCATTATATATATATATATATATATATATATATATATATATATATATATATATATATATATATATATATATATATCAAATACAGCTTTCGTGTTTCGACGTATCACGTCTCATCATTGTGGCTAGACATTGATGAAAACCCGATCGATTAATTATCAGTAGAACTGGGCCATCCGCACACCTACAAACTAGAGCGAGAATTTAACTGATATATATATATATATATATATATATATATATATATATATATATATATATATATATATATATATATATATATATAAGCTGTCAGATGTAGCTCCATTCATATTATATAAAAGAATTGAATTTGATTTTTTCTTCTGTTAGACTAGTTACCTAGCCTAGATTAAAGATCCCAGACTACCCTACTATTTACCCATAGCTGGAAAGAGAGTAGTTGGATGAATACCTTTCCCAAGGGTATTAGCACCATGTGAAATGCAAACAGCGTTGTCTGGGATTTGAAATCGTGTAGCCGAGTATATTACCTACGATTATATGCATTACACCACGCACCTTTCTCTCTCTCTCTCTCTCTCCCCTCTCTCTCTCTCTCTCTATATATATATATATATATATATATATATATATATATATATAGTATTATATAGGGGACTATCATACAGGCGATAGGGCTTGACGAGATCAGTCGATTGATCGTAGGGGGGCTCTTTGACCGCCCGTTTAGCCTAAGTAAGGGGTAAAGAGGAGTGTTGCATGTTATGAACTGTCACCAGGGTTACATCTTGAAGCATCACGGGTCGCTACACACGGCTAACAGGTGGCACCATTGGAGAGGGGTCTTACCCCCTGCATAGGTGCAGTCGTTGTATTCTAAAGCCTTAACCCTGTCGGCTGAAGCTTTAGAATACAACGACTGCACCTATTTATTTCAGCTAGAGTTGAAAAAAAATCTTTTGCCCTAATGCTTAGTTAAAACAAAAAATATAAACATATACATATATTTAACAAGAGCAGTCTCTTAAATGTCACTCACTTTACATTTACTACTCAACTAAATATTTTTATAGATAACCCCATCTTTGAATAATTTTGCCCAAACCCGCCACCATGGTGTGCATGTGATACAAAAAGATTTTGTAAGACTGGTTTGGTTTCAAAGTTTTCTTTCTACTAGACTGATTGCCTAATAAAGACTAAAAATAACCTCTACTATCTATACATTAATACACGTGTTCCTTAAAAAGTATTTTCTTGCAACATCCTCTGGTTAAAGATGAGACCGTCCAAATCGTCTAAGATGAAATGCAGAAATGTAATTACTGGTTATCAGGTGTTGCTTATACACCGAATTCTTATTTCGTATGAGTGTCATCACCTTAGATAAATAATGGATCATTCCGTCTTTTTTTATAATAAAAAAGAAAAATGGGACACAGAAAAATATAATAGAAAGCAAATAAAAAAGAGAGTAGTGGAAAGAAAGAGAGAGAGAGAGAGAGAGAGAGAGAGAGAGAGAGAGAGAGAGAGAGAGGCGTGTGTGTGTGTGTGTGTGTGTTTGTCAGCCTGTTTCAATCGAAAATAATGAAAAGATGAAAAGAAGGAAAGAAAACAAGAGTGAGAGAATTAAATCAATGTTTTAATAGTTTTTACATACTGAACTATTGCCAATAACTATTACGTAAACATATCAAACGTAAATTACCATAAGTAAAAAAAGTAAAGTCGACGGGGCAGCCTAAAGTCGGTATCAGCCAGTCAGCGAGGGAGTCTATCTCCTTTTCAATAGCGCTAGACCAAGGAGATTGTTTTAGCATCTGAGGTGGAGCACCACAGCTACCATCAGCTCCTTACTTTACCGCACAGATCCCTGTGCTACTCATACGCTGAGTTGGCGGGGACCGGTATCGAACTAGGAACCTTGTGGTTTCTCAAGCCGAACGCTCTACTGACTGTGCTAACCCGGCCCCATAATTACCATACTGTGGTATATCCTCAAGTCTAGTTAGTTAAACTATTAGTGGGGTGAGAACAGATAGATTCACATTTTTCCTAGGGGCATTATTGTAAAGGGAAACACAAAAATGACTAATTTAGGATTCGAACTCTGTTCAACGATTACGTTTCCTACGAAAATAACGATTACACGCCGTGTGCCTCAATGACACCATCATTGCTGACGTCATAATGGCGGCTAAGAAATATGATTTTCACTAACTGATTTGCATCACATGACTCTCATGATAACAACGTCGTTCAGATTACAAATCAATTCAAATAAATCGTTTTACTACCATTATAACCATTATTAGCATTCAATACTTGACCATTTACACGGTATAGTCTAGCTCTAGAGTTCCTCCCTCCTCTCTCTCTATCTCTCTCTCTCTCTCTCTCTCTCTCTCTCTCTCCACAACACACACACACACACACACACACACACACACATATATATATATATATATATATATATATATATATCGGCATAGTCTAGCTCTTCAGTTCCTCTCTATGTCTCTTTCTCTCTTTCTCTCTCTCTATATATACATACATATATATATATATATATATATATATATATATATATATTATATGTGTGTGTGTGTGTGTGTGTGTGTGTGTGTTGGCAGAGTAAAGCTTTTCAGTTCATCTCTCTCTTTCTCTCTCTATTTCTCTCTCTCTTTCTCTCGCCCTTTATATATATATATATATATATATATATATTATATATATATGTGTGTGTGTGTGTGTGTGTGTATGTGTATGTGTGTGTTTCAGCATAGTCTGGCTCTTCAATTCCTCTCTCTTTCTTTTTCTCTTTCTCTCTTCCTCTCTCTCTCTACCTCTCTCTCTCTCTCTATATATATATATATATATATATATATATGTGTGTGATGTGTGTGCATATATATATATATATGTGTGTGTGTGTGCATATATATATATATGTGTGCGTGTGTTTGTGTGTGTGTATGATATCTGTGCAGGTGTGAGTATTTCTATTAGTCCTCATGTTAGCAGGAATATTTTGCACATGCATATGCACATACATACATCTATATGCGTGTATCTGCGTGAATAATTCTGAAAGATTTTAAGACGATGGTATTATTAGTAAGGCCGTCTTGAATATTATTCGTTGTTTTTACATTGGAACGGCGCCAAACAGATTTTTATCATATTTTTAATAGTGTAAAGCTAAGAAAAACGAGTATTCAGCATTTTGTTTTCGCCTATTTTCTTTTCCTATCTTCCTTCTCCATCAGCAGACGAATAAATCTTTTCGTGTCAGCTTATCAAAACAGTTCGCCATTTTAATGGGATTTCTTTCTCTTCCAATAGACTTTCTCATTTATGTTATACAACGCATTAATGCCACGTGTTCCAATATGGCGGAAGGCCACCACTGGAATTTTTTTCCTTCTTCTTCAGAAGTTATATGTTCGACCCTATCAAAGTGATTGTTTATAAATTAACTTCATAAAACTGCCAAGTCCGACTAACAAACTGGTGAGGAAATTATTGTTATCTAATTGAGCGGCAAAAAAATAAGGCTGGTTTAACCTTAATTTATTTTTGAACTAAAAATGTCCAAATACAAGTACGAGGGTGAGTAAAAAATAATGCCATTTTCTTTATTTCATGTGAAGTCTTTTTAAAAAATAAATAAAACTAAGGCCTACATTGAGACGCTAACGAGGCTAAGAACAAGATCCAACTTGCCAATTGACAATGTCCTCCTTCTGCATGACAATGCCTGACCACACACAAGCATCAGGACAAGGGAGAAAATCGCCCCATTCGGGTGGACAACTTTACGGCATCTTCCATACTCACATAATTTCGCGCCTTCAGACTCTCATCTCTTCGATCACATGAAAGTGGGTTTGAGAGGCAAACATTATTCTATTAACGAGGAAGGGAAATATGTAGTGAAGAAGTAGCTCAAAGAACAATCAACAGAATTTTACGAGGCAGGGATATAAGCTCTCATTCGAAGCTGGAACATTACTATTGAGAGAAACTGTGACTAAGTGGAGTAGGGATGTGATCCAATGAGGACCACCTTCATTTTTATGTATGATACATGTTCCTATATTGGTAATTATACATGTCCTAAACAAAATGGCATTACTTTTTGACTCACCTCGTAAATAAAGCGAACAAAATATTAGAATTAATACGTAGGTCATTTGAAAAACATAGATAAGGAAATGTTAGAAATGTATTCATTGCATTACTGAGACCTAATCTGCCAATGTTGTTTGGAGTTCAAGATTAATCAAGGACATACGACTCATCGAAGGAGTACAGATGAGAGCTACTAAAGTAATGAATGTTTAATATACCTTTCGTATGAAGAAAGACTTATGAGGATTGATTTACCAAATTTGACTCATCGACAAACCAGAGGAGATATGATTGAAGTCTTTAAATATACTCATTGATTTTATTCAACAAAAGTTGTTCTATTGAACATTACTCAAAAACCAATAACAGGTGACATAAATTAAAACTTTCAAAAGAATTTTGCAAAACAAATAGAAGACAAAATTATTCTAATAACAGGGTAATAGATTCATGGAATAAACTATGATCCTCAATAGTAAATGCCCCAGTTCTGAACCCTTTTAAGGCAAAGTTGGATAAATTGTGGAAAGAATATAATATTCACTGGAAATAACATAAATATATTAGATACAAGGTACAGCTGACAGATCTCAGACCTAATATACTAGCTGAAAAGAAATTATTATCATTATTTTACAGAGATATGACCAAACATTTGTAATTAACGCAACTATTTCAACTGACTACAACACAGTAAATACGTCTATTTCGATAAAAGATTTCATTTTTCGATTGAACTAGAAATAAACCTATAAGTTACCAACAATGTTTTCAGTTATTTCAAAGTCCCAATCTCGAGATATAGATTAATTTATTATTGCTAGAATGATATCGATTCACACGCGGGCTAAGATTCCTTAAAAGAAGTTGGCTGAGTAACCTATTGTCCGTATCAGTTGGACAACGAGGGAGTCTATCCCTCTTTTCGCTAGTGCTAAGCCAGGAAGGTTGCTGTTTTATGCTGAGGTGGAGCGCCACACCAACCGTCAGCTCTCCAATATACTGCACACATCAGATTACCCAAAATGTTATACTCATGTGCTGAGTTGGAGGCGGTATTGAACCAGTAACTTGCGATTCTCGGTCAGGTGATCTACCGACTGAGCTAAACCGGACACCACTGAGACTATGTAGGTGTTAACACATTTTTTGTGGCTGTTAATATTGTAATCGGTTTTGATATTTAACCTGATGCTCTTAGTTAAATGGTAATGTTGAAGAAAGACGAATGAAAATTATTGATTGATTGATTGATTGATTGATTTAAACAGGATTTCAGCTAATCCAATGTTGTTCTTTCTTCCTAGAGGCTAGGGAAACGTATTCATTATACAGAGATATTTACATTCTTTTTGTATTTTTCTCTCTTAAATTCTGTAGTAAAAAAGTACTTACCAACGTCTCTGAGGCTGGGCGTGTGTTGGGGAGTGTTAATTGGCATACTGACAAATGAAGAGGCCGTAGGTGGGTGAGTGCCTTCTTATAGGATAGTACAGATTCAGTGTGGTTAAGTGACATTTAGAATTGTTACGTGATTTACCTAAATATTCTAAAATTTAGAAGATAATGTCTTTTCGAGACGATAATTTCTGTGGGAGTATAGAAAGATAGAAATGATTACTTGACGTTCGCTAATGATAATTGTTTGTACGCACGTTTGTGTCTTATATTTTGTTGCTGATTAAAGTTCGTTATCTTCAGTTAGACTTCAACTGGAGAGGGAAGGAAATTTGGTTCTTCAAGAATATGGTAGCTTTTCCAGACCGACTGCAGCGAAAATTGTTCGGATATAGGCAAAGTCGTAGAGGGACGGTTCGCAACCTAGCTATGATAGCATAAAAATGACTATTTTATTTTGGTATTTGTACCTTTTATCTGAATCCAGTTTTCACTTGCAATAAAACATTGTTCGCATGCTGGCGTCAAATAAGATCAAAGAAAAGATAATCAAAAAATTTCCCTCAAAACTTTTACGATTTCTGACTTTTTCTTCTGGTCAATAAATCCTAATGTATGGACAACAAGGAAAATATCACAGACATCTTCTTGTAACTATTCAGGAATGCAGATAAGGGATGTCGGAAGGAAGAACATATTCGAAATATATCACCCCGGCAACCCTGTTAGACAATAGACAACTGAAAAAAGGCTACACACACCACACACACTCACTCACAGACACTCACACATAGACATACACGACGAGAGAGTACGCCCCCACCCAGTTCCTCTTGATGAAAAACTCTGATTATTCAGGATGGGGTGAAAATGATCTATTGAGGCAAAGGAGTCAAAAAACGTGTTTAGCCTCGACCTATGAGCGTCCATGAAAGCCATAAGGTTAACTTGACGTAAAGTTAATATGTTATTTTTGTCCGAACATATTTTTATTTATGCTCTATCTTTTTCCTGTTACAGCGCATTCCTTTCGGTTTGGGCTTTTGAAAACACTGACAGCAACCATTATCCTGCATTGGCGAATTGTTAGCTGTAAATGCCATTTTAGTTAGGTCTGATGCAAGAAAACTCTAGTTGAGTATAAAGATCTCATCAAATTCATTACATATCTTTAATGATCTTCTAAACAAACTTGCTAACATCTATCCGGCAGCCCTGTCGTCTGGAACTTTAGAATACACTGACTGTACTTCTGCAGGGGGTAATCCCCCCTTCTAATGAGGCCAAATGTTGTCGAGGGTGGCGACCCGTGATGCTTAAGGATGAAATCATGGTAGTTGAGCAGAGTATGGCATGTAGCACGCCACTTTGGCCCTTATTTGGGCTAGAGGGGGTGGTCGAAGACGCCTTCTCTAATCACTCAGCTGGTAACGTCATATATAGATTTGGGTTTATAAGACTATCATATCTAAAGATAATTTTAACTGTATATGTTGGAATATTTTGTATATAAGGTGTGTTACGATACACCACTTGAATTCATAGATTAGGCGCGGTTATGTAGTTTAAGCTTCAACCAATCAACAGCCCGAATGCCTGGCTAGTTGACTATTAATCACTGATACTGAGAGACATCCATTTGCAATCATTAACGAAGGACTTGCCAGACTGAGGAGTACCAAGGAACAACCAAATAATTATTTACCCGTAGATCGAAACTACGCTCTGCTTTAACACAAAGGATCGCTGGACAAATGTTCTTACTTGAAGCCTAAAGGATGGCCCATAAGTTGTAACAGGTCAACCATTCTTTATGCGCTTAGGTCCAATGGTTAAAACAACAACTTACTATCAGTTGAAACAACAACTTACAACAACTTACTATTTGCAAGCCTTTTAATTTTGCTGTGTATTTGCAGCAACAGGAGAAAGAAAAAGAGGAGGAGAGAGGAGAGAAAATACAGTGTAGATAAAGTTTGTTTTTTCTGGCTAAAAAATTAAAGACCGAGAAAACGAACGTCCTATCGAATAAGATTAATTTTAACTGAGAACCATTTGACCAATAGATGGGGACATAACAGGTACTACCACTATGGGTCAAGGAGAATCTAGAATTAATTGGTAATAAAGGAGCATTCGACACTCACCAATCCCCAGAACTGGACCTTCCATCGGATGTAATTTAGTGTCATCCACAGGTCATCCATATTTGCGCCGTTCTGACCACTGCACAGGGATACAATTAGTGTATTCTAAGCCCTGCGAACAACTCTATTGAGTATAGTAATTACAATGTATTTATTCAACATATATACAGCAGGCGAATAATACGAGGTTTACATAAAATAATCAGGGATCACAAAAAAAGTAATTTAGTAGTTTACAATTTATGAATAAGTTTTAGATTTGGAAGGAAAGAGAAAAGAAAGAAAAAATAATTTTAGAGAAATAGTTTTGGAGAATGTAATTTTTTCTGATTAATTTCGCTGTGTATTTGTAGTCGTTTTATACCGGGACATCCAGGAACTGACTTTTTTCATACGGTAGCATATTTACTTACATATTCCTTAGATGTTAAATGTTAACTGGTACACAAATTATATTTCCGAATTGATAAACTCAAAACTACACAACAACGTTAGTATTTTTATCTTTTTCTATAATGTTCTCTTCTGGGATAAAAATAAAAAACAGCTTAATGAATAAAACAAAATACTTTAAAGTATCTTAGAATTCAAGAACAATGATGTTGGTCTATAAAGGCTATAAGCTGTACGAAAATTACCACTTTTATTCATATACTTACAAAAATAGCAAGGGCAGGAATTGACCAATTAAAATGTTATAGAATACATACAAGGCCGTTGGTAATTGACCTGATATCAGTTGCTAATAGGACTATATACCAGAAGGACTACGAAGGTTCACTGCTAAAGATACACTCTTGCTCCACCTACGATTTCCAGGAATACAACTGGACCTTCTACTACTTAGACTACATACTTTTCTATCATTGTATTTACCAATAGGAGACCTAAATGCCTCAAATGGCGAGCGGAATCGTATTAAATGACAATTCATTTTTATTCTTGAATGTGATCGATAATGGTTGAAAGAAAAGTTTGGACAATTTCTTGACAGCTTTGAAGGAAACATTTATGGTCTTTTGCAAAAAAACCCTAAAGATTAGAAAGAAAACACTATTAAAAAAAACTTGTTAATAGACTAATATATATATATATATATATATATATATATATAATATATATACATACATACACACACACACACACACACATATATATATATATATATATATATATATATATATATGTGTGTGTGTGTGTGTGTGTGTGTATATATATAAAAGAAAATGAATTTTGTGTTTATATATGGTAATCACCTTGATGAGATAATTGAAGAACCTGGCACGGAATTACTCCCAATTCGCTCATAAATGTCTGTCCCAATTCTATTGTTTTGTGTCAGTCCACAAACAGAAGGAAATATAAGTGTCTAATGAATATTTCGACAATGTAGCCAGGCGTTGTCAATAGCTCTTTTATAGACTCCATTAAAACCGTCTCTTCAATAAGATGCGATAAATGTAATTCAATAATCAGAGAATTTATAACGTCATTTCTTGTAAGGCAGCTCGAAAAAGAAAATAAACGCACCTGAACCACTCAGGTTTCTCAGGATTTAAGAGTTTTCTCTTGTCACTTTTTCTTCCATCTATTTTTTTCTCTCTCCAGATACCTTCTTTTTTCCCCTAACTTGCAGAACTATTGCATTGTCGATGGTTTTTGTACTAAGTCTGTAGTTAATCATTCTATTATTTTTTTCGTCCTTTTTATGCATTTGAAACTTGATAAACTTCTTGTTTCCCTTTTCGGTACGAATATAGAATAATGCGCAAGACATAATATCATTAGATTACGTATGAAAGCGTTACATTTCGATACTAATGCAGAATAGTGTGCAGTAGATATTATCATTAGATTACGTAAGAAAAGCATTACATTTCTGTCCTAATTCAGAATAGCGCACAAGAGATAATATCAATAGATTACATTTAAAAAGCATTACATTTAGGTACTAATGCAGAATAGCACACAGGACATTATATCATTAGATTACGTATAAAAAGCATTAAATTTCGCTACTAATACAGAATACCATGCAAGAGATAGTGTCATTAAATTACGTATAAAAAGCATTACTTTTCGTTACTAATGCAGAATAGCACGCCTGAGATAATAGCATTAGATTATGTATAAAAAAGATTAACATTTCATCTCATTTCACGGAAATACCCGACACTTTTGAGACGCTAGGATTAGAGTTAGAGTTAGTTTTAGTTTTAGGGTTAGGGTTTAGGTTTAGTGTTATGGTTAGTGTGAGGCTACTTTGGGAGTTTCCGCAATCCAATGCTATTTATACGTAAAATGCGATTCAAATGATGCCTAATGAAACTTCATGATTCTGTAATATCTTAATATTCTGCATTTGTACATAGGCAACTTCAGGAATTTCCGTATTTATTATAAAATGCGATTCTAATGATGTTATCTCTTGTTCGCTATTTTACATTTATACCCAGATTTCTGACAAGAAGTATAATTTCTTTCTTTTTTTTTCTTTCAAAATCTGAAATTTGCCGCAAACGCTCTTTAGAATTTTAGTAACGCAATCGATAATGGTTTAACAGCGGCGTAGTTTAGGCGTTAAGGGAATCGAAATACTTTGAAATAGTTGCCCCCAAAAGCTTTCTAAACAGTAGTTCATTTACTGCATATTTACTGTTATTTTATAACAAGCAGCCTCACTGAATACTAGAGGGTGCCCTCAAGAAGCCAAATCCCCACAGGACCACAATCTATCTTAACACTCTCTTGGGTTAGTAAAACTCTTAAATCAATATTGGGGTTTATCAAAAGTATTCTCATTTGTAAGAATTTCCCATCAAAACATACTTTTCAGTATTAGCCCAAAATATTAGTTTGCAGATCGATTGATTGTTTTTAATTATTAAATTGATTTTTTTTTTTAATTAATGTTTTAATTTTTTTACATTAAATTAATATTAATATCTTAGTATATAAATATATAATTTTATATATATATATATTATATATATATAATATATATATATATATATATATATTTCGTTTAATTGATTTATTTTGTTTTGACATACATTCTTTATATATGTGCTATAAGCGGCTACTCGCGTCGAGTAGAGGGGGATTTAGTCTCGTAGATACATTATCGCGAGTTGGATCCTCGCAGGATTCCCCATTAAAATCCATAGTAAAAATTACCTTCCTTTGATCCGACCTGATGGAACGTAAGAAAAAAAATGTGCACAGTCACTCTGAAAAGAAAAGTCAGTATCTCCTATGTAAAATATCAAATTAAACAAATCCATGCTGTTACTATTTAGACTTTATTTAAAATAAATCAAATTTCATTTTTTTCAAACAAGATCTGGTGATAATATAATATTAATTTACTTTGCCGTTGGTAGTTTCCATACACACACAAATACATACAGACACATATTTTATATATAAGTAAGAATGTCGGTATGCCAGACAGCTAGGGAGGAAAGGACTGCTATAATAGCTCCTCACTTTACTAGGTCTACTAAACGCTGAGTTGGCGAGGACAGGTATCGAACCAAGAACCTTGTGATCCCTATCCGAACACTCTTCTGACGGAGCTAAACCGGCCTTTTAGCAATATAATATATTATAAGATGATCAAGCAATCAAATATCATTTTATCCATTTTTATCGTATTTATGATTTACTTCTTTGTTTACATAGAGCGTGGTGTACGGAAGACGGTTCCGGATACGTTCAAAGATCTCATGTCCACTTGAAAAAACATAAAAACTTATAAATATTTCGAATCAATAATTAATGTCCTTACTTTTCATATTTTGAGAGCTCGTATTAATCCATTTTTATAGAATTTCATTCTAAGCTTCTTTTTTAGAAATATAAAAAAGACTTAGGCCGAGTGATCGTTGAGACTGAATGAATTTCTCATTGGTGTCTTGTTGACTGGTCAC
>CM042145.1:115578109-115695609 GCA_023376005.1 Doryteuthis pealeii
GTGTGTGTGTGTAATTTTATAAAAAATTGAAAACACAAGTTTCATTGACTAGTGATATTTCATAAGCCGTCGCTGCAACATTTCGGTTTATTTAACAAATCTTCGTCGGTGTATTTATCTGTTTAAAAAAAATAAATTATTAAACATCGCTCCTCAAAGAAACTTGTGATTTTTCATTTTTTTTATAAAATTACATATTGTCGGATTTACTTCTATTTTTCCTTATATATATATATATATATATATATATATATATATATATATATATATATATATATATATATTGATTATTGGATTATTTGTATTTTACGGTATGTCAACCCTTGGATGCAGTTTAATGTAATACCCAGGACATGAGGTTTTCTGAACGAAATATAAAACTTCCCTGCCATAAACCATTATGGAGCTTATTTATTAGCCAAATTTTGAATGAGTGAAAAAGATGAATTTAAAAGCACCTTACTTACTTATATTTTTTACTTCACAGCATGTAAACCCTTGTTGGGATATATAATACCGAAGACGTTTTATTCTATTCATGCTTGATGTGTACTGAAAAATAGTATTTTGAACTTATTTTTTTAAACCCATTTGTGTTAACTCGTTTTTTGTTTTGTTTATTTAACTCATAGATGGACCCTAACAATATTACCACTGAGTCAGGGTGGACCTTGGAGCAATGACAATGCTCCAAGGGGTACTCTACACTCCCCGGAGATCCAAATCGGAACTTTACCATCAGATGCAGTTTCACGTCATACGTAGGACACGGGGTTTTCTGAACGAAGTAAGAAAAAAAGATTCCCAGTCTGAAAACGTTATGGAGCAAGGGATTCATTGGCGAAATCTTAAATGAGGGAACGAAATAGATTTAAAGTCAGCTCAACAATTTAACTGGAACTAATGATTTTCGTCTTACACCATTAAAATTTATATATTAATACTCGTGTTCCTCAATTGCACGACCGTTATCTGATTAAAAATGAGACCGACCAAATCTGGTTAAAAATGAGACCGACCAAATCATCCAAGATGAAATGCAAAAATGTAACTACTGATTATGTGTTGTTACTTATCCAACAAATTCTTATTTCTTATGAGTGTCGTCACCTCAGCTAAATAATGGACCCTTTTTATTATAAGGAAAGTAAGGGAAGTAAGAGGACATGCTATACAGAAAATATATAATCAGAAAAAATGAAAGAGAGTATATATAGAGCGTGTGTGAGCGAATGGAAGCGATAATGCTAATTAGTTTCGATCGAACATAATGAAAAGATAAAAAGTAGGAAAAAAAGAAAAGAAAAAAAGAGTGAGAAAGAGTTAAATCAAGCTTATTATACCTTTTACACAGTGAACTATTTTGCAACAGCTCTTAAGTTAACATATTGAACCTTGTAATAATAAAATCATTGAAATGTGGTATATCCCAGTTCTCGGTAGTACAAAACAAAATCTGAAGATCAAAGTGTTAAGATTTGGCTTATATGGCTGTATCCTCCTAACTCGAACATCTTAGCACTTTAGGATTTCCATTTAATCAGATAACTGAAATGCTTTCTTGGTAACAAAATCTTTAGAATAAGAAAGTGATTAATTCAGAACTATGCGAATTTGGAAGATGTGGAGAACTGAAAATGGAATTGATGAGAAGGGATTAGATTCTTGCTGTGACTTTGAGTCAGTTATTTCTTATTAACATACTTTGTCTTTATTGATATTTTTAGCACTAAGCTTTGGTAGAACAAGTATTAGATATTATTATTATTATTATTATTATTATTATTATTATTATTATTATTAATACATCATGGAAGAAATAAAAAGTATACTATCGACACTAATTATAACTATTATTCCCTTCAGTACATTCACATATCGATACTCAAAGGAGTAAACGTTTACCTTCACACAGAAACCGACATATACACAGACAGACAGACAGACATATGAATTATATATATATATATATATATATATATATATATATATATATATATATATATATATATATATATATATATATATAATGATTTAAATTTCTTTTAGAAAAAACAAATGATGTTATTTTCTAAAAAAACAAATGATGTTATTTTCTAAAAAAATTCAATTCATACAGTCGGATTCACTTCCATTTACTATATATATATATATATATATATATATATATATATATATATATATATATGATTTGGTAATATGGGTGAGATATTTATAGGTAAACAGTGGTTAATATCATTGATAGAGCATTTATATTTAAGTTAATGTAGCGTGGACATGCATTCAATGGCGCCTGGTTACCGACAGTTTCTTGCCTACCATTCCTTGCGAATCTATCACCTGGACAAGATCTATTTGAAATAAACGCGTTCGAGACGAGGTGCAGCACAGTCGAGCTACGAATCACCGAGAATGTTCAATTCAACGTGTGTGAAAATCACGATAACTGTGCGATATAAATAGGCATCCTTCGATGACTATTAGGAAATCTGGTTGATTGAATCGAAGTGGTGATCATTTCCGATGTAATCTCTAACCAGAGAACGATGCACCAGAACAATCCCACAATTGAGGATTGGATCCTGACTCTTCATGGATCCGACCCCGTTACCCACGAGCTTACACAAATAAGCCTGGCAACGGACTAACAGCCGCCGGACTGATGCGAGCGGAGACAAAACGATAAATGTCAACATAGAATCTGATTTAGAATCGATTGATTGATCGATGTGTGCATTTGGGAGTAAAATGAGAAAATCTTTCGAGTGTTTAGGAAGAAGAACATTCGGAAGGAGGAAGAGATTAATTGGAGGATAAAATAAAGCCAACTCTTAGTGGGAAATTCAATTATTGGCAGTGCTTCCTGTAAAACCTACCAACACTGTTCATCATGAGGTGGATTCAATGTCACCTATAACTCTACTAACAATGTACATCATGAGATAAATTCCGTGTCTCCTATGAATTCTCTTTCTCCTATAAACCTAGCAACACTGTTTACCCTGAGATGAATTCTGTCTCCTATAAATCCCGTGTCTTCTATAAACCTATCTGCACTGTTCATCATGAGATGAATTCCAAGTGTCCTATAAATCTACCAGCAGGAGGAGGCGCGTGGTGTAAAGGATAGAGTCGTAGGAAATGGATCTGTCGACGATAGTTCAAATCCTGGACGAGGCTCATGCATTTCACATAGCTCTAATACAGTTGGGAAAGGTATACATCTCCTTACAACTATGGGTAAATAGTAGGACAGACTTCGTTTAATAATTTGACATAGTATCATATCCTGCTCGTGCGAATGGGTTGATAAATATGTATTAATCTTCCATCATTGTTCACCATGAGAAGAATTCAGTGTCTATTATATACGAACCATCACTGTTAACCATGAGGTGAATTCAATGCCTACTATAAACCTAACACTGTTTATCATGAGATGAAAGAAAGAAAAATCGAGAAATATTCTAAAAAATAGCAGAAATTAATAAAAAATTGGAAGGAAATTCAAAATGAAGAATTGAATGAAAAGCGCATGAAGAGTTGACAAGAAAAAAAAAGAAGAAGAAAAGAAAAAAAGAAAGAGATGAATTAGAGGAAATAAGAATGAATGAATAAACATAAATGAAAAGAGGGGACAAATAAAAGAAAGGAAAAGAAAGAAATGAAAAATAGTATGAAAAAAAAGAAAAAAAGAGACGTTTAAATAAAAGAAAAAGAATAGATAAGAAAAATAAAAGGATAGACAAGAATAAAATAAAGTAGAAAGTAAAAATACGGAAATATAGATTTAAATGAAAGAACTGAATGAATGTGAAAGAAAGGAAAATGAAAGAATTCAGAAAAAGAAAAATGGAAAATAGAAATTAAAGATGGCTGCCTAATTCACTTGAGTAACACTTTATTACTCGCTACTTTTGGTTTTGAGTCAGATTAAAGCAGGCTTGGTAAATGAATATAATAATGTGCTGAGTGACTTTAGTATTTATTAAAGTCACTCTTTCAAGTTAAGGTAAAAAAGTGGTCTTCGAATGCTTATTTTTATATACAAGTCACTTCCCTAGGTGGAAAATTGTTATGTCACAATTTGCTCACGCACACACACACACACACACACACACACACACATATATATATATATATATATATATATATAGAAAGTGTCATCACAATTTTCTATATGCACATTGTGTCTATACATATATGTATATTCAATATATATATATACAATATATATTGTGTCTATATATATATATATATATATATATATATATATATAGACACAATATATATTGTATATATATACACATACATACACATGTATATATATATATATATAATATATATATATATATATATATATATATGGTCCCATAAATTTGGTATGAGTTCTTTAATTGGAAATTTAAATTAACTCTCACTACCATATAAACAATGATCGTTTCCCCGGTAATTTGATCTCTCAGTGACCGTAAAATACATA
Organism: Doryteuthis pealeii; assembly: GCA_023376005.1. NCBI lineage: Eukaryota > Metazoa > Mollusca > Cephalopoda > Myopsida > Loliginidae > Doryteuthis > Doryteuthis pealeii. The sequence goes on from CM042145.1 coordinate 115,582,593, forward strand.
AACAAACCTATGTACTTAATAGTTTAAAAATACCACTCTCGCAACAGCTGTCAGTGGACGAGGGGATAAGATATCAGACAGGCAAACAACCAGTCTGAGTTCGACCCTAGCCAAGGATAGCTGTTGTGTCTAGCCACACTGAAGTGGTGTGAAACACCGAAACACGTGTCTGTGGATGTCTTATATATATATATATATATTATATATATATATATATATATATATATATATATATACCAACCAACGCATGAGAAGAAATTTAACAAGTTTGAATTCCTATTTTTGTGTCTCCCTTGCTAGTTACCTAGACAAAGTAAAAAAGCTGAGTCTTCCTTACTGTTTACCAACAGCCCAGTCCTCAAGGAACACTTCAAGATTTTGGAAAAGAGTCTGGATGTGTTGGAAATCAGAGGTAAAATTGATACCATCCAAATAACAGCATTTCTAAAATCGGCTTGAAGACTCCTGGAGACCTGATCAGACTGACTGTCCCTCATCCTCCAGTGAACCACCTGCTAAGGCCGGTGTAAATAACTCTCATATAGTCAAATAATAATAATAATAATAATAATAATAATAATGTCAATGTGGCAAACTAGCACCAAATGAGTACAAGACTAGACAAGCCTGAGTGATTCACTGAAAATTGAGCAAGAAATAAACTTTGACCCTACTACCAAAATTGTATTTGCAGAAATCAGAAACCATCGGAGATAATGTGGCTTATACATTCCATCATAAAATCCCATTAAGTAGACCAGACTTAGTGATAAGTAATAAGAAAAAATAACTTGTCATCTTGTTGAACATGAGGCTAACGGTGATACCAATTGTAATTTGTGCCTTTGGAACGGTACCTAAAGGTTTGGGAAAAAGTTTGGAAGAATTGGAAATTAGAGTAAGAATCGATACACGCCAACAACGGCAGTTAAAATTGGTTAGAATTCTCAGAAGAGCCCTGGATATCCGAGGAGACTTGCAGTCACTCAGACTTCTAGGAAAGACTAACAGCTAACGCTAGTGGAAAAACTAAAAAAAATAAGGAGTGATATAACCCTTCTAAATAATCATAGATTCAAATAACTATTTTAATTCAAATAATTTATAGTTATAGGGTAACAAATATTCCTCTTTAATACAAATATTTTGCACACAGTTTCAAGTATTTCTATCTAATACTAATAATTGTATAATTTCAAATAATTATTTCTATTCAATAATAGACATTTGCTTACACAGTTACATAGTAACAAATAATAATCCTAAGTAAACAATTACAGCTTCAAGTAACTATTCTTAATACAAATTATTTACAGTTATCGTTGACATCCCTTTGTCTACTATGGCATTGTGTCCAAAAAGCGTGGAACCACGTAACCTGGTCGAGCTGATATGGAGTATGAACGGTCATCCAAGAGCAGCTCCCACTTCTCTACCTGTAAAAAGGAAAGGCAACAGGAAAACCCTAAAAACAATGTAGTTTGGCAACGAGAGTGTCCCAGGAATTGCTGAATAACATTGAAGTTCAGCATCACACCTTAGGATCCAGCTCCAGATTTGATCTCGGGTTTCACTCCCCTAGCCTTTCCTTGACAGTGGAGATCTCATAACAGATTTTTCCTTGTCTAGATGGATTGTCGTCCAAGGCTTAGAAATCTCATCTCCACATTCGGGGATTTATATTAGTAGTAAGTTCCCCAATCCTATAACAATTATATCACATGAATTATCCATTGAATACGAATAACGTACACCATTGATTGGATATTAACATGTTCTAATATTCTAGCTCAGAGTAGACATTGACATAAGGGCAATGGCGGGGTATTTCACACTCACCAAATCTCAAGAACTGAAACCTCACAATCAGATACAATCCTACCATGGTCATCCTCTTTTTTTCGGGATGGGGTGGGTGTTATATACCCACATTTCGGGTATATAATTGTGAGAAAGTGAGAGAGGTGAGTAATGATAAGGGGATGATAATTTGGTTCTTACTTGTATTCTCTTTTCTAATGTGTCGGTCTCCATTTTCTCTTGTGGTTCCTGCTCTTGGGTTTCTTCTGTGGGTTGTTTCTCCGCAATGATTTCTTCGGGCTGATTCTACTTCTTATTTTTTTTGTACGGGCTGGTTATCCCTTGTTGTTTTTTATATTATTTAAATAACCCAAACCCCAAAACCGAGCAGATTTAGAAACGACATCTCGAAAGAACGTCTTCTTTCGATGAGCTACTGGTCGCAACTAAAAATTGTCACGCGCTTCTATCGCGCATTTCCGGAAGGGCTCAAGTCGTGGTCATTACCTGTCAATAACGGTCGACGGTAATTTTCCATATAACTCCCTCCAATTTTGAATTTTCTAACGAACCCTGATTCAAAAATATCTTACATAATTCATAAGCTAAATATGAACTATGTATCCTCTGCAGCGGAATGCAATTAGCGTATTAAGCCCCACCGACAGAACTGGGTGTTAGATGGGTAAAAACGAAAACTATAGGCAGTGTGCAAAAAAAAAAAAAACAAAAAAAAAAAAAGAAAAAGGAATGTTTTGTTTTAATGTTGGAAAGTGACAAAGAAAAATATCCTATTCTCTGAATGAAAGCAGCTGGTACTAAAATGGACGAACAAAGTTAATCGAATCAGCACGCTTTCAGGAGTGGTCAGCAGGTGGCGCTAGCGTCGTCGACACTTTTATTCATCTAATTTACTCCTTATGTCCCATTGTTTTTCCGTTTTATGACCTACTCGCTTTATCTACAATTTTTATTTTATTTTTATTTTTTCCTTCTTTTTTTTAAATAGATTCGGCATTAGAGTGGCACTAATAAAAACAATTCCACCATTTTTATAGCCGAGAAAGCACAGAAACGATTTGAAAAATATTTATTTCGTATTTCTTGTCACAAAAGCCGTAAGGGAACTATTTGGTGAAATCACATCAGCTCGGGTCAGTTGAAGAGCCAGTGAACGGAACAAGTAAAAGTTGTAAACGTATATTTGTGACTAAGAGCATTTATTCGGTGATGGGATATTGCTAGCCGAGGTTTTCTACTCGATTTACTATTAGTGGAATGTTTCCTCTGAGGCTGAAAACCGATAGTAAATCAGTTTAAATTTGTATAAGACTATAAACGGGGTACACATAAACAGAGATGCTTTTAGCGAAAACATTGATTGTTTTTCCAATGGTACTATCGAAACTCAAAACAAATACTTTTCAAACAGTTATGTTTGATCCATAGATTGGACCTTAACAGGTACTACTTCTACAGATCAGAGTGGGCCTGGAGTAATGATAATAAAGTGATACTCGACGTTACCCAGAGCTCCATAATTGGAACATGTCCATCAATTTATTGTCATACTCAGGACTCGCCTTTGGGGTGGGGACATAGACCCTATACAGAGGATACATTTGGTGTATTTTAAACCCCACCGACAGAGGGGTATACAATAGGTGTTAAAATGTCATATGCATATATAAAAGCGGTGCATAACTTTTGGGATATCAGAAACGATATATGTAGGTGTAATTACCGTATGAATCTCATTATAGTCGGTGTCTGTCTTTCTGTAACCGAAGCTACGTCACTGCTTAGATGACGATATCCTCAGGAATTGCGTAAGTTTATCAAGGAGTAGTTAATTCATATTCGAAATCATCAAACACAGAAGAGACAAAATCTTATACATTAACTATGTACCTCTGAAAATCTGTGATAGATTTACCTCAAAACAGCCCATGTTATTAGTACGTTTAAAATCTTACACGTGTTTTGAATATCACTAAGATATAAAGGTATATATAATATACGGTGTGGTTAATTTGCATACTGGTTTTAACAAAACCGAATATAATAAATAATTACTTGGTGGTATTGATCTCTAATATTATTATTTTATCCTCTAACGTATCCAATAAAGGATTTTATACGGAAACTAATTAAAATATATTTAAAATAATTGTAATCTTTTTATATGCGTTCTTATTTAATTTCTTTAGTCTTTCTTATTTATTATATTTCATCACATTAAACCTTAAATACTTACACCTGGAGGGCGCATATTTTTGCTAGTATTTTAAATAATTGTACGTTTCTAGATTCGAAGTAATTTCCATCTTAGTCAATACGAGAACTTTTCGTTGGCTGTTTTAAAAAGTTTTTAACGACAAACTCGATCAACAACCAGCTTTGGTGGCCATTAAACACCCTGTTTGTCACATGATATTTACATAAATGATATTATAATTGCGATTAATAAGGAACTCTCTATAATTATAATGTAATAATTATCACTCTTTATAAATCATAATCAATGATGAGAGCTCGAAGGGAGACCTCACGCTGTTATTATTTAATTGGATTTGGAAATTGCTTTATTTCTCTAAGGTTGTGTATCTTAACGCTTTCGGTATCGAATGTATCCCAATTTGACATTTATTTTTAAGTTTGAGGTCAAATCATAGTTCTTTATAAAATCTATATCATAATTAATTTCTAATGATTTATATGTTTCCATTATATATGTAACATAGAAAATGGCGGGATTTAATGATATTTTAATCTAGTTACACTGAACTATGTTTTTATGTGAGGGGTATAAGTTAGTAAACACCGTCGAGCGGTTAACATGAATACATTCCTGTATTTTATTTTTCGTGATTGATTTTGTTGTCGCCCGAAAACCGTTATATTACAAATATCGCTAAATAAAGTTGTAATTGTTGTTTATGGCTAGGGAATATTCAGGTTGGTATCTACTTTAAACGATTAAACTAGAAGATAAATATCTGTTTTAGTTATACTGAAGGGCATAAATATTTGGTTAAAAGTTTAGAATTATAATCATATTAAAGATTAATCCAACCCCTGTAAACACCTTTAAAATATTTTGAAATTATTTTGTTAAGAATTAATGCCCTATTGTCCCCTAAATAATCAATGAATATTTTCGTAATCACAGGTCTAATTGTTATACGATGGCCGGGAGATACGCAAAATGATATTCCTTGAAGTATTCCACCCTGTCGGCTGGTGCAGAAGAATAAACAGATTGTACATCTGCATAGGGATACATAGATTTGTTGGATTATTTTTGTATATAAGATGTGCTGAAGATCACAAACTTGTACTTATAAACTCTTCCTAACTGCGTAGGCTAAATCGGCCAATAAAACCCTTCAAATATGTAGTAGATTTACTATTCAAATGCGTTGATAAATTGTCGCTCAATTGTTCGTGGGATGTACAGACGAACAAACAAGGATAATACGATTCTTTAATATGGACCAACTGACAAGGATAAAAACTGATGCTACATCTTTCTAATTACAAAAAGGATTAAACTTAGTGCCAAAAGGAATCTCCACTGTAAAACCGCTCTCATCTATAGCTTAAATGTCCACACGAATCGAAACAAGATTAGTAGAAGGGCAATCACCACACTAGAAATATTTTGTGAGTAGGGCACTATGTTTTTAAAGAGAAAATACGTAATTGTTTGTTTGTTTGTTTGTTTATATATATATATGTGTGTGTGTGTGTGTGCGTGTGTGTTTATGGAAGTGTGTGTATGTGATACTAAAATTGAATATAGGCTGGGTTGAATCAATATGTCCATAGCCCAATCATTATTCATTAGCTGAAATTAGATCTAGAATTTTCCCTGAGAACTATCTGATGCTCGAAACTAATATCCCCCGTTGAATTTATTTATCATTATCCTATGGACTTATTAATGTACCTATACAATAAAAGTATAAAATAACTAAGTAAAAAGGTCGACAGAGTGGCCTAATGTCGGTGTCAGTCAAAGAGTAAATAAGTCTATACTTTTCACGACCACTAGACCAAGAAGATTGTTTTTTGCATCTAAGGTGGAGCCTACCATCAGCACCTCACTTTACCGCACATATTCCTGTGCTACTCATACGCTGAGTTAGCGAGGGCCGGTATCGAACCAGGAAGCTTGCGATTCCTAGGGAAATGCTCTACCGGCTGAGCTAAACTGGTCCCTTTTGCGAAATTTGCAAATATTTCCATGTCCATTCTCATCATTCTCAGAACAATATTGATTTACATACATGTGCGTGTAGTATTAGATATAAAAACGAAACTACCAAAAAGACAGTAACCTAATAATTTTTAGTTTCTTTCTTTTCCTGAATAACTGCGACATGGTATAGATTCTATAGGTGTAGCAGAATTGTAACACCATGAAAATGTATATCTGTAATGTGGTAATATGCAAGGGTTTCTAGTAGGAACAGGTAGGCCTAGTGGTCACTCGAAGATATGTCGGAGTGTACAGAAAGCAACACCTGAACATAGTAGTAATTTTCAGTCAGGCCTCAAGGTTTTTATTACTCGCTTGTCCAGTGTGTGGTGTCCAGTAAGAGAGAGAAAAACTGGTTATCCTTTCTATTATAAAACTCCTTTATTTTAACTATCCCGTAACTTACTGGATTAGATGTCAACTCATATTCGACTCCTCAGGGAAGGTCACCTTGTTCTGACTTTTTTGCTTGTCGGTCGCTAGATCTCTACTGACTAAAAGCGAATAACTCCCATTCCTTCCGCCTGTGGTGTGGTATCCGAGTCTTGTGTTCTTACACTTGTACAGACAATTTGGAAGTTCTTTTTTGTTTGTCATTCAAATAACCAGTAGTCGTTCCCCCGATGGCTGGCTGACCTAGAACAGGTGCTGTGACTCGACTCACTCAAAGGTCAATTTTCAGTTGATCACTCGTGGCTGCTAAAACATTCTTTTTTCTCTTTTTGTTTCTTTTTCTTTCCCCAGAAATTGATTACCATTTTCTTTTTCAATTTAAATTGCCTGTAAGCCGTTCAATTACGTTACATAGGGTGCTGGAGTCGTGGCGTAGCAATATCCCTCATGGGTAGTCCATCTGTATTCCTTCACTGAAATTTCGCATGCCGTTGGCCTTGACCATTTTGGCGCCATTACTATCTGTAATAGCCAATAGAAAGCAGAAGACTTAGAGTCGAACAAAGACTTCTAAATGCCGTTTTAAGAATAGATCAGATAACAAATGATCAATAAAAGCACAATTAAAATAAATTGAGGAAAAACTCTTGGTCATTTCAAGGGCAAAGAAAAAGACATAAGAAAACAGTGACAAAAGAAAAAAATGCCCACCCGCGCCTTTGATTCGGATACATATGATTTCAGAAAGAAACCGTTTGAATAGGAAAAGAGGGCCTCTTGATATACAGAAAGACATTTTGGAAGTGCATCTTTGCTTTGTAAAAAGTTTACCGACCCACGAGCCGATGTTCCTCTGATCCATTTTAGTGGTCACAACAGACCCCATCCACCGCAAGTAGGGCTCGACACTTCACCGATAACCAACCGGTTAGGATATTAACCCTCAGCACCCCACTATTTTTAATATAAATTGTAGAGAGACTAAATGGAGTAGTTTCCCTTGTCACAGGGTTGAAGAACTCTTCAGCGTTAGGAGTCCTTTTTTGGTCCCGAGACGGGGGAACCCCAAAGTTTCACTCTCTTTAACAAAGTTGTCTTGAGGAAGATAGACGTACTCGTTACTTCTCCTCCGCAACCGGGTGGTGCGTACCTTTCGTTCCAGACCCCGGAAACAGTAAGTGGTTTCCACCTCTTTGTCAGGCATTACTCCATGTACTTGAACGCATTGTGACTTTTGCATAACCCGGAACCAAGTCCCTCCTCATGTGCAAATTAAATTTTATATGTTACTAATAGACTTGGCTATTATTTTCCTACCGAATATTCAGCGGGGGGGGGGGTACTCTCCCCTAAGTAACCCAATGCTTTATAAGAAGGGAGTTTATACCTCCTTGAATTCTTATAAAATTAAAAGGAAATATCGGGGAGTATAGTTGTGTTGGTTGGGAAGCCATCTTAAATTCTTATGAAATTGAGGATTCACCAAAAATAGTAGATATACCTTTTATTTACTTTCTTGAAATCTAATCTTTTCTCTGCAGTTTGTTTCCATTTTTTACTAGTTGTAAGTAATTCTTGTTTGATATTGATCTACATTAATACGCTTTTCCTTAATCTTCCGATCGTTATCCTCCTGCAACACCCTCCAGTTAAAAATGAGACCGTCCTATGTACTAATTATCTGATGCCGTTTAATCGTCGAATTCTTATTTCTTATGCGTGTCTTCACCTCAGGTAATAATGGACCATTCCGTTTGTATTATAAAGAATGAATGTTAAGAAAATGGTGGCCTATAACGGAAAATCTACCCCTTTACTAGAGATGCAATCTGTGTATTCTAAAGCCCTACCCAACACGGCTAATTGGGAATTGTAGTCTAGACTTCTAAACTTCATTAATCTGTAATAAAATTTGGTCAGCTAAGCGCATCTCTTCATTTATAATTTTAAAATTTAAAATTCACAGATTCAAACTCAATACGTATTTATCTCTCCGTATAAAATTAGGTTTAACCAGCCGTGATTCAACCTTTCTAACAAGAGTCAAGAAAAAAACCTAACAATTATACTAACAGATGCGCGTTTGAATACAAAATGAACTTAATTTAGAAATACTAAGTGATTTTTTTAAAGTTTGTAATTACTTGAATTAGCCAATTTTGTTCGTTTTCTTTTTCAAAAAGTTTTGATTCGTCTGACTCATTTAAAATAACAAAAACTAAATTTAACATTTTCTTTCCATTCTTACAACATTTTTAGCAAGACAGCCGTCAATTTAAAGATTAATATCTGTCATCGATTTGATTTTTTCCCCTGAAAACAGTTAATTTAATTTGGTATATTAATTTCATAAAATCAAAATGAAAATTGCATTTTTTTTTTACATAAACTGAATAGAATGTTTTAATGGAATAGATTTGTTTGTCTCACTGTCTGAATTAAGACATGGTCAAAATATGTTGCTCCGGGGAGAACAACCAATTGAACGGACTTAAAAGAATAGAGGGAAGATTATGCAGAACAAATTAATCTTCTGGAATCATCAATATATATATATATATATATATATATAATATATATATATATATATTATATATATTTCTATCAATATATATATATATATATATATATATATATATATGGTGGACTCTCCTATTGTGAACGATATATGATGGTCAGCAGTGAGTGATTTGATTCCTCCCATGTTGTGCATGCTGTCAAGAAGACATTTTATGTTTCCTTGAGTGTGAGAGCAGCCTAGCCATGCAGTGAGCCATGAAGCCACACTGACAAATGAAATGCTCCAAGGCAAGAGTTAACTGTTTTTGTTTTAAAGTTAGGCGGAGCCGATCTATATGTTTCAGTCTATTTTCTTTAAAGCTCTTTAGTCTAGCGAAACATGTCTTACGCCATTGTTCCGATCCGATGCGAGATCTTCCCCAGCACTCAGGTCAATATCGAGGCGTTTCAAATTGTCCTTCAGCGTAAGAGAGGACGTCCAATAGAACGCTTAGCATTTGGTAATTGTCCGTATAAAATCTTCTTTGGAAACCTGTTCTCATTCATTCTGATAACGTGACCAGCCCACCTAAGTTAGTAGGGTTTTGATGCTAGCAATGTTACATCGTTTTAATATTGTGCTATTTCTTACTCTATCATCCCATTTTTTACCGCAAGTGACACGAAGACAACTCATGTGAAAGGCGTCAAGTTGGTTTATGTGCTTGTGGTAAAATGTCCAAGTTTCAGCACCATACCGTAGAGCAGAAAACACGACTGCTCTGTAGATGTTGAATTTTATTTTAAGAGATACATCTTTGGTACTCCATAAACGATGTTTCAGATTGCCGAATGCAGTGCTAGCTTTACCTATTCTGGGATGGATTTCTTTGTCCATTTTTCCATTAGATGTGACTGTTGATCCAAGATATTTAAACGTGTCAACAATCTTTAATGCTTTTCCATCAATGAAGACAGATGGATTTAAAAGACGTGGATTGCAAGCTGCGGGCTGGTACAGTAGTTTAGTTTTTTTATACTGATAGTAAGTCCAAATGCTTTTGATGTCTCAGAGAATTTATCAATAATGGTCTGGATGTCTTCTAGGCTGTGTGCTAATAGAGCGGCATCGTCTGCAAAGGGAAGATCACGTACTAGCTGCAAGGAAATTTCTGACTTAGCTTTGAAACCTTGTTGATTGTATAGGCCACCACTTGTTCTGAATTCAACATTTATTCCTTCGCTTAGATCTGGAATGCTTTCTCGAGCATAGCAGAAAAAAACAATCCAAATAGAAGTGGAGCAAGAACACAGCCTTGCTTGTGCCGTTTGGGACAGAAAATGTACTGGATTGCCCGCTTCATGATCTCACAGAAGCCTTCATTCCTTCATGGAGAGAGATGATGATCTGAAGCGATGGAATATGAGGGTGAAGGTGATACCAATTGTAATTGGTGTACTTGGACCGGTCCAAAAAAAACTTGGACAAAAGACTGGAGGATCTGGAAATCAGAGGTAAATTGAGACCATCCAGACTTCTTCATTGCCTCAATCGGCTAGAATACTCAGAAGAGTCCTGGAGACCTGAGGAGACTTGTTGTCACTCAGACTCCAGTGAAATACATTCATCGAACGCTGAGGTGAAAAACTCAAAAATAATAACTGTAAAAATATGTATGTTCATTGCATTTGCAATTCCTCACAGAAATTTATAAATCTATGAACACTTTGAACCGGTGCCATTGTCCTGGGATTACCAAAATTGCCTAAATGGCGTTTATTATTGAGCAGAAATATTATTGTTATGTTTCAAATAGTGTTAGCCTAGTTAGAGTCCAGAAATGCTAGGAAATATTTTTTGGCAATGCGTCCATATTCGCATGCATTTATCTATCAACGATTAGGGATGAAAAATAATAAAAGAAAAAATAACACTTTAATGTTAACTTGACTTTTGTATTATTTTTTCTTCTTTTTCTCAAAAACAAAAGTCCGCTCTGAGCGGTTTATGTCAGTATTTTCTGCAGTTGTAAACAAATCTATCGATTAATTGATCCACTGATCGATAACTGGAAGGAGAGGCGCGAATGAAAGAAAACAGAGATAATATTTTCGACAAAATGGCACCTTTAGGTTTAGAGAAAAAATACGAGAGTATCACGTGACTTTGTGATAACTGGTCGTTCGGGAAATCAAACATTCTTTTCAAGTTAATCTTTGGCGGCAAATCTTCACAGTAAGCAGGGAATCCATATTTTTCTGATATTTAACCAGATTTTACAGAGCAAGTCTCATTTCTATTAGAGATATACAAAAGTTTGTAGCAAACATAACGGTTTTCAACACTTTATTCAGTTATATTTTCAAAAAAGTATACTGGGGACATTTTCCCTCTCGTATTACATAGATAGATACATTATCGCCAAGGAATATAACCCAGCTATTTTCTTTTTAATAAAACATTACCCTTCTACTAAACCAAGGATACCAGAATTTTATTATTTCTGTAACATTTCAGGGTTTATTAAAAGTGATGAGTAAGTAAAGTCGTCGGGGTGGCTTAAAGTCGGTAGACAGTGAGGGAGTCTATCCCCTTTTCACTAGCCCTAGACCAAGGAGATTGTTTTGGCGTCTGAGGTAGAGCGCCACACATAACATCAGCTCCTTAGTTTACTGTATGTGCTACTCATACGCTGAGTTGGTGAGGGTCGGTATCGAACTAGGAACCTTGTAGTTCCTAGTCGAACGCTCTACCGAGTGAGCTATGAAATTGTAGGTAAATCTCTATATGCGACGTGGCGGGATCTCCTTGGAAATGAGTTTATGGTCAAATTAGAAGAGTAGGTGTGTAAATTGTAACATTCGTCATATACTTATCTAATACTTTTCTACTTATCTCTCGACACGACCTGGTTGTTGGGCTCAGCTATTCTGGATCAGTTATCTGGTATTTTGGATCAGTTGTTCAGTTAGGCTGCTTCTCATCGTTTCGAGTGGACAACTTGGGTCCTGTTGTGTTCTTCGCTGTGCCTGTTAACAGTTCTTAATAACAAACACAAAATGTTTATATTCTTTTTCCAACGTATTTATCTTTACTAGCAAATATATGCACCCTCCGGGCGCAAGTATTTAAGTTTTAATGTAATGAAATCGTATTAAATAGAAAGTCTAATAAGAAGGCAGATAAAAAGATATGTAACAGAGTGGGGGTATAATAGAAAAATAGAAATGAAACTTTCTCTTCATCACTGCGCTTTCATTGCTGAATTTTACTTATTTAACTATTTAATTAAATTAGGAAATAAAGAATAAAATTACACTTATTTTTTCTTGTTAATGGATTTCATTTAAGATTCATTGGAGAGATTTTGCTTATATTCATTAAAATAAAACCAAACAGTTAGAAATCAATAATACTAAGCACATATTTAATAAAATCACATTTTAATATCAATGCAAATTAGCCTTCCCGTTCTCACTGCAAACCGGTATTTTGTATATATAAAAACAATAGCATGTTATTAGTATGTAGATATGGACAACACTAATAAAAAGGTGAAGCAATTTTTATAATAATTGAGGTTTAAATATAAATTTAGAAAAATGAAGAATGTGATGTAAATAACTATGTTAATTGTGACTCGATTAGTAATATAGTTTCGGTTACAGACAGAAAACCACACAATCTCCATTATAATAAGATTTCAAAACCCAAGTTGGAGAAATGGCCCTTTTGTGACGAGATGCTATCTTGTCTCGCCACTCAGTCAAAACTCTCCGTCCATCTTCCCGAAAAAAAACAATATCAGGATAAAACTCCAAAACACTTCACTCTCTCTTTCTCTCACTCTCTTTATCGCCCTTTGCTGACCAATAGAAACCGACTGGTAGCCTCTCACACGTTATCCCAAAATCTAAATAACTTTCCACCATTAAATAACGTATAACTAAAATTTTTGGTCTTTCTACAGCTCAATTGGTAGAGCGTCCGACTAGGAAATACAAGGTTCATGGTTTGATACTGGCCCTCGCCAATTCAGCGTATGAGTAGCACAGGGATCGGTGTCGTAAAGTGAGGAGCTGATGATTGGTGTGGCGCTCCACCGCAGAGGCTAAAAATGATTTCCTTGGTCTAGTGCTAGTGAAAATGGGAGAGACTCCCTCGCTGTCTGGCTGATACTGACTTTAGGCCTACCCCACGACTTTTTCATCTCATAATTTTACATTTCTTTTAGAAAAGTACATTGTAAAAATGAATATTATTTGGTACTAGCAAATATATGCACCCTCCGGGTGCAAGTATTAAAGTTTTAATGTAATGAAATATCGTATTAAATTAGAAGGTCTAATAAGAATGCAGATAAAAAGATTTGAAACAGAGTGGGGGTATAATAGAAAAATAGAAATGAAACTTACTCTTCCATCACTGCCGTCTTTCATTGCTGAATTTTACTTTATTTAACTATTTAGTTAAATTAGGAAATAAAGAATAAAATTACACTTATTTTTTCTTGTTAATGGATTTCATTTAAGATTCATTGGAGAGATGTTTGCTTATATTCATTAAAATAAAACCAAACAGTTAGAAATCAATAATACTAAGCACATATTTAATAAAATCACATTTTTAATATCAATATGCAAATTAGCCTTCCCGTTCACACTGCAAACCGCTATTTTTTGTATATATAAATACAATAGCATGTTATTATTATGTAGATATGGACAACACTAATAAAAAGGTGAAGCAATTTTATTAATAATTGAGGTTTAAATATAAATAAAATCACGAAGAATGTGATGTAAATAACTATGTTAATTGTGACTCGATTAGTAATATAGTTTCGGTTACAGACAGAAAAACACACAATCTCCATTATAATAAGATTATAATTACAAAATTGAAAGTATGTAATATAATTTAAAAACTCTTTAATTGGACGGTTTCATATTTTGGTTGCAGTGTTTCAGTGCTATAAAGTTTATTTATTAATAATACCTAATTATATCTGTTTATCGGAAGGAATAAAAAAATATTTCCCTGTATAATGAAATAAACAAATAAAACAATATTTGAGTGTAATTAGTTATCATTATAGGAAATGGAGACGGCAAAACATATTAAAATCATGAACTAGGTTGTGTGAATTTCACTTCGTACTAATGCCGTTGGGAAATGAATGAATCCACCTCTTGTCAAAACACTTATGGTTAAATAGTTGAGCAGTCTGTTATTTTAACCTTAGTATGGCAACCGATATTAGACAAAGAAAGTTCTGTATTCAAAAGAGCCATACTACGCTAAAGAGATACCTTCTGATACTGTTACATAATTCATGGATAGCCTATGAATTGTGTATATGTAGCTAAATTTTGAATCGAAGTGCGTTGAAGATTCAAATAAGTTACTGTTAGCCAGTTAAATTGTTGGCTCGCGCTGACCTATACGCCAACTTCTGATTGGCTGAAGGAATGCCTGAGAACAGATGTCAGTTTTATTTAGCAGTTGCTGGTAGTAAACCAGTGGGAGCAGATCTTTAAGAATCGTCGCTCTCAAGATGCCGGCTTCTCATCCTTTTGGACTGGGTTTTTTTTTGTGATAAAGATTAAACAAAAACAAAAAAGTATTGATTATTTATCATTAAACAAGAAAGGAGCAGACAGTCTAGTCCGGAGAAATCAGCCCTGGAATGATGGCCACTGAACAAGTTAGAAGCAGAAAAGTAAGAATCCCCACCTCATCGCATCTCTCTTGTCTACTCTCTCGCTTATTATACACCCGATATGCCAAGGGATTATAACAATTCACCCATGGCGGAGGGATTGAGTAACTACAGGCATTTCTTCTTAATTTTCTTCTTTCTTTCTTAATCTATCCTTAACTTCTGCTAGAATAAGAGTGTAGTATCATTGAACCCTGACTAGAATTAAAATCTCGCTACCGGGTTATTCTTCTGAGAAATAATAATAATGATAATGTTGCTTACAGTACTTGCTATCGCTTCAGTGTCACCTATCTATGTATTGGTGAAAGTGATACCTATTGCAGTTGGGCACTTGGAATGGTCATTAAACGCTTAGAAAAGAGCCTAGAGTAACTGGAAATCGGATGAAGAATTGAGGGCATTTAGACAAGAGTATTGATGAAATCTACTAGTATACTTAGAAGGGTCCTGGAGACCTGAGGATAGCTGTTGTCCCTCAGAACCAGTGAAAGACCATCAGCTTACACTAGTGTGAAAAACTCGTCATAATGATAATAAACCACCTTTATTCATATTCCACTAAAAAGACAAAATGTAAAACATTTTAACGAGGACGGCGACTTACCTATAAGGTATTCCTCTGCCCAAATCCCCCAATAATTTATTCAAGTAAATACTTATACTTAAAACATTACATAAGAAACAAACAAAAATATGAATGAAAAAACAACACATTGCAAAAACAAAAACAAAAAACCCAAAAAACAAACAACTAAAAACAACATAAATCAACTAAACATAAAACAATCCTGTATTCTATTTGTGGTAATTGTGTTAGAAACCCGAAAATAATAAAATAACAGATACCTATGCATATATACTCATACGTAAACATATTTATGCGCACATCAATGTAATTTTTGTACCGGGATAACTCTGATTAGATATATTTCAAAATATTTAATTGTTTATGTATATTAACAATTTTAATTTTATATTTACGTTTTCAGAAAGTGGTATGTTTCGTAATATTTGAAAAAAAGAATTTCATCTAAAAGTATTATATCTTACACTTAAATAGTCGTATTCCTCAAAACTACGACCGTTATCATATTGTAACATCCGCAGGTTGAAAATGAAACCGTCCAAATCGTCGAAGATGTAATGAAAAATGTAAATCCTGATTATCTAGTGTTGCTTATCCGCCGAATTCTTTTTATAATGAGTGTCGTCACCTCAGCTAAATAATGGACCATTCCATTTTTGTTATAAAGAAAGAAAAGGGAAGAAAAATGACATACTACATAGAAAATATAAGAAAGAAAGAAAGAAAGAAAGAAAGAGAGGTAGGGGAAAGAGTTTTAAAAAATTGAGTACCCATTAAGAATTAATGAAGCAAAACATCTACGGCATAAAATGACCCTATGGGTTTATATGTCGTAAAAACCAACCAACCAACCAACCAGATCTCCAGAAGTGGAACCTCACCACCAGATGCAAGTTAACGTCATAACAGGACACTACATTTACTAGTATTAAAAGTTGGATGTAATAAAATTACTACACAAAAGTTAATGACTATTTCAAAGAAAGCTAAATTCTCAGTCTTAAAAGTTTTCACTTGTTCGTTGCAATTCTCTTAAGTTCGACAATTTATGCATGAAAAAATACGAGAGTCACGGTGTCTTTAGTCCGGGGACAGCTGCGGGTAACATTCGAAATATTGGTCAATCTACAGTAAATTGGTGAAGCTCTAGCAAACAGTGTAAGTAAATAGCCGAAAGGACGAAAGATAGTCACTGAAAGGCGGCCAACGACACGAAGACTTACAAAATCTAACTTGATCAAACCCGCAACGGTATCGATCCTCTCTGTATCTTGATTGGTTGTGTGATGAAAGTAAAGAAGAAGAAGACATTTCTGGTGGGAAAATATGCAGGAACTCGTCAAAATATTGAGTAAATACGATTCTGGCCACTGGTCAATTTTCGCATGTTACAAGTTTGATGCGTTTATAATATCGTTTCACTTGATCAAAGTTCGGTCGATTCGTCAGTAAGCATCTATGTGCGTGACTGGATCAATGACCACAACTTGACTCGTAGTCAGATGAACTGAAGATTTTACTGTATAAGTAAAAAAAAGTAAGTAAAGTCGTCGGGGTGGGGTAAATTTGATGCCAGAAAGTCAACAAGGGTTTCCATCCACTTTTCACTAGCCCTAGATCAAAGAGATTCTTTTAGTATATGGGTCGTAGCGCCACACCTACCATCAGCTCCTTACTTTACCGCACAGATCCCTGTGCTAATCATGCATTGAGTAAGATATCTTATTTTTGCTGCATATTTTCCCACCAGGAAGTCGTTGGGGTGGCCTAAAGTCGGTATAAGAGAGACAGCGAGGGAGTCTATTCTCTTTTCACTAGCGCTATACCAAGGAGATGTGTGTGCGTCTGAGGTAGAGTGACACCCATACTATCAGCTCCTCACTTTACTGCAAAGATCCCTGTGCTACTCATGCGCTGAGTTGGCGAGAGCCACTAACGTAACCGGAACATTGTAGTTCAGAGACGGACGTTCTACCAACTGACGTTCTACCGGCACTATAATAAGAAAAAAATGCTCTATAATAAGAAAAAAATGCACATTTGGGGGAGTGGCCAATTATTGGTATCATCCGGTCAGCGAGGGAGTCTATCTCCTCCTCGCAAATGCTAGACCACGGAAATTGTTTTTTTCCTTGGGTGGAGCGCTACACCTACCGTCTACCCACTTTACCGCACAGATCAAATTACTTAGTACGTGCTATTTATGTGCTGAGTTGGCGGGGATCGGTATCGAACCAGAAACTTTGCGATTCGTAGGCGGATGCTCTACCGACTGAGCTAAACAATAATATCTAGGCATAATCACAACGGAATTTCGTGCATTAACAAAGAAGTTAATGACGATAAATAATTAATACTTTCTTTTGAATGACAAAATATACTTTTAGCGCTCAGACATTAATTCCAGTTTCATAGCTATTTTTTGTAGAAGAAATGTCTTCCTGTGGTAGTCGTAGCGACTGTTCCCAGGCAAGGTCTGAGTCCGAATTGTCGAGAGATCTTTTTGGCGATAGGAAGGGAATTTTCTGCGCATACCCAGAGGGTGCTTCTGTCTGAGACCGACTGGAAATTTTATTTTCTACTTTTTTTGTATTCTAATTTTATTTTCATCCCGACAAACTGAATAAAGCATTATTACAAAAAAGAAAATTGTGGATGACTTAAGACCCCGTGCTCAATGTATAAAGCACAAGAAGTATAATAAGGAGATAAAACTCTTTCAAAGTAAAAAAAAACAAAAGAAAAGAAAAGGCTAGCAACTGTTTTATGTTTGTTATTTTTTTATAGTTGATTTGAAAATTTGCACAAAATGTTCTTTGTCTATGGATTGACCTATAACAAAGATTTTCTGACCAGTTCGTATCTTAATCAGTTTGTGTCCTATCAGCCAGAAATATATTTCAATTAGTTAAAAACGTCTCTGTCTGCAGATATTGCAGGTTTTTTTCTCGATGTTGTCTCCGAATAAAGTTTAATTCCTCTGTTGCTTCAAGCAAAAATTGATTCTTCCCGAAATATTTTTTACAGAAATTTTGATTCTTCTGTAAGTGTCAAAAGGCGGTTCTTCCAAAAATATATACAGAGGAATGTTGTATTCTCCTGTTATGATCCAAATCTGCTAACTCCAGAAATATTTTCCGGAGAAAGGCTTCTGTTGCTGTCAGAAAGGGCTTCTTCCAGAGATAATTGTTGAAAATTATTTGAATAGTTGCGTACAAGTTAGCGAGAATAATGCTTGCATTCCTGACTTCTTAAGCAGTGGTGGCCCACAAAAATTAAATACCGGTCACTTGCCTGGCGACGTGACAAATTGAAGGTTAAAAACTGACCCGTCTCTTTAATCTACATTTTGCCTGTCACTTTATCCCTCTCTCTATATATATTGATTAATTACTGCTTGTATGTGAGGCGAAAACACGCTGGGCACTGCTGTAGAAGCAAGGATGAACTCATTAGTGACGTTTTACTGTGGAAGCCATCATGTGGGCACGCCAAAACTCTGCACGGATGATGGATGCTGCACAGAGACCTCTCAGGAGCAATGAATGGAAGGGGCGGTTGGCGAGAGATTGTCATGCATATCCTTGCTGCTAGCGCGACATGATGATGATGACGTGTTAGATTCTCTAGGAGTGTAAAAAGAGAGACTGAAGAGTAGGAATAAACTTTCTACTTTATGTGTATGTTAATTTTCCTCAGCAGCCATGATTTAATTATTGAGTTATTTGAAAGAAAAAAAGAAGCTTTGTGGTGCGGTTTTTTTTCGTGTCCTTCATTGTCTGTTATAAAAATTGCCCTTTCTCATCTTCTAAGAGAAATAGCGTATATCCTCATGCACTACCCGCCAGATAAGATACACAGACATTCCCATGTCCCTGGCTATGGACCTAATTGACTTGCTGGGATCGTTGTCAATAATTACTTGGATCTAAGCAACAAATTCAGGAATTTCTTTTGTGTTTACTTATTTTTAGATTGATAGATATTTCGATTTCTTTTACACCCAGGGCATGCTGAGCAAATACATATAATACAAATGCTGTAAAGTCTGGTCATACAATAATGCCTAATAATATCCGGTTCGGGTGAATTAGATCCCTATAGCTGTGGATGTGTGTAAAAAATAAGCTATTGCCAGAAAATGATTATGGTACATCAGTAGTATTCATTAGAAAAACTGAATTTTTACGGCTTCTGATAGTAGTCAGAGCAAGAATAATAATGCTACTAGCAGGACCTGTAAAGATAACACATTATGATTATTTAATCACTACAACGTTTGATATGTTTACGTAAGAGCTATTGCAATTTTTCAATATGTACAAATTATAATAATCTTGATTTAACTCTCTCTCTCTCATTCTTTTTTTTCTTTCTTTCCTTCTTTTCATCTTTTCATTAAAGCAGATTAGCGTGATCTTTCCCCAACTCTCGTTCTTTCTTTCTTTCTTTTTTTTCTTTCTTTCTTATATTTTTTCTGTCTAGCATCAATATTTTTATTCCCTTTTCTCTTTATAATAAAAACGGAAAAGTCCATTATTTAGCTGAGGTGACGACACTCTTATGAAATAAGAATTTGGGGGATAAGTAACACAAGATAATCAGGATTTGAATTTTCGCATTTCATCTTGGTTGATTTGGACAGTGTTATTTTTAGCCAGTGATTCGTGCAAGATGATAATGTTACAAAATTCATGGGTAGCTTATGAATTTTGTAAGTATTGTAGTATAAATTATGAATCAGAGTTCGTAAGAAAATTCAAATGGAGGGAGTCACAAGTAAAATTACCGTTAGCAAGATTGACATGTGGTAACCTTTATTAACCCCTTTTCGAAACGTGCCAATAGTACACGTGAGAAAAAAGTTAAGTTTTAGTCAGTTGCGACCAGTTACTCACCGAGAGAACACATTCTCTCAAGATGTCGCTTCTCAACGCGCGTTTTTTTTTTTTTGGGGGGGGGGAAGGGATTGTTTTGGTAAAGAACTTAGAAAAATAACAAGTTTAATTAAATTAAGAAATGCACAAACTGTCCAGCTCAGAAAGAAGAAATCAACCCTACAGAATCAGCCCTGAGGTAATGGCCACCGAACAAGTAAGAACCCCGATGTAAAAGGGTATATAACAATAAAAGTCGTACAATAAAACAAGACGACTATTGATATATATAGATTAGAAAGTGTGACTCAAAAGATCAGATTAAATATTTGCACTTTAATACGATACTGCTATTAAACTTATTCCGTGACAGAATGATGTATTTCACATGGGACAAGGTTAATGTAAAATGCCAATTTAATTGCATGATGTAATACATAACCATCGCGTTAAATTGCATCATAAAAAAACGCCAAGATAAACAAGAGCGGTGATTATAGACTTGTAGATTTAGAGATTAAATAACAATAAAGCTCTTTAAAAATGTTCTTTGTAGAAATGATTCAAAATAAATAAGTAAATAAATAAAATGTGATATATAATAGCGCCCAAGAGATAATATCATTAGATTACGTATAAAAAGCATTACATTTCATTAAATTTCACGGAAACACTCGAAACTTTTGAGACGCTAAGATTAGTGTTAGGATTAGTTCTAGAGATAGAGTTAGTGTTAGATTAGTGTTAGGGTTAGTCTGTTTAGATTTTCTTAACAAAGGATGGTTGAACTTCCGAAATATAGAATGAAATAAAATGAAACTTAACACTATACACTAACTGAATTTCTTATTCATTTCACAGCTTCTGCTTCACACATAATCCCAAAAAATAAATATCATAGGTATATATAAAATGCATATATACAAATATGATATATTCACATAGAGAACTAAACTCACCATATATATATATATATATATATATATATATATATATATATATATATATATAACATATATATATATATCTGTTTCATCGATAAGTTGGTCTTCATCATTATTCTGTCAGCAATCACATAACAAACATCATATGTTTTCAACCAAACTTATTCCTCACAACTTTAACATAATCATCATGGGAGGAATAGAAAGTATTTTTCCATCACTGATGAATGTCTGATTTTGCTGGTCGGCCAACAGTGTCCATTGTAGGATTCCATAGGAGAATATCTAGTTTGTCCATACTTCACCAGCAGTGTCCAGAATGTCTTGTACATCTTACTTGTATAGTTTCTAAGATGTGAAATAATGAGTATTGCTATATTGCTACAAAAACATAACGAATCGTAAATGATTTCGGTTTCGAAAAACTTAAAAAAAGATTCTAAAAATGCACATTATTTGTCGTATTGAAATAATTATTCAAATTGAATTAAACACTAATTAGGTTTAAAATTACTTATTCATAATTATTTGATTATAAATGTTTGCAATTTAATTTGGAGATGAAAACTACGGAGCATTATGGTTTAGCTAATTCTAGGGCATCTCACGTAATTCAATAATCGGAAAGTTAGATTGAAGAAACCATTGTTTGTTACAACGATTCTCACTGGATGCCCCAAAATTCTTGTCTTCTGCCAAAATTAAGCTAAGCTTAGTAAATAACGTATTGTTTAGCTAGTATTAAATTATATGAAGACAGTCAGGAGAAAACTTGAGGAATATATGCAAGTGTTATTAACAGAAGAGTGCTATTATATAATACCAGCTTTTTATTTCCAATAGAAACAACGGATATATTTCAATTCTATGTTTTTCTTCTTTAAAACATAAATTAAGAATGTTTTGATGTCAAATATAATTGTCTCTCCATGAATCAGTTCACTATAATTACTAAAGAATCTTCACTTGAACAGGACCAAAGTTAAATTATATTGAATAAAGCTTTATTAAAGCAATTACCTTGTTCGTCTTTTATCACATACAAAAAGAGTTTAATACATAAGCACTCTAAAAAATAAAAAGTTAAAAAATTTAATAACTCACAGCTGTGAGTTTGACGGCATTGATCGTCTATTGAGATTTAAAAGCGTTGAAATTCTTCTTATTGTTGTATATTGTAGGAGCGGAAGTAGTGTTTTCGTTTAAGCCGAAACAAAGAAAAGACGAAAAAATAACAAAGACCTTTTCCCTGTAAAAGCGAACAAAGAAGTTAAAAACGGAAATAGATGTGTCCGCTGATAAGGATAACAAAGAAAACGCGTAGGCGTTTGATATATATAAAAGAAAGTCAGCCAGAGGTCAGTCAGACAGAACCCTCGGGACAGAGAACAAGTGTGAACCACTTACGGTCACAGCCGACGGCTGTGAGCCGTCACGTAGACACCTTCCACCTCACCACCGCCAGTCATTCAAACAGTAGTCGTAGTCATTGTCAATCCTTGGGCATTCCTATTGTCATCTCGCCACCCACCAGCTGAGAAAGAGAAATAAATACAAAGTTCCTACCATACCCATATGTTGGATTTCATTAAGCGGCTACTACATATATCGTCTAGTGGTTAGTGACGATACCCGCTACGTATAACAGATACACGACGTAGGGCTGTGAATTTGAAGCCGCTATATAATATATAGATATTTGATGCCAGTATACAACATTATAACATTTTGTAATATTTTTATCACTAATCTTTTTGCATTATGCATAGAAACGTGGTGATGTCAATATAGTTGTCTCTCCCTGGATCAGTTCATTATAAATATCAAAGAATCTTTACCTTAATTAGGCCACAGTCTCGTTTGGCTAAAGTTCGTCTTTTATTACACAATTCAAATTCATTTTAGCAATTACTTTTGGATGCATTGCAATAACTATTTCAATTTTATACTTGTGGTATTGAATAAATTTAAGTTAAAAAATCACATTGATAGTCTTTTATTACACTATTCAAATTCATTTTAGGATTTTTATTAATTCATTGCAATAAATATTTCAATTCTATACTTGTGGGGAAGTCACACATAGTTGTCTCCCCCTGGATCAGTTCACTATAAACATTAAGTATCTCCACCTAACTGAACAACTGTTAAATTATATTGAATAAACTAAGTTGTTTGTATTTTATGATAAATATGTTTACATATATTCACGTATATTTACAGTGGGACATCATTATGACCATTTTTTCAACACAAGTATTGCTTATTTCTATTTTTGGAGCTTTTAATTTTTGTTTTATTTAAATAACGGATAAAAAAAATCAAGTAGATTCATATTTCTTAAATACATAAGTTTATTTTAATTAAAATCTAATTAGCTTTTAAGGCGTTTAATGAGTTTTTACAGGTGTAATTTTAACTTAGAATGAAATCCCTATTCGTGGTGTTTCGAATTGAGACCAGTCAACTGACAATGAGTATGCCCAACTTAGCACTGTGAAGAAACATTTAAAGTTAAGTTCATTTTCTTTTGCTTAGAAGGGATCCAATTTAATCTTAAAATGTCGCCTGGAATGATTGGATGCAAGGCGTCGTAAACAAAAAACTAGTCTAGAAACGTTTAACATTCTAAAACTGTGTTTTCATCAAAGAAAACTCTCGCTGTTGTAAGAATCTTGACGTTCTCAGCAAAAAGTGACGCTATCTACGTGACACCTTAATCAAAAAACATGGAGTCTATTTCGTTTCCTTCAGAAAATGTTTGTTTGATTTCAGTTGGAATGTTTTTTTATTTTTTTATTTTGTTTAACAGATGTGTGGATAAACACGTTTTTTTTCCTCCTCTGCGCATGCCTAAGTAACCTTGGAGATTCTTTTTAATCTTAAATGGAATTGATAAGAAACACTCCTTAAAGATAATATTCAAGGCATGCTTATTAAATTCTCCAGGGACGTTTTATGGGGCGATAAAAAAAAACTATGGATGCTCAAAAGCTACATATATATTTTTGAACTGTTCTTAAAAGGGACACAAAGAAATATTTATTGTTTGAGACGGGGAATGTGTGAAAAGATAAAAAATTGAGATGCAGATTTTGAGATATAATTTGATGTCCATTGTTTTGATTAATTCTTAAAAAAGAAGTTTTGTTTGAGACTCAAATTGTTTGTGATTACGTTTTTAAACTAAACAAAAAATAATAAATATATTGATGCATTCTCTTAGAAAATTCATGCAAGAGGGTTTACGAACATATTTATTCTCATCTGACACTGTGGAGAAGAAAAGATTAGGGTAATCATTTTTTACTGCTTCATCTTGGGTAAGTAATAAGGGAATGATTAGCAAAAGTTCTTACTTACTCACACTCGTCATATCATATTACCCTTCAACATACGAGAAACATATATTCAATAAGATAGCAAGCATTATAATAACAAAAGAAAATTGTTTATGAATTAAGACCACGTGCTCCATGTATAAGACAAACAAGTTCTATACTACTTAAAACAAGAGAAGTATAATGTATATATTTGTATTCGTGTTCTTTAGAAGTTATTATCTGGCAACACCCTCCGGTTGAAAATGAAACCATCCAATTCATCCAAGATAAAATGCAATAATGGAAATCCTGATTATCTGCTGTTGCTTATCCACTGAATTCTGATTTCTCATGAGTTTCGTCACCTCATCTAAATAATGGACCATTCCGTTTTAATAAGAAAGAAAGAGAGAAAAGGGGGGGGAAAAGGACATGCTAGAGAGAAAAATATAATAAGAAAGAAAGATAGTAGGGGAAATATATAGAGAGGGGGTGGTAGCACGGAAGCGATGAGGCTAATCTCTTTCAATGGAACATAATGAAAAGATGAAAAAAGGAAAGAAAGAAAAAGTAGTGAGAGAGAGTTAAATCAAAATTAGTATACTTTAGCCGGTAGAGCACTGGATTAGGAATCGCAAGATTCTTGGTTCGATACCGGTCCTCGCCAACTCAGCGTATGAGTAGCACAAGGATCTGTGCGGTAAAATGATGAGCTGATGGTAGGTGTGGCGTTTCACCTCAGATGCAAAAATAAACTTCTTGGTCAGGTGCTATTGAAAAGGGGATAGACTCCTTCACTGTTTGGCTGATACCGAAATTAAGCCAACCGATGACGTTTTTATATATTGAAGTACTTCAATAGCGTAGACATATCCAATGTTGTAATAATTAAATCATCATACTGTGATATACCCACTGGTCCTACTGGTAAATATATTGATGCATTCTCCTTAGAAATTCATGAAACAGGGTTAACGAATATATTTATTCTCCTCTGATAATGTGTAGAACATAATATTATTACTACTTCTTCATATGATATTACCCTTCAACATACGAGAAACATATTTGCAATAAAACAGAAAACATTCTGAAAAAAGAAAATTGTGTATGAATTAAGAGCAGGTGCTCCTGTATAAGGCCAAAAAGTTCCAGACTACATGAAAAGGGAAGTATAATCTATAAACGAGGGTGAGTAAAAAAGTAATGCCATTTTGTTTAGCACAGGTATAAATACCAACAGATGAACATGTATCATACTTCAAAGTGAACCTAGTCCTCTGTAGATTACATCCCTTCTTCTCCACATAGTCACCGTTTCTCTCAATAGCAACGTTCCACCTTCAAATGCAAGCATGTATCCCTGCTCCGTAAAATTCTGTTGACTGTTCTTTGAGCCACTTCTTCACTCCAGATTTCACTTGCTCATCACTGGAATAATGTTTGTCTCTCAAACCCTCTTTCATGGGGCAGAACAGATGAAAATCTGAAGCCTCTAAAACCGGTGGAGGATGCGGTAAAGTTGTCCATCCGAATGAAGCAATTTTCTCCGTTGTCTTGATAGTTGTGTGTGGTCGAGCATTGTCATACAGAGGGACAAGTTGGCAAGTTGGGTCTTACTCGTCGGATTCTTGCTCTGAGCCTCTTAAATGTCTCAAGGTAGGCCTTAGTTTTATGAAAAGCATCACATGAAATAAAGAAAATGGCATTAGTTTTTTTACTAACCCTCGTATTTATACTTGAGTTCATTAGAAAGTCCTACTAGTAAATAATAAGTACTAGCAAAATAAAAAATCCCTCTAGGCGACGTAAAATAAATATTGCCAGAGGGGATGGGAGTTGAAAATTTAATATCAGAGAATTTGTATCATAAGTAAAGTAAAATCATCAAATTTATTAAAGGAGTAAAAAATAAAATAGATTTAATAAATGAGTAAAAGATAAAAAAATTGAAATGGAAACTTAGTTCTGATAACTTTAAATATATATTAAAATAAAATAAACTATATATAGATAGATAATACCAGGTATGTATTTATTAAAACTTGTTTAAAAATCCAATGGTGACTGTCTAACATTGCATGCTCAAATTTTGAGTATTATATATATATATATATATATATTATATATATATATATATATATATACTAGATAAAAAGTGGGTCACCCATTAAGCTCTCGTTAGATGATTGGGATTAGGAAAAAGAGTAGGATCTGCCAAAATATCGTCTGCTTTTCATTTTAAAAACGAATTAAAATTTATTAAACCGATTATTTAAGGTCAATTTTTGTCGAAAAAGTAATAGCATCAGTAAAAAAGCAAAATAATATTACACATGTAATTTATTTATGATACATTTTAAACGATGTGTTCGGTCAATTTCGATCAAGATAAATTGTAACTTTTGCGATTGAAAAAAAAACATGGATTGTCCAATTAGACACATAACCTTAGTAGATAAAGGAGTTAGGTTAAGACAGTTCTAAATGACAGTTATATCTAGACTGCAGGTTCAATCCTGGTAAGGGGCAGCAGTAACATAGTAATAATAATTAACATATCTTAACACCTATACCCCAGCTATGGTTAGTAGAATGAGAAAAGGATACCCCCGTGGGCTAAATAAAGGGTTAGGTTCAAAGTTCCGCGATGGCTCCCTATTACAAGAAGGTTCCTATGTCCGACAAGAAATACCTGATGAAGTTTGCAGGGCACATCGCCCGAAACTTTGTACAGATAACAATGAAGATGAGAACAAAAGTCTGAATAATACAAATAATGGTAATCTTTGTAGAGTTCCATCCTGGCCTCCTGCCCCAAAAACTGCTAGCCGCAGACTGCTGGAAAAACAACACCAGCTATGATTGAAGTCCGTAGCCGAAGCGGTATTACTAGAAAAAAATATCTTAGGGCGTTTGTCCCGAAAACCCAACCCCAACTCCCCTAGTTAAAATTAAGTTTTATTACAAAATTTGTGGTTCTGTTTTTCCTGGATCACCCAAATTATTTATTTATTTTGCATTAAAATAACTAAACCCAAACCCTAACCCTAAACCCTAACTCTATTTTTTTTACATCGCTTCGGCTACGGACTTCAATCGTAGCTGGTGTTTTTTTGTTTTGTTTTTGTTTTTTGTTTGTTTTTTCAGCAACCACCGGCAAGCATTTTTTTAGGCAGGGCCCGGGACGGTTCTCAGCGAAGAGTACAAAAAAAACAACTTTTTTCTTCTATTCACACCTTCTGTCTTTAGTCTTTTTATTTATGCAGAAAATAGTATCAATCACATATACACACACCGATATTTTGCAGCCCAAAAACAGGGAGGTCGACTTTTTGGTATATTTTTTTCAAACGTGGGGGTCAGAATTGTATTTAAAAAAAACATGGATTTTTCAATGAATTCACTTAGTTTTAAATTGAAATAGACATTAGAATTTTATAGGTGGGTGTTCCTCTTCAGTCGCATATAGAGAGGAAAAGAGAGTTATGTATAATGTAAGACAAGTGAATGAGATGGTGATAATTTCTTAGTAATAAAACTATTACATGTTGTGATCACTTTCACTCCCTCACTGGAATATAGAGAGTAAAAAAGAGAGGTATGTATAATGTAAAGACAGAGACGGGTCAAGAGTTGACTTAATCGCAAATTACGACTAATTAGAACCAATTAGAACAATTTTTTCGAACATTTAGTAATCCTAAAGCTAAGGAATAACTTAGGACAAATTTCATGCGATCAAGGTCACCAGCAAAAAAGCCTTTAGGGATTGAAAGCTCAAAATCTCAACTTTAGTATAATAATAGAAGATTTCCTGTACTTAGGATCTTTCCATGTGTGGTTTAACCAAGCTGATGGAGATAAACCATAAGGAGAGTCAATGTGCCTAATACCAGTGAGTGGAAGGACAGAGCAAGATATTCAGTAAATGAAGGAAATACTCTAAACTTGCTTCATTACAATAATTTATAATACGGTTATTAAATATATTTATAAATATATGTATATATATATGTATATATGTATATAAATATATATATATATATATATATATATATATATATATATGTATTAAAGTATCCAAACAGTTTGTTTGATATGGTTATGCCGACAATTTTTGGGAGAATATGTGCTTAATTGAAGTAATACCTAATTTGAAAATTAATTAGTTGATAATTTGCCTAATTCATTATCTATCAACGAATTAATTTTCAAATTAGGTATGACTTCAATTAAGCACATATTCTCCCCAAAATATATATGTATATAAATACATGTATATATACATATGTATATATATATGCATATAATACATATCTGTATGCGTATATATATGTATATAAATACATATATATAAGTATATATATATGTATATAAATATATATATATGTATATAAATATATATATATATACATATGTATTGATATATATATATGTATATAAATACATATATTTATACATGCATATATTTATATATATATATATATTTATATAAGTAAAGTAAAGTAAAGTCGACGGGGCGGCCTAAAGTCGGTATCAGCCAGTCCGCGAAGGAGTCTATCCCCTTTTCAATAGCGCTAGACCAAGGAGATTGTTTTTTTAGCATCTGAGGTGGAGCGCCACACCTACCATCAGCTCCTTACTTTACCGCACAGATCCCTGTGCTACTCATACGCTGAGTTGGCGAACATATATACATATTTATTTATATATAAATATGTATATATAATATATATATATATAAATACATATATATATAAATACATATATATTTATATATATATGTATATAAATACACACATATATATATAAATACACACACATATATAAATACGTATATGTCTATCTATCTATATATGTATATAAATACATGTATACTTATATATATGTTTTTCTATATGTATAAATACATATATATCTATAAATATATAAATACATATATATTCATATAGTTATAAATGCACATATATATGTATATATGTATATAAATATATATATATATCTAAATACATATATATATATATATGTATCTAAATATATATATATATGTATATAAATACATATAAATACATATATATGTATATAAATACATATATATATATGCATATAATACATATATATATATATAAATATATAGATATTGTATATAGTACATATATATATGTATATATTAAATACATATTTATATATATGTTATATAAATACATATATATATATATATATATGTATATAAATACATATATATATAATATATATATATATATATAATATATATATATACATATATATAATATATATATACATAATATGTATATATATATAAATACATATATAATACATATCATATTAATAATACACACACATATATATATATATATATAAATACATATATATATATATATTATATATAAATACAAATATATATAATACATATTATATATATATACAACATATATACATATATATGTATACATATATATATATATAAATACAAATATATATATAAATACAAATATATATATATATAAATACAAATATATATATAAATACAAATATATGTATAAATACAAATATATGTATACATATGTATATATATGTAACATCGTCTTGTCAGTGAGGCTTAGAAAACATTGACTGTTTCTCTTGTACAGGGGGAAGATTCTCTAAAGGGGGTGGCCTGAGTATGAAACGAAACTGCATCTGATAGTGAGGCCCCCGTTCTGGAGATTTGGGGAATATTAACCCACCTCTTTATTGCTATTATTCCTAAATCCTCTCTGAGCCAGAGTGGTAATATATGGTAGGTTCTCATTATGGGTAAAATAGATCTGTTTAAAAAACATTCGTGTTTGAAAAAGTATAAATGTGTATGAAGAATGAATGTGATTATCAGTTATTTAGGCATACAATAGAATTAGACGGGTTGATACATGTCGTTAAAATGAATCAATCTAATAGAAATCAAGACTTTTTAAATAATAGTCCCATAACTAAAATTTCCAAGCATCTACTAAGATGAAATCATCAGTAAATAAATGGAGGAAATAACTATAAAATACAAACCATTCCCAGCAAAATACAATCAATGACTGAATAGTGTAGAAACAGAAGAAAGAAGAAAAAATCTAAATTCAAACCATCTTCGTATAAAAAACTGATCTTGTATCACCTGCTGTTCCTGATTGTCTGGTTAGGTAAATACATATATACATAGATATTCACTCGGTTATCTATACTCATTGTTTTATGCCAGATATCTTATGATTATATGATACATGCGTTATAACTTGAGGAAGGTGGTGTAATTGTTACCGTCGATGGAAATGGGCACGAAGAAACGAGTTCAAATACTGGACGAGACTGTTTACAATTCACATAGCGCTAATACCCTTGAGAAAATTATTAATCAACTATTCTCCCTCCAAATATGGCAAATAGTAGGGCAGACTGGGCTCTTTAACCTTGGGTACGCAACCAGTCTAGAAGAAGGAATATATATATATATATATATATGAAGAATAGTAAATATGAAAAGCATTTGCATAAAAAGTGCTCAATGCTAAATTAGTTGAGCAGATTTTAAATCTCAAATAAAATATCATGGAACAAACTTACCGTTAAGTTCTATATGTACTAGACAATCCTCAAACGGTTGAATACCGAAAAGTCCACGGGGAAAAATTGTGATAAAAAGGACGGCTTCAATCTGAAATGATGTAACCAAGCGAGTACATGGTATTATTAGGATTCTGTAATTTAACCTTTGTAGTTCTTTTAGACAATATCAATTATAATTATTATCTCTATCGCATTTTATTATATTTCTATATTCCTCAGTTGAATAAACTGTATATCTTTATTAAATTATAAAATGACTTTAATTTAGTTAAACGTTATACACAAGAGAAAAAAATGACACGATGATATGCATTTAAAAAAATGAAATAGTTACATTACCTTAATGTATTATCTATATATATGAATAAATAATTTATATCATATCTAAATCTAGAAAATAAATGACACTAGAGACTATTTAGAATATCACAAATTTTCCTTAAGGGATACCCGCTTTTCGGCATACAAATTCGGTACTAAGAAATTTCCAAAATACTTGAGATTCCTTTTTGTAAAAAGTCATAGATTTTTCTAAATTCTGAGAAGGTAGAAGTAGCAGCTAAAGTGTAAAAACAAAAGAAAAGGTCTAATACCTTTAAATAAATACAAATTGGCATCCTTTCATAGTAATTTTCCTGATAGGAATCATCGTAGGTTTAAGTTTCTTTCAATAACTCGAAAGTAACATTTAACAATTGTTCAATACTGACAGTCAGAGAAGGATATAACATAAATAAATGAATTTATCCCTACTCGGCTGCTTGTTCTCATCTAACGACCGCATTTTCTGTTTCTTACACTCCCAAAAGAGTGCTTAGAATTGACAGTCATGAGAAAGCAAGGGATGGATGGATATATATTAGAATCATCCTAATATCAAACATGGTAAGCTACCTACGAAGGTACATATATATATATATTATATATATATATATATATATATATATATATATATATATATATCAAAC
The DNA here is from genome assembly GCA_023376005.1 of Doryteuthis pealeii. NCBI lineage: Eukaryota > Metazoa > Mollusca > Cephalopoda > Myopsida > Loliginidae > Doryteuthis > Doryteuthis pealeii. The sequence goes on from CM042145.1 coordinate 115,614,594, forward strand.
CTGGTAAGCCACCTACGAAGGTACATACACACACACACACACACACACACACACACACACACACACATATATATATATATATATATATATATATATATATATATATATATATATATATATATATATACCTTCGTGGGTGGCTTACAAGGTTTGATATTAGGATGATTCTAATTTTGAACCTTCTTCCAACAACTGAATGTTAGAATTGTTCAGGACCAATTTCAGACTTTGAAGTTCAATATTAGTGAACAGAGCAATATAATTGGTAATGAAAAAGGCTTAAACATCGGATGTTTTTCCGAAAACGGCCCAAATTTAAGCTTTATTCTTTATCAATTATATATATATATATATATATATATATATATATATATATATAATATTATTATATATATATATATATATATATATATATATATATATATATATATATATATAGTAGTTTATAATTTGATTGAAGCATTACTTAAAGTAAGTTATTATACTTTAATTATTTATTTATTTTTTGAATGTTATTGTAATGCAAAAGTAATTGTCCAATGTCGTATTACTTTCAAAGTATCTTCATCTTCAGAGACGTTTTCATTATGGACGCGGTGTTGTATGTTCATATTTCTGGACCTTATAAACACGGCGTCACGTCGAGTGTTCGATGGCTACGCGGAAGAGACGTGATTTCAGTGGTGCAAATCTATTTCATTGTATTTTTTAAAATTATTTTTTCTTTTTCTTTTTTTTTCTTTTTTACTAATAATCCATTTGCTGTTTAATTCTAATCTACTGTTAATTTTAGTTAAAATTCAGTTAAAATTATTTTTTAATAAATTTAAATATGTATTAAAGAATGTGCACGTTAATTAATGATATATTCATTGTTTAATACTAGCCTACTGTTAATCTGAGGGTGTAACCTCACTATTAACAAAGCTTCTTTAATTCTGAGAATACCGATATTAAGTGCTATTGGTTCTATTCTAATGGGAAAATAATTATCATCATTTAAATAAATGTTTATTGAATGAAGATGGCCGTCTGTAAAGATTCTTTAATGCTGATGTGGAGGGAGCTGATTGTATTTGACGCTGTGTTTTTAACGTCCAGAAATATGAACACATAACACCGTGTTCATATTGAAAACGTCTCTGATGATGAAATACCTCGAAATTAATACGACCATGGACAATTATTTTACATTGCAATAGCCTTAAAAACATTTGAAATAAATAAAATATAATATAATATATATATATATATATATATATATATATATATATATATATATATATATATATATATATATATATATATATATATATGTATGTGTGTGTGTGTGTGTGTGTATATATATGTATATTATATTTTATTTATCTATTTTTAAGGCTATTGCAATGCAAAATAATTGTCCATTGTCGTATTAATTTCGAAGTATCTTCATTATCAAATATATATATATATATATATATATATATATATATATATATATATATATGTGTTGTGTGTGTGTGTGTGTGTGTGTGTGTGTGTGTGTGTGTATTGATAATATAAATTGCTATGTAAAATCTGTTGAATATCGTTGACAGAGCATGTATATCATCAAAGTTAGGTCAGTGAAGACGTAAATAAGAGGTTAATGTTGTTTGATATATATATCAATTTCATCTTCTAAAATACTTCAGATTCTTTTTTTGTAAAGAATCATAGTTTTTTGCTAAATTCTGAGAAGGTAGAAGTAGCAAGGAAAACCGACCAATGAAAAAAGAGGGGAATAACTTTCTTTAACATTACTTTTGCACACAAACATACATGAAGATTTCTTTCCACTGAAGTGAAAAAACAAAAAAAAAAGACCTTTAAACAAATACAAATTGGAATCCTTTCACAGTAATTTACCGAATATGAAACATGGTAGGTTTTAAGTTTCTTTCAGCAACTCGAAAGAAATGTACTACTTAAAGAGAATTCATCACCTACTTGTAGCGTTCAAAAGAGTACACCCACAATATGATGAATAAAATCGCCCGCATGCTCGTGTTATTGTTGCCGAAGTCACACAATATGGTGAATAAAAACGCACACACACATTAAATATACGCACGTACACGTATCGTACACAGTATGGTGAGTTAAATCACGCACATATTTATGTATACGCAATAATGTTATGCAACATACACAGTATGATAAATGTAAAAACACACCCATTTATATATACACATTAATGCTACACAATACATACGATGTGTTGTGTAAAAAACTGTGAATGTTACACAACGCACACAGTATTTAGAATAAACATACACGTATTTATATATACGCAATAATGTTACGCAACTTACACAGTATGGTGAATATGAGCACAAACACATTTATATATACACATTAATGTTACACAATGTATACAATGTGTTGTGTAAAAAAACTGTGAATGTTACACAACGTACACACAGTATTGAGAATAAACATACACATATTAATATGTACGCAATCACGTTACGCAACTTACACAGTATGGTCAATATAAGCACAAACACATTTATATATACACATTAATGTTACACAATACATACGATGTGTTGTGTAAAATATGTTAACGTTACACAACGTACTCACTATGGAGAATAAGCATACACATATTAATATATATGCAATAATGTTACGCAAATTACACAGTATGGTCAATATAAGCACAAACACATTTATTATATACACATTAATGTTACACAATGCATACGATGTGTTGTGTAAAAAAAACTGTGAATGTTACACAATGCACACAGTATGGAGAATAAACATACACATATTTATATATACGCAATAATGCTACGTAAAGTACACAGTATGGTAAATATAACCACATACACATTTTTATATACGCATTAATGTTACACAATGCATACGGTGTGTTGTGTAAAAACTGTTAATATTACAAAACCCACAGAGTGTGGAGAATAAACATACACATATTAATATATACACAAGAATGTTACGCAACCTACACAGTATGGTAAATATAAACACACACATTTATATGTAAGCATTAATGGTACACAACGCACACATTATCTTAAATAAAATCACACACACATGTATGCATTTTGTTTTTACCCAACGTACACAGAATCGGGAATAACACAGACACACATTAATATATATATATATATATATATATATATATATATATTATATATGTTAAACAACGCACAGCGTATGGTGAATCAAAACACCCACTAATTTATATATACACATTAAGGTTACACAACGTACACAGTATGTTGAATAAACACACACACACACACACACACACACACACACACACACAACACACATATGGATACATTTATGTAACGCAGCACACACAGTATGGTGAATAAAACACACACACACATTTAAACATACACATTGTCATTACACAACACAGACAGTATTGTGTGCAAAACCTCACGAACATTTATATATACGCAATAATGATACCCAACGCACAGATTATGGTGGATAAAACACACACACACACATTCATATGTACACATTTATGTCACGCAACACATTTATATATATGCATTAATTTTACACAACGCACACAGTATGGTGAATAAATCACACACACACGAACAGACACACATTTATATGTACGCACTAATGTTACACAACGTACACGGTATGGTGAATAAATAACACACACGAACAGACAACATTTATATGTACACACTAATGTTACACAACGTACAGGTATGGTGAATGAATAACACACACGAACAACACACATTTATATGTACGCACTAATGTTACACAACGTACACGGTATGGTGAATAAAACACACGCACACATACACACATTTATATATTTACAATAATGTCACACAACGTAAACTGAATGGTGATTAAAATCACACACACATTTATATATACACATTAATTTTACACAACGCACACGGTACGGTAAATAAAATACACACACATTTATATGTGCACAATAATGTTACACAACGCGCACAGTATGGTGAATAAAACTCACACGCTCACACACACACACCCACACACACACACACATTTCTATGCGTGCACTAATGTTACGCAACGCTTGCTTGCAAAAAAAAACGTCTTGGTTTATTTCATTATTTGAGAAAAAAATGCTATTCCTCTTTTCTACTCAGAGCTAATCATCTTCTTGAGAGACGCCTATCATATTACAAATGTTGTAAAAGCGGGATTATTTTCTAAACTGACGCCATTTGTCGTCTCTTGGACTCGGAATGACGAAGCCTTAAACAGTTTTATAGAAGATTTGGAGAAGATTGCTTCCGAATGTCACGGTGACTCGAATATTTGACGAAATACGAAATTGTTCATTTTTTTTTCGTTTCTCTTGTTTTTTTCTAAATTTTAATCGTCACTTTTTTCTTCTTTGTTTTTTTGTTTTTTTTTCTAACGCTTATCTGATGCTTTGCTTATCATAATGGTTTGCAACAATTAAAACTTCCGTTCTAAAACACCAACATCCACGCAACTTGCAAAAATATAGAATTACTTATTTGTCTATGAATATAAGTAATATTGACTTTTGTTTAAAAAGTTGCATATAATTATATAGGGAAATGGGGAAATATACACACCTAGCTAGATGAATACGTTAAAAACAATATATATATGTATGTATATATATACATATATATATATATATATAGATATAGATATAGATATAACTACTATCAGACTGATATATAGATATATGATAGCGTGAGTGTATTGTGTGTAGAAAAACATAGAATGTCATTGATGAACATTTGATGAACTTTATCATTAGAAAAGTGTTAAAGGCTATAAAATTCAGCTAATGACTTTTTGGTCAGCCACCCAAAAGCAGGAACACCGGCTTAGTGTTAAGATGAAATTCCAGCTATGTGTATGTATATATTACAAAGAATGGATCTGAAACACGTGTTGTACATGTAAAACAACTGAGAACAAAATACATTTTGCGGACCTGAATTTTCTCCCGTTGGATTTAGCCTTAAAAAAATCCAGTACATTTATATTTATAATCTGACATCCAACATGTGAAGCATACGCGAAACCCTTACATTTTAAGATAAATATTTACAAATACATATGTATATATATGTGTGTGTGTATGTGTGTGTGAGTGTGCGTGTGTGTATGAGTGTTCTTGGCGTGCCTGCCTGCGTGCGTGTGTGTGTGTGTTTGTGTGTATGTGTGTGCGGAAAATCAAACACATATTTGGCTAAAAGTTATTTTGCAAGAACGAGATCTACCCGTGAAATGAGACACGGAGAGAAACTTATATATATATATATATTAGTTAATATGGGTTCTATATTTCTAAGCTATCATGGATAGAGTGCTTATATTTGTGTTAAGGAAGCGTGGACATAGTCAAATCCTGTTACTGACAGTTTCTCGCCTATGCAAATCTTCACACAAAAATAATTGGGGGCTGCTGAGCATCGCAGTCGAGAACTGTTTGTAACTAGATGTTAACTCCATGCCCAAGCTACCTTAACTCATATATATATATATATATATATATATATATTAATATATCTTATTATAATGGAGTTTGTGTGTTTTTCTGTCTGTAACCGAAACTATATTACTACTAAAGTCCCAATTCCCTTAGTTATTTTCGTCATATTCTCCATGATTTTATTTTCATTCAAACTTTATTTATTAATAAAATTGCTTTACATTATTAATACTGTTGGCCATATCTACATACTAATAACATGCAATTGTATTTATATATAAAACAAAATAGCATTTTGGAGTGTGAACGGGAAGGCTAATTTGCATATTGATATTAATAATTGGATTTTTAATAAATATGTGCTTAGTAATATTGATTTCTAATTGTTTTGTTTTATTTTTATAAATATGAGCAAACATTTCGGGGATAAATCTTTTAAAAAATCCATTATCAAGTAGATATAACTGTAATTTTATTCTTTACTTACTATTTTAACTAAATAGTTAAATTAGGAAAATGATGGAAGAGTTAGTTTAAAAGTTGTTCTACTTGTCGATTATACCCCCCCCTCTGTTTTAAATAATTTTATCTGCATTCGTTTTAGTTTCATTAGTCTTTCTAATTTAACATATTTCATTACATTAAAACTTAAATACGTGCGCCCGGAGGGTGCATATATTTGCTAGTATATATAATCATTATAATCTATACATTTAATGCCTCGTTCATTACCATTGTTTTCTCAGCATTATATGCTTATCTTCAGATAAATCGCCTTGTAAATGATCCAAATGATATACGTTGTGAATAACGTTCTCGCTTTATTTGACCGCGTGCCATCCTCGTGTGTGTGTGGGATGTTAAAAATAACACTCGGAAAGATTTTCACTTTTAAGGTGGTTGATATTCTATTATTTTTCAGACCAATATTTTAACTACTGTATATTTGAAATGAATTATCTTTGTTCTTTAATGAATTGCTTATAAATATCTTAAACCTATTTAAACCTGAAAACCTAAGAAATAGCAGAGGTGGTCACTACTAGAATAGGCTCAGTTCTAATTCGTGATAGTCCTCCAGACATTAATCATTTGTTGTGTTTTTGTAAAAACATGTAATGTGTAAAAAGTAAACATATTTATTCTTTCTTTCTATCTTTCTCTTTATTTCTATGAGGAAATAAATGAGTGAGCTGGGTCACCTGTGCTCATTTCTTGTTTCTAATAGATAAGCAAGACTTTGTAGCTTTTAGATGTCTGTTCTTTATTACAAAAACTCAGAGCCCAAAAGTGTTTTCTTCCGTGGTGAGAAGCCGGCATCTTGGGAGCAACGATCTTTACGTCTGCTCCCGTTGACCAACTGCGAAAATTTGCTAATTAAACCTAATTTCTGTTCGCACTCCTTCCCGATGGAGGAATTCGGGGTGTCAACTAAAGTTCATTACCGGCCAATAACAACTATAACGGCTGACTCTAACTTTCCATTTAAACCCCTCCGATCTTGAATTTTACATAATTCGTAGCCTACCCACGATAATGTAACAATACTAACGAAATTTCTTGAACCATCGGTTTGTTGAAATGTGATCAACAGCGTCTTTACCTTTTGTACAACAATTTGTTTGGGGTGGGTGGGTGGCGAGGACCTCCGTAGCATTATAGATTAGTTCGAACACGAAAACCTTAAGTTACCGAATTAGACCACAATGTGCATTTATCAGTGCGGCTTTCAAATCACACACAAAGTGAGGCAATTATTAAACCAACCTGAGTGAGTACCTACCACAGCTTGAACTGCTTGATCACGTGATATACGCGCCAAAAACTAACAAACAGATACCAAATTATTTGAAAACTTTTGATTTATATATACACACACACACGCGCACATATATAAGTGTGTGTGTGTGTGTGTGTGTGTGTGTGTGTGTAAAATAATAAAAGGTATTTTTTTTTTACTCATTCATTCAATTAAAATACAATTTGTAGGATTGTGTAAAAATATCTATTTTTAAATCTTTTTTCTTCGCATCGGTTTGTTTATTTTTTTAAAAAGCGGTGAAAAACAAAAAATGACCCCTCTATTCTTATGTACCTGTTAATATATTTCATTACACTTGACTAAACTAAATGTTTGTTGACGTTTGAAAGCAATTTATGGAAAATAGTGATAGATTTCAAGTTGTGGATGAATTAAACTAACTTGCAAACTTTTATTAATGTAACTGTAACACCTTTTTTTTAACTTTGAAAAAACGTAAACCTACCAACTTATTTTTTTGTTTACATCTTTTACGCTGTAAAAGATAAATTTTGTTTAAAAACTGTATTTTTATTATTCAGTGTAGTGTATTATCTATTTAATAAATAAAACACTGAATAATAATTAAAAAAAAACACCCTTCCTTTTATTTTAATAAAATTTATTACGATAAAAAGGAAGAGTGGGTTTGTTTTAATTATCATTCAGTGTTTTATTTATCAAAATAAAAGATTTTTGGCGGACCTGAACTTTGGCCTCCCCCTCCCCTCTAAAATTTTCGTTTTGAATTTTTTTTTCAACGGATCATTATCGATTGCACACCAATCTATCCGATTGTAAAAGAAAATGAAAAAAAGTTATTTATTTTTCGAGTTTCCTGGGTGCTCAATTCCACGTATAAGTTTATCGTAAATCGATCCCCCATATCGGAACTGCTGAAAAAACTTTTTTCTTTGTAATTTCTTTTCTTTTTCTTCAATGGATTATTATCGTTTACACACCAATCTATCAGATTGTAAAAAAAATGAAAAAAAGTTATTTATTTTTCGAGTTTTCAGGAGTGCTCATTTCCCCGTATAAGTTTATAGTAAAACGAACCCCCATATCGGAACCGCTCTATCTTAACAGTTGGGCTGAATTTGCACTAAGGTGTCAAAATTAAGGTGACACAGAAAAAACAGAACCCACAAATTTTGTAATAAAACTGTTAATTTTAACTAGGGGGTTAGGGTTTGGGGTTAGGGTTAGGGTTAGGGGTTGGTGTTGGGGTTTAAGGTTAGTTTAATGTGAAAATAAATAAATAATTTGGGTTCGGTTTTTTTCTGGGCCAACCTAACTTTGCGCCAGTTTCCTTTCGAGCGATTCCGATATGGGGGTTCGATTTACTATAAACTTATACGGGGAAATGAGCACCCCTGAAAAATCAAAAAAAATAAAGAACTTTCAAGAATCTTTTTTAAAAATCTGATAGATTGGTGTGTAATCGATAATAATCCATTGAAGGAAAAATAAATAGATAAATAAATAAATTTTTTTGCGGTTCCGATTTACGATATACTTATACGGGGTCTGAGCACCCCTGAAAACTCGAAAAATAAAGAACTTTTTTGAATTTTTTTCACAGTCTGATAGATTGGTGTGCAATCGATAATAATCCATTGAAAGAAGAAAAAAAAGTTCCGAAAGTTCAGGTCCGCCAGATTTTTTATCATCTTCTCTCTACAGATTTATCTATTAAAATAAAAGGAAGAATTCAAAAAAATATTTTAGCATTGTTGTTTTTTATTACTAAAATTGATTTATTAATTTTACTTGGATACTACCCCTCTAACATTGAATTTTAACTCCCACTCCCCTCAGGCTATATTTTTCAAAAGTTCCTTTTTACACCGCCCGAAGGGTGGTTTTGTTTTACTAGTATATATAATGATTCATATAGAACAGGGGTTCTCTAACTTTTAAGTTCGTAGATCCCTACAAATATTTGATTGGTCTATCATGGGCCCAACTCCTTATATACCCCAGTTCACCTTGCAGTTGATTTTTTTTTTGCTACCAATTATGTAATTAATTAATCCTACACAAACGATTATGTAGAATTGTTAATTGTAAAATAACTGTAAAATAAACAGTAAAGTAAGTATAACATGTAAAAAAACGTGCTGCAAATATTTAATACTAAATTAATAACTTACCAAGGAAGCACATTTCCTAATGTGATGGGTGAAGCTGATGACTTTTGATAAGTTTATAGACATTGTGCTTTACCCTTAACAATATATCAACATGAGCTTGTTCTCTAGGATTATTGTGGAATTAATTTCTTCTAATTACTATAAAAGCATAGTATTTTCCATAGACGCCTTGTAGATCCCCGAATACTTACAACCCTGTTTAAATGGTTGTATAGACCTCATGAGGTTTATATAGATCACTTTGAGAAACCCTTATATAGAAAAAGAAGGGGATATAAATTTTCATGTCTCAGTAGAATTTTACTTATTTCCACTTTTCGCTTCTTTGTTTGACAAGCAGTGAATTCAACATAAAACATCCAGTTTCTAATTATTTTCAATGAACAATTGCCAGTATAAAGTGAAAAACGTTACCTATCTACTTAGTCACTGACAGAAAAAATATACACTGCAATTTATTCAAGTCATTTCGAATTAATTCGTTTTCATATATTCCTTTATTTATTTATCTTTCCTTTATTCATTCGAAGCTCTTTTTCATTTTCTAGCACTGTCAGCCGGTGCGGTTGAATTCATTGGCTGCATCTCTAGAGAGGGCAAAATCCACTTCCAATGGGTCAACCTGTTGGTTTTAGTTGGTGACTTGTGATGCTTAAGGATAGAACTCTGGTGGCTAAAAAGTCCATGGCATGCCACACTCTACTTTGGCCCTTGCTTAGGCTATACAGTCAGTCGGAGAAATCCCCTCCGTTTATTCGGCTGGTCCCGTCAAGCCCTAGTACATATGAGCCCGTCCCAATTTTGCTATAGAAGGCGGTGTAGAGTGGGTTACTGTCTTGGTTATGACGTTAAACTTGATCTGATAACGAAGTTTCAATTCTAAATCTCTGGGGAATGTGGAATACCCCTTCCTCACCATTATTCCTAGGTTGACTCTGATCCGAAGTGGTAGTACCTGTTAAGGCCACATCAATGGGTCAAATAGAAAAAAAAATGAGTTTACAAAATCCTTAAAATATGAGTTTAAAAAATTACTGAGTACCCATGAAGAATGAACACTTTTTAGCATAAAGTAACCCAACAAGGGTTGACATACCGGAAAATCCAACCAATCCACCATCTTTACCATTTCCGAACCACTGTTCCCTTTCTCCTTAATGAACTTGATCGACCTGGTCGCGTTGAATGGCACTCTCTAATCTGTTTTGTTGAGCCGCTGTTTTATGAAGAAAGAAAATTGCATTATCCCAATGGATCGAAGCCTGGCAGATGGTGGCGAGTGAATGTGAAATTGTCTCTCGATTCTTATTGATTTTCTCTCTTTGACAATTCCCCAAAGAGTTTTGCTGATCATCAGGTGTTGCCATTAAAGACACTTTCCATTTAAGAAAGCAGGTTTTATTTCACCAGCTTACTGTTACTTCTTACTTTTGTTCTCTTGAACCTTGTGAGCTTCTTGGATAATTAATGCCGGCCAATTTCATTTGAACCAGTTAGGAAAACCAAGCGGAGTTCTATCCAAATCAGTTCTCTTGAAAATTCTATGAATTTAGAATCGACTTCACTTTATTAGATAAGCAAAGTTTAGCTATCTATTTATTTCCGGGTTACAATTGATCAAAAAGAAGTAAGCCGAAAACAACACTTTTATCGTATTTGTTGAGCGGAACAATTCACAAGAAATTAATTTTAAAAAGAGTGTGACACTCTAAACCTTCTATTCCTGTGTGCACATATATAGGCGCAATATTGCATATGCGTATGGGTTCAGGCATATAAGTAATATATGCGTAAAGGCGTGATATAATATATATATATATATATATATATATATATATATATATATATATATGTGTGTTTTGTGTTGATGGGGGATGATATATACATAATAAAAAAAGTTTCAGAAACACACACAACCTATCAAATATCGGACATATTTTGACAAAATAATAACTCAATGCCTAAAGGAGACAACTGATCGGAAACACGTGTCGCGTATGTAAGATAAAAAGAATTTAAAAAATTTTTCTGAGAACATAATACATTTTGTGGACCTTCTTCTTTATATATATATATATATATATATATATATATATATATATATATAGGCAAGAATGTGTGTGTGTGCGTGTGTGGTTAAAAAATTTGAAAAAGAAAGCCCGAATCGCTTACATTCAAGAAAGTAATCAGGAGATTCAGTGAGCATTTGCGAGGAAGAGGGAAGTTGCAACGCAGAGCAGAGAAATGTAACGTATTGGCTTTCAATTAGGGATATGTTATGTAGCGGCCTTAATTCTTAATATGCAACGTAGTGGGACCAGTTCGTAATTAACGTTAGTGCCTTTCCTTCTTCGGCACTACTACTCGTATATTCGTACGTACAGCAGTTTGTTTACATACACACCCCAGATCTAGCAGTCATCGTCTGTGGCCCCAAAATCCTTCTCCCACTTCTTTTGGTCAAGGGAAAGGTATCACGTTTCACGGCCGCGTGCTCCTTCGTTACGGCCAATTGACTTTATCCACGGGCCGTCCCCTTTACGATAGTGACTTTACTATCTTGTTTGCGTCGTGAGTCCATTCATAAAAAGATTTCTTTCGTTGTAAATAGAGCAGACTAATAACACCGGATTTATTTCTCAGAAGTTTATTATGTTCCAAACTTCCTATAACATTTGAGAGAGAGAGGGTCCCTAATAATCTCTGTCTTAACAAGAGGTGTATTTTAACTGGATTCAACTTCGAGTTTTTAGTCCTTAGTAAACTTCTCGTTGAACAAGCTTTTCTTAGCCTTTCCTTATCGTCTTCCGCGACAACAGCTTAACTCCGTACGATCACTGGCCCCGATTTCTGCCTGACCCTAACTGCTCTGCTCACAGACTCCAACTCCAACTGCCTGCTCGTGATTCTATTCGCGGGTCTTAAATAGCATTTCTAAATAATCTTCTAGAAGGTTCTACTTTAGAACTTTCGAGCCCTTTCGATTCTTTCTATTCGTTCCAATCTCACTGGTCAACCAGTGTTCACCAACCTAAAAGATCAAAGATTTCTTGGAGTCCAAAAGACTGTGTTTTTCTTAATCCTAGACTTATCGTCTGCTTTCTCTCGTTAAAAAGATGTTATCTATCCTAACTACTTTTTCGGTGATTCCACAAAGACCACCCAGCAATACAAGATAATCGGTAGTACATTTTTTTAAGGTTCTTTTCCAAGTCTGGCACAAGGCCACAAATATAGGTGCTGGGCGGCGATTATGTAACAGAAAGTTTGAAACTATTGTAGTAAACAGCAGTATGTCACAAGGTACTAAAAGGTGAATCAAGTTTCCTATAGGAACACCAAATTATCAACGTAATGAAAGGTTCACTTTTACTTGTCACCGGTAACTTCCGCTTCCAATTATTTGTAAAAAAAACGACAACAAAGAAACTACTTTAATATAAAAACGTGTATTTTATTTGTTAATAATAACATGATGAAACTATTTATTTAATTTATTGTAAGTGCAAGATCTCCATAAGCTACCGTGGAAGAAGTTACCGGTGATGAGTTAAAGTGAACTTTTCATTACCATGATGATTTGAGGTGCCTATTGGAGACTTGTTTGAAAAGGTTAGCTGTGTAAACAGTGAGTAGGATATGGAACTAACACATTCTTTTTCTGTCGTCCATATTGCGATAGCAAGGCATCAACGCCCATTGCTTATTGTCATACGGATCTGCAAAATATGACCCCCCCCCAAAAAAAAAAAGATTGTCATCAGTACGGACAGGTGATTGTAAAGTCACTCCCTATTCTAAAAAATCTCATAATTTATTTCTGAATCCTTATTTTTACAAAAAATGAATATGAGAAAAACACACATAACGTGCCGTTTCATTTAAAATTCTAAATGGGTACCAGCATTCACCTTCACCCTCTGAAGCCGTTCGGGAATCGCATCAACTGAGCTTCCCAGAAACTCGTACGGAATGACAGAAATAAATTATCGTATTTTTCCAAATTCGTCGGTTTCGTAGACATGTTCCTTCAACCAATCCCAAAGAAAAAAGTCGCAGGGAGTTAAATCAGGGTTTCTGGATGGCCACTTATGCAGAGAACATCTATCCATCCATCTCTCAAAAAAATGGTGATTCATACATTCACGAACAACAATAGAAAAATGTGGAAGATGACTATCTTGTATAAAAATCAAGTCTTTAATATTCTCGCTAGTATTGAAAACTGGCAAGATTAAAAAATGAGAAAATTGCATATAAAATGATTATAGTTTAAAATAGGGAAATAGACTCTTTTTTTAATCACTTTCTATATGTGTAATTTAAAATTCGGTTCTGTTTCTTTTTCTTCTCTGCGCAGCCGACCATGGATTCGACCCAAATCTATGACCATCTAATTGTTACTCCATCGCCATCGGCATCACAGTCTCAGAAGTCCATAGATTTCTCGTTTCCTAAAGTTACGTTCTTGCACAGTGACTTCTGTAACAGTGAAAACCAATGTTTGAAAAACAGTTTCGACCAGAGATGTGGCATGTGAAGGCCAGTTCTGAAAATGTTGATGGTGTGCCGGTACTCCGTTGCTGTTGCTTTTTCTTCGACCTCTTTGCTTTATGATGTTGCATCAGGGTGACTTAACTGTTACTTAACATGAAAATAACGTGGCGCTCACTAATTAAGTGGTGACACCAGCCGAACCTGACGAATACTGCTTGCACGACAAGCAGACGAGAAAATATATTTTTTATTAGCAAGACCTGTGATTATACTACAAGATGATAATCTAATTATTACAACATTTGATATGTTTACTTAAGAGTTATTGAAATATACATCAAGTTGTAAAAAGTATAATAACCTTCATTTAACTCTTTCTATGTATTTTTTCTTTTCTTCTTTTCTTCATTTCATTATGTTCGATTGGAAATGATTAGCGTTATCGCTTCCACGCGCTCATACCCTCTCTCAAGTTTTCCCCTATTTCCTCTCTTTCTTATTATATTTTTCAATTTAGCATGTCCTTTTTCTTCCCTTTCCTTCTTTATAATAAAAATGGAATGGTCCATTATCTAGCTGATGTGACGACTCATAAGAAGTAAGAATTCAGCGGATAAGCAACGCCAGATAATCAGGATTTACAATTTTGCATTTAATCTTGGACGTTTTGGACGAGCTAATTTTTAGGCTGAGGGTATATTAATATGATAACTGCCGTACAAATAAATAACACCAGTATCAATATATATATATATATATATATATATATATATATAATATTATATTACAGTTTTCTGTTTCTATTTGACGTAACATTTATTATTATTTTGAAATTAATTACTCTTGAAGAAACGCAAAGCAGACACTGTTGATCAGCAGGAATTTTTGTTGAGTTAGTTTCAATTTGAGAATACAGATACTTCAGGGTGATTAAAAAATATTAACACCTTTATGGGTGAACCTTTGTGATATAATCTCAAACGATCTCCACATGTACACCATTCGGGTCAACATATTCATGGAATCTTTCATTTCTGATTAAAAAAGATTAATATTTCTATGGGAGTATCTTTATTAGAAAAATCATAACTGAAATGACGGTGACCACCCGGGGAAGATTCCAATAATGACTTTAGAATTATAATATCATAAAGGAAGTCGCATAGAAATTCTATTTCCGCTATTTACCATTTCTTTTCAGACTTGTGTTTTGTTCCTGGAAATATCCACGGGAATATTTTCGAACAAAAAAATCATGTCTACCGATTCACATATAAAATCTTATCAAAAATATGCCAGAACAGAGATAATTTTCTCACTTAACCTCATTCTTTGTATTCTTGATGTTGCAAAAACCACGTTTCCGCCGATCCATTCTCTGGATAAGTTCATATCTGTAAGTGTTACATAATTTGTTGGTAGCCTACGAATTATGTTTGTAAGTGTAGTTAGATTTTGTTTTGAAGTTAATTCAAGATTCAAAATCGGAAGGGGTTATATTATTGACAAGTAATGACGTTTACTTGACCTCTCGACTTCCACCAATGGGAAGGCGTGAGAAAAAAAATTAAGTTCGTTAGTTAGATTTCGGTCGTTAGTCAGAAGGTGCAGACGTAGGGATCCTTCGCTCCTAAGATGCCAACTTCTCACCACACGGTTAAATACTTTTAGGCTGTTCTTTTTTAAAATAAAGAATAAGAAAAATATCAAGTCTTGCTTAATTATTCCAACAAAGAAAAGAGCAGACACACAGCTCGGAAGAAAGAAGAATCGACCCAAAAGGAGATGGCAGCGACGAAGTAAGAAGAAGAAGAACAAGTAACAGCCCATCTCATCTCCTATTCTCATCATTGACTCGCTCTCTCTCCTTTATATACCCGATATGATAAGAGGTATATAACATAAAAAGCGATAAATATTATGACTGACTTTCTTTTCAGAGCATTGAGTACTTCCTAAACATTTTAAGCAATATTTCTAAAAATATTACTTTGCCTTATGAGCATTAACAGAGTTTAACTCTAGATTATTTTATAAACAAATGAGACGTTGAAGCCCCAAAATTCTTGCTATATATTATGTAATAGTGGAATTTTGGGATGACATGTAAAGGGTTACTTGTCGCTTTCTTATTGATCAGCACAAGGCGTGAAGGAGTGTGAGAAAAATATATACAGAAGAGTGCTTAGTGTGTTTGAAGAGAACAGGCGCAAGATGAGTGTCTGTTTTCCAAGGCATTTTTACTTGTGGGAAAATAGAATATAAGTTCTGAAAAAACAAAAACAAAAGCGTCTTGTGTTCGTTATTAAAAATAAGCAACAATACGAGATGAGACATCCTCATTACGAGTCAAGTAATTCCAGATTCAAAGAACAGCGAGAATGCCATCCAGCCCAACAGCAGATCCATCAATGGACATAGACAGATCCAGCTCTTCCGATCCAGAAGAGCTGAGCCTAACGACCTGGTCCAGTCGAGGGATAAGTAAAACAGTATAAGTATATAACGAATATTACAATTTAAACTCCTATTTCTCTAAATTGACCATACACATATTTCCAAATGGATCCCGCAGTTATATATTAATGAGTACCGTCGTACGTAAGTGACTACTTCTATTCACCATTTAGTAGCCTCAATATTATCTACAAATACTCCTTTCCTTAGGACCTTCGTCCTAGCTGTTTTGTATTTGAATTGTTGTTAAATGTACTCAGACAATAATGTCTATATTTGTTATATGTATCTCTTTTTTGGACGTTGTTGAGTATATTTACCCTCGTTAGGAAGGTTTTCTGAGGCCACCTAACGTATTATAAGAAATGATCTTAGCCGTGAAAGTTAAAATCTCATTTAAATCTTACAGTTTGATATTTTGCCAAAAATCTCAAAAGGGGAAGAACAATCTAAGAGATTGTTCTTTGTGAATGTAAATGTCATCTAGTGTAAAAGCGCGGTGAATGTCGATTCACTGCCACACAGGGAAGTACGCAGTAATCTCCCTTTGATTTTACATCATGGCCGGTCAATCGGTTCTCGAGGGACTCAAAATGACTCAATAAGTTCTGGATAGACTCCATACATATCTATATTATAATGGAGGTGCATGGTGTAATGGTTACCTTCGGGGGAAATGGACACGGTGACACGAGTTCAAATCCTAAACAAAGTTGTTTGCATTTACCATAACGCTAATACTTTTGGGAAAGGTAGGAATTCAACTATTCTCCCTAATGTTATGGGTAAATAGTTGGGCAGATTGGGATCTTTAACCTTGGTTAGATAAATAAAAAAACTGTTAAGTTCCGCTTAAGAAATTGACCTCGTGTCACGTTCAACTCGTTAGATATTGTTAGATATGAATATTGCTGTTGTGAAAATTTTGAACGTCTAAATTTTGCTCAACTTATTGTTTTCGACTTACGGTCAAGTAATTATTGTATCAACGATTTCGTCAGATGGGAGAGTTTGAAAATGCTTATTAATTTGAGTAATTTAAAAATTCTAAACTGTATCTAATTTCAAAGTTCAAATTCTGGAGCTCTTGGGAGTGTAGAGAACACCTTCATCACCATTACTCCCAGGTACACCCTGAACTGCGGTGGTAGTACCTGTTAAGATCCCATCCATGGGTTAAATAAAAAACGAGTTTAAAAATGTGCTTTTAAAAAATTGAATACCCAACAACAATGAATAAAATAAAACGTCTTCGACATAAAATAACCCAACAATTTTTGACATGCCGTAAAATATAATTTAGTAACTAAAGGTACTGTATGCAACCAGTGCCAGACTAACGATATTCTATCAAATAGTGTGTGATTTAATGTTAGAATCGGAGTAAAGGGACTCGTCGACCCGGGTTCAAATCCTGGACGACGCTGTTCGCATTTCACATAGTCCCAATACCTTTGGGAAATGTATGCAACGACCTACTCTCCCTTCAACTCTGGATAAAGTAGGGTAGACGCGGCTCTTTAACCGTTGCTAGGTAACCAGTCTAGGAGAAAGAAATCTCTGAATTCAACCTATCAAACTCCGCTAAAGAAATTGACCTTTTGTCACTTCCTGTTTGTGCGGAGGGGTAGGTAATATATATATATATATATATATATATATATATATATATATATATATATATATATATATATTTGAAAGGAAGGAAAAATCAACACCGTTATTCCATAATAAATTTGTTTCGACCCAAATTGGGGGCTTTATATTTTGGTCAAAATAAATTTATTATGGAATAACGGTGTTGATTTTCCTTCCTTTCAAAGATAAATATTGCTCTGTAAATAATCTAAAAAGATTATTATACATTGAGCTCTCTGTGGTGATTTAAATATTCACTGTATTTATACATACAATAATAATACAGTGTGTCTTAGAAATCACAAATAGAATCATCTTTTACTACCAAGTTTTGGATACCTCACATCTATATATATATACATACACACACACACACATACACACACACACACACACACACAATATATATATATATATATATATATATATATATATATATATATATATACATGGTATTATTTCGATGAGGTCTAAGGGAGGCAAACATTTAACAGTAGCATACCTTTTTGGACACACTCTTTAATGATAGACTAGTGTACCGCGAGAGATAAAGATATCGAGAACTTTTTAAGGCCGCCCTTTTGTCTTTTCCTGTTATTGTCTGAAAGCCGAGACGACGATCGGAAATTGAGGTAATACATTACTCAACACGAAGAATGAAGAATTTATGACAAGGGACTTTGTAATAAAACAGGAGATAATAAAGTAGAAGATGGGGCACAATCGCGAAGTTCGAAGTGTATCTATAAAACGATTATTAACAAATGAACATTAAAATATTTTTGAAAACCGACGCTACAATGGTCGTATACAAAGAAAATCAAATATTGATGAATGTACTTCCCAGTTTGTAATACGATCTCTAAAGAATATTTATGATCAGAATATCGATAGAAAATATTTGAAAGTTTTGAGCGAATTCAAGAACAGTTGTAAAATTATGCAACGAAATTATTCGTAAGTTTATCTGAATTTATTACTTGACGACACACTTTTAAATTGTACTTTCAGTTTGAACATTTAAATAAAAACAAGCTTCCATAAAAAGACCGAACCAGCTATATCGGTATATCTCTCCCCCCCTCTCTCTCTCTCTCTCTCTCTCTCTATCTATCTATCTATCTATCTTCTTATCAATTTCCGATTCTCATTTACGTATGTATGTATCTATATGGCACTAGTATAATCTTTACAGATCATTGCCGTCACTCACAATCCCACAACTCCACCACCAGAACCCTTCTTGCATGGCCCTCAAATGACTCATCAAACCTGCTGCAGATCCACAAAGTTTGATGCAAATACATTGAAAAGACTTCCTTCCCGTTGAATGAGATGATTCAGATGAATCAGATGAATCAGATGATAAAATATTCTTGCATATGTCTCTTAAGACCAGAAGCCGACTTACAGACCTTGCTACCTTGCACAAGACACATAATATGGATTAACCCAGGTAGACTTCCTATGATTGACATATCCAGCCTTAGAAATCAAAACTCGACCACATGTCTGACATTTCCAACCCTCCATGTTCTCTCCAATATGACAGGTGTAACCCTTTCGAAGTTGACGCTTTAGGTTTTCATGCACGATTCTTTCACCCTCAAAACTATCATCCACATGAACTCTCCAGTCAGTTCTCTCCAGTGCCAGCTTTTCCCAGTTGTCAGGATTATTTTTGTTTCACAAGGTTGTTTTTAAGCAATCCTTATACCTCTTCCTAGGCTTATGCTGCGGCCTTTTGCCATCATGCAGCTGACCGTAAAAGAGTTGCTTTGGCAATCTAGCATCACTCATACGCACAACATGACCTACCCAACGCATTTGAGCCGTTATGATAAGAGTTTCAATGCTCGAGCATCCTGCCCTTGCAAGACTTCTGTATTAGGTGTGTTCGAATTCCACTTGATGTATCTATATATATATATATCTATATACATACACACTCACACACATACTCATTATATATATATATATATATATATATATATATATATAATATTATATAATATATATATCATCAAATATCGAACATATTCTGTCAAATAATAATTCAATTCCTGAGGAAGATAACGGATCTGAACACGTGTCGCATATGTAAGTTAATAAAATTTAAAAAAAAAAAATAATCCTTTTTGCAAACCTACTTTTTATAAAATATCTATTTTTCCCCGTTGGACCCATAACAACACTTTATATATATATATATATATATATATATATATATATATATATATATATATTATATATATATATATATTATGAAATAGGAGATAAATTGCAAAGGTGAGAACCCGTCAACAACCAAGTGCCGTTGAATTCATGTCCATGCTACTTTATATATATAATATATATATATATATATATATATATATATATATATGAGAAGAAAATATTTTAAAAATATAACAAACACAGGATGTTATGATGTTTGTTTTAATAACCAACTGCACATGCATTGTTCACCTCATTGGCTTTCGTAAACAAACGCGCATATAAAAATTAACGGTTAATAACATCACATTCGCACATTCACTATACACTTAACATCTTTCATTTTGTCCCTAACACAAACATTACTTAATAGTGTCCTGGAGATGGTACCGAAATGCTTAAGTACTGACACATAAACTTGATCATAATATCCTGTGTTTGTTTCTTCTCATATTGTCGGATTAATTTCCTCACTGCATTTCCATATATATATATATATATATATATATATATATATATATATATATATATATATGTGTGTGTGTGTGGTGTGTGTGTGTGTGTGTGTGTGTGTGTCTGTGTTATATTTTTCAGCTTATTCCTTATCTAATATAGTCTAATTATGATCTATCTGTATTTATCAATTTATTTCTGTTCTTGATGTATATATATATATATTATATATATATATATAGACATACACACACGCACAGACATACAGACAGACACACACACACACACGCGCGCACGCATATATATATGTGTGTGTGTGGTGTGTACACGTGTGAGTATATGTCAACTTGGTCCTTAGCTATGCATCTATTCATTATTTTCTCTCCCTCCCCCCTCTCTCTCTCTCTCTCTCTCTCTCTCTCTCTATCTCTCTCTATCTCTCTCTCTCTCTCTCTATCACACCTCTCTTTCGGATTGGATTGTATTTGAAATTCCAAACAAGACAACTATATATAAAATGTAGTTTAATTTTCAGTTCTTCTGAATGTGTACTTTGAAGATCGAGAACTTGGTAGAGAAAAACCTTTTTCTACAACTATATATATTATATATACTATATATATATATATATATATATATATATATGTGTGTGTGTGTGTGTGTGTGTGTGTGTGTGTGTTTCTGTTTGTGTGTGCCATGTATTTATACATATGCATATGTGTGTGTTTGTGAGCTATCTATCTCTCTATCTATTTATCCAGCTATCTCGCTAACTCTCTTGCTTTCTTGCTACATATCTATCAATTTGCTATCTATCTATCTATCTATCTGTTTGTCTGTCTTCTCATAAGCTATAAACTATATATCACATTTGTAAGAGAATTATAAAAAGCAGAAAGGCGTTTTATTAACCGATCATCGTTATTAAAAATGACACTGATTCAATGTAAAGTATTTCTTTTGTTCAACTGAATTCTGCCGAAAGGCATAAATTGACATTTTTCTTATTTATCAATGTCTTGGCATTAGAAAAAAAAATCATGTAAAGATAAAAAAAATCCGATGTTCAATAATCTGCTAATTACGTTGACTGAAGGAAAACATTTCTGGTCAACTTATTACATACCGAACTCGAGTAGCCTCCCTCTCTCGTAAATTGTGGAATAAAAAGTAAAGTCATCGGGGCGGTCTAATGTCGGTATGAATCATACAGCAAGGGAGTCTATCCCTTTTCACTAGCGCTAGACAAAGGAGATTGTTTTTTGCATCTGAGGTGAAGCGTCACACCTACCATCAGCTCCTTACTTTAGCGCACAGATCCCTGTGTTACTCATACGCTGAGTTGGCAAGGGCTGGTATCGAACTAGGACCCTTGTGGTTTCTAGCTGAACGCTCTACTGACTGAGCTAACCCGGCCCATTAAATTGCGGAACAATCCGTTGGAAATAATTCTGCTGAGACTCTTTTCAATGAAATTGCTCTTGTCTTATTCAGTATTTCAGTTGAATGATTTTCATGATATTTCGGCGGGCGAAATATGTTTTTCTTTTTTTTAATATTTTGATTAGAAATAGTAAAATTAGTGTTTTAGGAGGATTCCAATTGAATGAAAATCAATTGGAAAGATCAATCTATGAGTACTGATGTTAATTTATAGAGAATTTTCTTGAATCAGTATAAGATTCTTTCGTAAACTTAATATGATGGTAAATTGTCAAAAGAAAAGGTTTTTATTTGCAGCGCCTCGAGCACGGTGCTTTTTTAAAGTGGTGTTTAACAGGTATGAATTCCAAGATTTACTTCTCCTAGACCGTTTGCCACACCGATTATAAGTAAGATTGCAAATGTAAACTACTTCGTTTAGGACTTGAACCCGGTTCGCCGTGTCGATTTCCAACGATGATAACCATTAAACATCACGTGCCTTCTCTATCTGTCTCCCTCTTTCTGTCTCTGTCTCTGTCTGTCTGTCTGTCTGTCTCTGTCTCTCTCTCTCTCTCTCTCTCTCTCTCTATATATATATATATATATATATATATATATATATTTATATATATATATATATATAAACTCAATAATGTTACATCGGCTAGAGTAGAGGATTCTTTGTTATTTCCAACGTTGAAATAAATCCGAAATATTCCCAATTTCAGACAATAGAACAGATTAGAAGATGTGCTATGAAAAGTGCACATAACATTCAAATCGATTTTCAGAAAGCATTTAAAAATTTAGAATATCGCTCAGCATGGTGTAGCATATGCATGGTGTTGTGAGGGAATATTTCGAAGCAGAGAACACCTATTAAATTAAGAGCAATTTGTTTTTTTCCAAAAACGTGTTTTTATCACCCTTTAAATCGACCTATTTAAAAAAAATAAAACTGAGGCCTTTTAATATCTTATTGCAATGGAGATTGCGCGTCTGTGTTTATGTAACCGAAACTACACCCCCACTAACGCCACAATCCCTTAGTTATTTAATAACGATTATTTAATCTTAATAAGTATCTTATTTACTACTAATGCCTCTCTTAAAGTCTGAGTTTGATTTGCCTCAAAACAGATCATATTAGTTTTGAATTACTTTCAATGCGTTCAAAATCCTGTGCTGTGTGCTATATATCATTAAGAATTAATAGTTTACGTAGTATATGGTTCGGAAAAATTTGCATACTGAATTTAAGAAAAGTAGGTTTTATAAATAGTTACTTAATATTATTCATCTCTAATATTATTCTTTTATTCTCCAACGTATTAAACTCAATCCTATGAATTATTTCATAGAGAAACAAATCAAAATATAATTAAAATAAACGTAATTTTTTATATGCGTTCTTATTTGATTTCGTTAATCTTTCTATTTTAATATATTTCATTACATTAAAACTTAAATACTTACGCCTGGATGGCGCATATTTGCGCTAGTGTTGTGAATAGCTCTAAATCTCTTGATATTTGTTCACTTAGAATGTATCTGCGGTTGAGACTGGTATTAAGATTTTCGGATTATTAAAAAGAAATGAGTTCTTTAGCTAAAGCTAGGTTTGTTCCAGAAATAACTATTACTTTTTCTGCAAGTGTGTTATTTTTGTGCAGACTGTTAAAATCCTGAACAAATTTTCGAGTATGAACTTTAAAAAAATAGGCATTAGAAAAAGGATTATTCCCTGCATCTCTTTTTTAAAAAAGTCTCCACCATGCAAGGCCGTAGAGGCCACTCAATAAACACTCGATTAAATTCGTCTACCATTTATAACTCCTGGCGGTTTCAGCATGACGCTACCTGATCCTGGATAATCGCAAACATTTCTTGCTCCCCTGGCAATATGACTTTCTTGCGTTCTCTATCGTAGTTCTTCTTTCTGTGATAATCCTCTGATGAGACTCAGTTGAAAACAAGGAATCCGCTTATGATTGCAATTCTCACATTTTGTACCCACAAAAACTGTTTAAATAACTATTACTATTTATGCAACTGTTTATCTTCACGTATACTTCTCTAAATCCTGAACAAATTTTTCAGTCTGAAGTTTAATATAAAAACCTACAGAAAAGGCTTAATTCCCTGCCACTCATTTACAAAAGTGTCTTCACTATGCGAGTCAATAAAGGTCATCCAATAATCACGCGATTAAATTTCGAAATGACTGCTCATCTGATCACATGACTCTCTTAGGCAATCAAAGCCTCGTTTCAGACGAAGCTAAGATCAAGAAACCATCAATAAAACTGTCAGCGAATTTTCACCGTTTACCATTATTTTAAATTAATGTACACTACTTGCTAAAATGATATGCTATGCCTATCCTATATGTAATTTTTCTTGTTTTAATATGTGATGGTGATGTTTATTAAACTAATTTAGTAATACATTCATAATTTATGGACAGTTCCCAGAATGAACTTTTATAATAACAATCTATAGAAAAAGCCTAATTCCCTGCCAGTCTTTTACAAAAATGTCTTTACCATGTGAAGTCAATAAAGTTCGCCCAATAAACACGCGATTAAATTTCGAAATGTCTGCTCTTAATCTCTGCCCTATTCTTGTTTGCGTGTCTACAATTATATTGTCACCTGATTTTCGACGTCTTTCATTTTATCATTTTATTACAACTGACGACTTTCTATTCACTTTGCTGATTTCACTTTCTTTGTTTTTATTTAATAAAACCTCCAGTAATTTTATTTCATTAAACAACTGAATTTTCCCTTCTTCATGAAATGTTACTACAAATGGATACTTTTAACCCTTCTTTTACTGGTTTTCGGTAGAAAATACAGTCGAACCTCAGTTCTCGAACAAAATATTCGAATCCTGTGGTCTCTCTCTCTCTCTCTCTCTCGCTCTCTCTCTCTCTCTCTCTCTCTCTCTCTCTCTATATATATATATATATATATATATATATATATATATATACATGCAGAAAGTGCTCGTAGACACCTTTGGTGGATTACTACACCAGTTCCAGCCCTGACACCAAAAAGATGGCCAGACACCTTGAAAGGATTGAATAGAAACTCGTACGACAGGAATCGTCACTCGAGTTCAACCAAACATGTTTAAAAGAGAAAATGCTGCCAAAATACACTTATATATATAATATATATATATATATATATATATATATATATATATATAATATATAGAAAGAGGATTGGAATGAATCCGACAGAATGTGGTAGAAATATGAGGAATGAAAGAAACAAAACTCAGACAAAAATGTGTAGTATATTTCGCTGGAGTTTTGAACTCGGCTTCGTCAGCATTTATTCACTATTATATTATCGATGCTGACGAAGCCGAGTTCAAACTCCAGCGAAATATACTACACATTTTTGTCTGAGTTTTGTTTCTTTCATTCCTCATATTTCTACCATATATATATATAATATATATATATATTATATATTCCGGCCTATTATACCTCATCAGCAGAGTTATATATATATTTGCCAAACTCCCTTTGCACGAGCAGGATGTGACACAAGGTCGATTTCTTAAGCGACGTTTAACAGGTTGTAATTCAATTTTTCTTCTCTTAGTCTTGTAGCCTAACCAAGATTAAAGAACAATGTTTGACCTAGTATTTTACACATAACTGGAGGTAGTAGGTGGATTCATACCTTTCACAAAATATATATGTATATATATTCGGATTCCCGATATATGTATATATATGTATATATATTATATATATATATGTATGTTGTGTGTGTGTGTGTGTATGTGGTGTTGTGTGTGTGTGTTGTGTTTATTTTGCGAAATTATATTTATCACGGTATAGTAATATATTGTAATCGAGTGCCTTGATAACACTAGCCTCTAAAATGAAGCTGTCAAATTGAGGATAAAAAAAGCCAGGACGAGTTGATGAAAATATGATTCTCACCGGAAAGCTAAATTTTATAAAATCATTGATAACAACATAAATACAGTAGAACCTCGGTTCTAGAACATAATGCGTTCCAAAATTATGTCCCAGTACCGATTTGTTTGAAAACTGAAACAATGTTTCCCATAAGAAATAGTGTTATATGGATTTATGCGTTGTTGACCATCAAATAAAGGCATATTAATAGTATCACTGCTGCCTTTCTTAGGATCCATGAATATCACTGCTGCCTGTCTTAGGATCCATGAATGTCCCTTCTGCCTTTCGTAGGATCCATGAATAAGGATTAAAATAGCCGTAAATAGACAATAAACACAAACGAAATGAAAACAATTGCACAAAAATCAATATCAGACACTCGTTAAAGGTAATGATTGGCGCTCATTTGGGAACGTCATTTATGAGTTATTTCGAGCTTCCTGAGTTGTAGTTTCCATCTTGCTTTTCTCCAATCGTTTTGTGAAAATCCAACTGGTGCAACCATACAGTATCACTGACACAGCTATAGCTTAGATTAATAATTTATTTTTCTTAACAGAGACATCAGATTTTCATATGATCAATAATCTGTCAATGGCAGTTCATGCTTTAACAATGTGTATATTGACATAGCTTTAAATAGATGAACTATTACTACCTAGGTATGTGAACTACTTTCAGAAGCTTGTTATCCTGTGTGGAGTTGTTTTTGTTTTGCTTGAAGCCCATGAACTCCGTATTATTTGAGGCTGCTGTCTTCTCTACGCTTTGCAACAGTGATCTGGCTTGAGTGCGTCTATTTGCGAGAAATACTAGATCGGCACCTGTACTAGTTTCTGCAGTATATCTTATGCTTTTTGCTTTTCTATTGTGAAACCTTTTTCCAGCATGAGTACGTAATCTAGACAGATTATATATTAAAATGGTGCTAATGTATCTTCTATCAAGACTCCGTTGATCATGTCAAAGAAATCTGTATCACCATCGGGTGGGAGAACTATTAGATTTAATGTAGTTTATCTTCATTAGCTAGAACTAATTCTATAGGGACACAATTATAGTATGTCTGGAGATCCCAGATGAGAGAGAGAGAGAGAGAAGAGAGAGAGAGAGAGAGAGAGAGAGAGAGAGAGAGAGAGAGAGAGAGAGAGCTTCCCGGCTGACTTTGAAACAGGTAGTATTGTCCTTTAGTGACAGACCCTTGCAGCAAGGGAAGATAACCCTTTTCCACTCGATACAGAACAATTGCTTTCGTTTCTTTGGGGGAGTGGCCTATTTTCAGTATCAGCTTATTTTTGCACTAACGCAAGACCAAGGATATTGTTTTTGTATTTGAGTTGGAGCGCCACTCCTACCATCAGATCCCCTAGTTACTGGACAGATCCAAGCTGTGCTACTCTTACACTGAGTTGGTGAGGGAAATGTATCGAACCCAGAACCTTGTGGTTCCTAGACGAATGTTCTACCGACTGCTATGTTCTGTGATGAATCGAAAAATCATTTTTGCTGTAGTACTCAGTGAAATCATTGCAAAATTAATTAAAACTTTCATCGTTTTAATTGCACTTTATGGATTTACGGTATCATTATTTTGGGGGTCATGGCGACTGGGGCTTTAGAATACAGCGACTTCAGCACTGCATAGGGGTAAGAACTCCCTCAAATGAGGCCACATGTTGGCCATGGATGGCGACCCGTGATACTTCAGAATGGAATCCTGGGGGTTGAGCAGTCCATGACAAGCAACACTCCTCTTTGGCCCATAATAAGGCTAGGTAGTTGGTGGGAGAGGCCTACTCCGGTCAATCGGCTGGTAACGTCAGGCCCTAGCACCTAGATGATTATCCCAACCCTATTGCTCTTATGGCAAGCCCATCCATTTTATCATATATTTGCTAAAAGGCGAAAAACTGAGGGTCGGGGTGTTTTAGGTATGACGGTGAAATTCCAATTTTGGAGCTCAGGAAATGTGGAATACACTTTATCACCATTATTCCTCGGAGAGATAGTATGTCTTTGGTTCCCGTCTATGCGTTAAATAGAAAAAAATGATTTTAAAAATGTTTTTAAAAATTGAGTACTTATCAAGAATTAATAAAACTTAAGGGTCTTCGGCATAAAATAACCCAATCGGTTGACAGGAAGTAAAAACCAACCAACAAACCATTTTCTGGCTCTATGTTACCATTATTAAGTATTAGGTATTGTTTATTTACAAGTTTACCGCGGATAACTAAAACACAGAAAGTGAATCTGTGGATAACATGTATCACTGTATTTTTTTTTTAAAATCTCAAGTTTAGATGTTTTCTTTTCCCGCAGAAAGCAGATAAACATTGAAAATGAAAGGAAGCAATAATTGATTTTGAGGGCTTTGAACTTTGAATGTTGAAGAAATTAATACAATGAATTTACGCGATGAAATTCAATTGGCATTCAACAAAGGTGTGCGGGGGATTTCTTCTGTCTTACAAAAGTGCTATCAAATTAAAATCACACTCAACAGTGTGTAAATTAAGTTATATATATATATATATATATATATATATATATATATATATATATATATATATATATATAATCCAAAGATTGAGTGAAGAAATCTCTCTTACGAAGTAGTAGTTTTACAATGGTCTTAATTTACAGAGCTGAATATGTTCTCTTATAGTTAGAGTCGCAGAACAGACATATACTAGAAAAAATAACAAGGAACAATAGGTCATAAATTAAATTCTTAGCCTAGCTGTTTAAGAATTTTATTTTTGGCCAGCTTTTAATTTACCCGAGAAATGGCTGAGTGCATGTGAACCTGACAGTAAACAACAACAACACGTGACTATGAAGCAATTCTCTTCTCGACTGCTATGAGAATAATAATATATTCCATGTTCTGTATATGATAATTGCCAATCTTAGAACTAGCATTTTGGTTAGAACAGCAAACAATTTTAAGTATATTGGTAAAGTGTGAATTGTGAGATTCCAGCTAATTTTTTCTTCACTCATATCCTGTGTCAATTCTCTTTTAATATCATCACATTTTACGGTAGATAAGGATTCAACCAGGTTCACTACTGCAGATATTTTTTCTAAGTGCACCGATATTACACCTAAGCTGAATTATATGTTAGAGAATAAGTTATAGGGCAGAGAGTTTGGTTAATATGGAAGGTGCTGCACTTGCACAAACCTTTGTTTTTGCCAAAAACAATTTATTCAAAGAGTATCAAGATTGGATTCATGATTTTTGTTTTCATGAAGCTATATTAACTGTCCTTTTTGCCTTCAACTTAAAAAAAGATAAAATATCATTTTTTTTCTTTTTAGTCTTGTAAGACATGACATGTTATTAAGCGGCCCTTTTTCCAGAATCGCTCTGTGTATTTTACAAATAGTTCATGAATTCTTATATATTGGCCCAGGGATACGTAACAGCCACGCAGATACTTGGTCGGTACATGTATAGGAGATTGAAGGAAAACCTCGAGTAAAAGAAATCTTTAGATATACGCTTCTTACTACATTTTGGACAGCGTCGTCAGTGATGACATTGCTTGGCGCACAGGGGAGTTTTGAGTCTTTCAACATCATATTCCCCTCAACAGGTGGACCTTATCAAACAAGAAGAGTGTTGTGGGGTTTTTAAGGGTCAAAAATATGACAAATGACTGGTAAAAATGGATACAAATGTATTGAACAAAAAGGAGTAGTAATTACAGAAAAGAAAGTGGAGATTGCGTCCGACCATACAGTTGTGAGCTGACTCGCGTTGCTTGTGGTATTTACATGTTTCCCACTTTTACACGATATGGCACAAGGCCGTTTTATGTGGGCACCACTGACAAGCCGAGACTCATGGGTGGTAGGTAGAAAAATTGCGTCGATCCCGTTGGCATTCCCCCTCAAGGGGGCGCCTGGGATCGACGCTATTAACCAAACGCAACCGGTCCAGTGGCCGAAGCACACTGGACCAGCAAGCCTACGCGAGTAAGCTTAGTCGCAACTTGCGTTGCTTGTTGTGAAGCCACAATTGTTCCTACTACTTATAGTAGTCGTCGGCGCATTCCATTTATGTACATAGGTTATATCACCTATAACATAGAGAATGAGCAAATTAACATGTTTTATCATCGGAAAAACTTTTATATGCTATGTTAATAATGTTGTAATGTTTGATTTATTTCTATTTGGAAATGTTCCACTGCAATGTATCATTGCTAATAATTCTAGTCATCATAATCTTTGTTATTTGTCAATAGAAATATTTGATTTTAAAGTTTTCCGTTCATTTTTATCAATTTTTACAAGATTTTATGCTAATGTTACTTTTTGTAAATTAAAAATTTTGATAATTCTAATAAAATTGCCGCAGTACCCTTAATCATTGCCGTAGTGCCCTCATTTTTAAGGGATCCACCAAGGCCCTCTCTATGAGTAGCTTTGTCATTTTTCTTTTAATTTAGTCACAGTAGTCAGAGATCTTGACTTTTTAAAGGAGTGTTAACGACTCTATCTCCTTCTACCATCTTATCTACAATAGGATGAAACGAAAAACGGTAAAAACTTCCTTTGTAAAATTCTTCAGAGCAGTACATTCCACATCAAATGCCTCATGAGATACTGAACGGAACTTACGCTAAAGATACTCATCCGGAAGAAATCCAGGCTCACGATATTTTGACTGACAAATGATTTGATGAAACAGAGTATGTAATTGACGACCCTTTCCTTAATGACCCAAATCAGCTTCCTATTTTTCTCTCATCCATCATCTAAAGTTTCTTGTACCAATTTAAAACGTAAGGAAGTTTTATTATTGTGCTATTTATTATCAAAATATATTTTAGAGTTAAGAACCATACACTATTGTGACTATTGAATGTGTATGTGTGTGTGTGTGTGTGAGAGAGAGAGGAGAGAGAGAGAGAGAGAGAGAGAGAGAGAGAGAGAGAGAGAGAGAAGGGAAGAGAGCATGAGCTAAGGAATGGTGATATAAAGTAGAAGTATGAATAATAAGAATTGAAAATTATAATATTATAATGATATCAATACGAAAATTAATAAGAGTAATAACAAATAAATAATGTCAAAATATTGACGTACGTTTGTACGTTATTACTCTTATTAATTCCAGATACACACTTCTTAGTAGAAAGTAGCTTGTTCGTGGGATGGGGGTTATCCCTCTCTCTCCTCCCTCTCTCTCCTCCCTCTCCTCTCTCTCTCTCTCTATATATATATATATATATATATATATATATATTAGAATTTTGAAGACTGGTTGATTTGGCACGATTAATTTTATTAACGGTATATCAACACCTCATGGTTGACTTAATAGTCCAATTTGATTCATCGTTAATATCCAGTGAAAAGCATGAATTCAGGTTTAGTGTTTGCTTTTGTTGTCTATGATCATATATGTGTACACATTTCGTGACATTACGTATTCCAATCTAATAGAAATAATTATTACACAGTTCTATGGTTTCAAGTGTTCCTATCAAATCCAATTAATTTGCAAACCCTCATATGGTTTCAAATATTCCTATCTAATACAAATAATTTGCACACATTGACAGGGTTTCTTCCTATTTAATACAATTATTTCGCAAAATAGTACGGGTTCAACTATTCCTATCTAATACGAATATTTAAAGAAAGAAATACCCATACATGGAGCATTAACAGGTACTACAACTCCGTATCAGTATGAAGTAATGAAAATGAATACGTAATTAAGCTCATCAGGGATGCCAAACAAGAGCCTCACAATCAGATACAGTTTTACCGAGTACGCTACTTTTCTGTATATATATTCTCTCTGCAGAGGATAGAGTCGTCGTATTATAATGCACATTTTATGATATTGAGATTAATTACCATCTGTTAATATCATCATATATATCACGTTAAAGGTGCGTGGTGTAATGGTTAGAGTCGTAGGAAATGGACACGTCGACCCGAGTTCAAACCTGGACGAGGCTTTTTTCATATCAAGTAGCGGTAACATCCTTGCAAAAGCAATGCATCCAACTATTCTACCTTCAACTAAGGAATAAATAGTAGGACAGACTGGGCTCTTTAATCTTGGCTAGGTAATAAGTATAGGAGAAGAAAAACTCTGAATTCAAACTTGTTAAACTTTGCTGGAGAAATTGATCTTGTATTCCATCTTGCTCGTGTGTGTGGAAGGGCGGTAGGTAAATATATATATATCACCGTTTTCTGTTTTCACCTTTCTGATTGTGCAAAACATTGGACTTATGAACACAATTATTCTGACGTTCTTTTCATTCTTAATTTCATCAAGTGATTAAAAAGTTCAAATGTTAAGATCTTTAATTTATTTACTTGTTCCGCTTCAGTGGGATTTTCTGCAGTTTAATTGTGTCCAGAAAATGAACTAATTCTTGGCAAAATCTCTTATTCTCAGCTGAGAGGAAAACAAAGGCTACTTAACTAATTGAGGGCACGTGATTTCATTTACTGAAAGATTCAAGTATTCCGAAGTATTTTCTAATGTTGGATTATAACGCTTCAAGGAAAATATATTTACAGGGACAAGAATCTTTGTACAAAAAGTATTCTTATTTTCCCTAACATTTACTTACTTAGAACACGTTACTAATTACGCCACCTTAACTTTATAACACACACACACACACACACACACACACACACACACACACATATATATATATATATATATATATATATATATATATATATATTATTTTGATAGAGGAATTATATATATAATTGATAGACTCGGCAAACACCATTTGCGACATCCGGAGCACTGGACAGCTGTTTCGACCAAAGGAGTCGAAACAGCTGTCCAGTGCTCCGGATGTCGCAAATGGTGTTTGCCGAGTTGTCTGGTCGTGGTAATATGATTCAAACATTATCAAATATATATATTATATATATATATATATATATATATATATATATATATATTATATATAGAACACATAGATAAATTGAAGTTAATTCGATTCACTAGAAATATTCATCATTCATAAACAACAACTAATTCGATATTTTAGGAAGAAACGTGAGTTTACTTTCCCAAGAATTTATCGATCGGAATTTAATATTCTGATTTGATGTGTTATTGTCAGTAAAATATCTATAATCATACATTAATGTTTTTCTAATTACATATAATTTTATATATGCGAAATAATAGATGAACTGTATATGTTATTTGAAAGTTGTGTAAAATATGAAAAAAGGGTGATGAGACTTGTTACGCAAAGATATTAGGTCAAATGGATGTGAGTGATAGGCGATGACCATGAGATCAAGTTGTTAGATTGGCGGCGATTGGATGATTTCCGTCATGTAATCAAAAGGTTTTAGAGCTTAAGTGGTTTCAGTCGATAAAGTTAAAGTAATCGTCGGGGGTGGAAGGAGCTAACGTTTGTATCAACTTAGACAGCGAGGGAGTCTATCCCATTTTCACTAGCGCTAGAACAAAAGAGATTATTTTGGCGTCTGAAGTAGAGCGCCAAACCTACCATAGCTCCTCACTTTACCGCAAAGATTCATGTGCTACTCATACGCTGAGTGGCGAGAACTCGTATCGAACCCGGATTTTGCTTAGTTAGTTAAGCGGAAGACGTCATAATATAAGCATGGGCTCTCCACTCCAACGCGGTAGAGAAAGTTTTGGTTCTGAATGAAATATGTCTTAGTTGTCTCTATGAATTAAATGGCAGCCGTTGCGAATCTGTATCTTAAAGACACAGATCAGACTAGTTTATTAAAATAAGAAATAAGAAACCAGTAGAGAAGAAATGCCCCAGTTACACAGGAGACAGAAGATAAGAATCCAGCCATAAAGTCCCGGACAGCTACTTCGACAAGTACAGGCCATGTGACCCTCCCCCTTCCACTTTTCAAAAAAACCCCCAGGTGCGTACGATCTTATAGCAAAACAATCCCTAAAATTTGAGTTTCCAATTCCAAAAAATGGCCAAGTTTTGTTGATTTGCAGCTCTCCAAACTTTTTTTTGGGGGGATGGCGACTTTTTGTAATCTATTTTTGTATGTAAAATAAATTCTAGAGCTTCCCTATTCCTAAAGATTGGTCTATAAAAGCTTTCTAATCCAAGGAAGCCAAAAATCCTAGAAAAAAGACTTAAACTTAACCAATTGTAAATTATTGATGATTTCTCATTTTTATGGTAAGGTCAATGTGGCATTCTTCTGTATGTTTTGTCATGGAATTACCCATATAACATTTTTTTTTGGGGGGGGGTATTTGCTAATTTAATAGAGAATAAAAGATAAGTTGCAGAGGAGAGAATGCAATATTCATAAAGAATGTTAAGCCGATATATAAAAAATGGTGGGAAATACTGATTGGGATTAATCGATACATTCATGATAGATAAATGAAGACAAAATAGGAGAGAAATAAAGAAATAATCAGGAATAATAAAGAGGCAAAGAAAATGAAGAAATAAAGAAAGAGAGGAAGAAAGGGACAAAAGAAAGAATGAAAGAAAGAAATACAAAAGAAAGAAAGAGATACAATGAAGAAAGAGATATAAGAAAGAAAGAAAGAAAGAAAGAAGGAAAGAAAGGGTTACAAGAAAGAAAGAAAGAAAGAAAGAAAGAAGGAAAGAATAAGATATAAAAAATGTGAGTATAAAATAATACCTAAAAGAAAGAAAGAAAGAAAGAAAGAATAGGATACAAAAAAGAATGAAAGCAGAAAATGATACCTAAAAGAAAGAAAGAAAGAAAGAAAGAAAGAAAGAAAGAAAGAAAGAAAGACAAAGATAAAAAAAACAGAAGTAATGAAGAACCTGTAATGAACTAGAGGCGAGAAAATGCAAGATAGAAAGAAAGAAAAACTAAAAGACATAAAAGAAGAAGAATGAAATAAACAAAAATAAAACAGAGGAAAAAGAAAGAAAGAAAAATTTAGAAAGTTCCGGAAATAAATACAATGTAAATGAAATCAAAAAAGAAAAGAAAAAGTAAGAAAAAAATCGGAAGCGAAAGAAACGGAAGAAGAAAACAAGGAATAATGAAAAGAGAAGATTAAAAATATCAACAAAAAATGAATATATTGGGAAGACTATTAAATTATGAACAGAACTCTTATGTCCTAAGGTATTTCCTAGGGCGATGGGTCCCTGGAATCACACCGTTAATTTAATTCCTCCCCGTTCCAGTGGCCAAAGCCACAGGACACAGGCTCCGAACGGCGGGAAGAAGTGTCTATTTCGAATTTGTTACTGCCTATCAAAGTAGTAGCTAACACATATATGCAGCTAGGAAGAGTTCATTCTTTACTGATGGGTATAACCTATATATACAACACTTGTAACGTTATGCCTTCATTTCGGAATGGAATGATGACGTGCTGTTACTAGAAATAATTGATGTATACTTATCTCATCTTCTGTGTTACGTGGACGGGCTCAATCCGATGTTGAGTTGACTGGCAATTCTGTGGAGTTTGGTGTCTGAAAACTTACCTGGGGTGCTGTGGGACATCTTGACTGGCACCATCTATATTTTTTAGTATATTTAGTATAACACAAGGATACATCTTTTTTTCATGAGATTTTTATTTTTCCCCCAATCACAACTGTCGAGAGCAAGTGCCAATGTCCCACTCTGTCAACACATAGTTCCAAACACCACGAACTTTCTCACCTCTCAATCTTCATATCGTCCACTTCTCCACGTGATACTTTTCGACTGGTAGAACAATCCCATGTGGCATTATGCAGATTCACCCTTAAAAACTTTCCATACTAACCTACAGGCTCTTTCCATTCTCTCCCCTGTCTCTCTCTCTCTTCCCTCTCTCTATCTCTCACGTTACAACCTTTACATACACACACACACACACACACACACACACACACACACATATATATATATATATATATATATATATATATATATATATATATATATATATGTGTGTGTGTGTGTGTGTGTTTCCTTTTTTTCTGTTTGGGTCGACGTCCAAAAATTTGCATGAATTCCTTTTTGCTTACAACTATTTCGCGTTAGCATAAATCCTGTCAATTATAAGTCGTCTTAAAATATTTCTAATGGTAATTACGATTGTGGGGTTTTCATTTCATTAACATATCTAGGCCTGAATTGGTTTATATCTATTTTACGCCAATGTTTTCGAATTTCTACTATATGGATAATTTTGCCAATGAGATTGAATATCTTGTCATATTCTCAACATTCAACTGCAGTAAATATTTGAAGACATTTCTAAAATCCTGTATTGCAACTTTTACTTGAAATCCTTGGCAATAACGTGCGACTCATCACCTATTTCAAAAACTTCGTGACATTGTTATGCTCATAAGTACAACCATCTTTCCAACAAGATCCTAAACTAAATACGTATAAAACAGCTGATTTACTTTAATGAAAGAGAGAAAAAGAGGAAATTATAGATAGCACATACTTACATAGATATCTGGATATATATATATAGATAGATAGATAGATAGATAGATAGATAGATATATAGATAGATAAGTTTCTAAGCTAAGTAATTCGTATAGACTAATCTATACGAACGATTGTCCTCATCTACGGTAAACAGCGACATGTCAAGAACAATTTAGCTTAGCAAATTTAACCGAAAGGGGGATGGATATCGCATCCTATAACAGACAGTGGAATAAGAGAAATTTACACGCGTTGATTGAATAATAATTCTGCTGTTAGCATACTCTCTAATAAAACTATTCTGTTCACGAAGGATATTGCCCTTAAGTAATTATCGCGAAGTGATCGTATTAAATTCGATCCAAACAAGCTGTCTAAGTTTGCCTCGCAACTCTCTCTCTCTCTCTCTCTCTCTCTCTCTCTCTCTCTCTCTCTCTCTCTCTCTCTCTATATATATATATATATATATATATATATATATATATATATAGTAAAAGTAAGGAAATGAATCCGACTGTATATAAGGGTAAAATAATATGCAAAACACATATATGTTGGTCAAATTAAGTTTGCTGATATTGCAATATTTTGATCAGTTAAAAATCTTTATCTGAGTATGTTCTGTTGTGTTGATAAGAAAACAATTGATTAAAACTATATTAGAACAACGTCTGTGTTTTTCATATTATCTTACCCTTATATATATATATATATATATATATATATATATAGAGAGGAGAGAGAGAGAGAGAAGAGAGAGAGACAGACAGACAGACAGACAGACAGTGACAGACAGAGACAGAGAGACAGTGCCTTAAAATTACGACCGTTGCAACACCCTCTGGTTAAAAATGAGACCATCCAAATCGTTCAAGATGAAATACAAAAATGTAAATTCTGATTATCTGGTGTTCCTTATCCGACGAATTCTTATTTCTAATGGGTATCATCACATCAACTAAATAATGGGCCATTATGTTTTTATTATAAAGAAAGAAAGACAAGAAAAAGGACATGCTACACAGAAAAAGACATAAGAAAGAAAGAGAGTAGCGGAAAAACAGTGAGAGGGTGTGACGTGGCTTCAATGGAACATAATAGAAAGATGAAAGAGAGTAGGGCAAATATAGAGAGAGGTGGGTGCGCCCACGCAATAATGCTAATCTGTTTCAATAGAATATAATGAAAAGATAGAAAGAAGGAAAGAAAGAAAGAAAAAAGAGTGAGTGAGTGATTGAGAGAGAGAGAGAGAGAGAGAGAGAGAGAGAGAGAGAGAGAGAGAGAGGGGGAGAGAGAAAGAGATAAAGAGAGAGAGAGAGAAAGAGTTTTAAATCAATATTATTATTCTTTATGTATATTGAATTATTTTACACTAGCTCTTAAGTAAACATATCAAACATTGTAATAATTGAATTATTATACTCTGCTATATGGAGGTGCGTGGTGTAATGGCTAGCGTCGTAGGAAATGGCCTCGTCGACCCGAGTTCCAATCCTAGACAAGACTGTCTTTATTTCACATAGCGCTAATACCTTTGGGAAAGATATGAATCCAATTCTTCCTCCAATTATGGTTAAATAGGGCCTCTTTAACCTTGGTTAGGAAACCAGTCTAGAAGAAGGAAAACTCTGAATTCAAACCTGTTAAACCCCGCTTAAAAATTGGCCGTTTCACATCCTGTCCGTGCAGAGGGGTTGGTAAATATGTATTCTGGTGTATCCACAGATCCTGTTAGTTCTTCATATTTTCCATTGTTAAAATTGCCTTGACCAATAAGAATAATGATAAAATCTGAAGAAAAAAATGATTTCCAATTTGCAAAAATCAACCTATAACTGTTGGTTGTGTAGACATCTGTAATTATGTCTACTTTTCAGTCTATAATTATTTAATTTAAATTTTTTTTATCATTGCCATGTAAGCGTTATCTTGACGACACAAACCGAAAATTGTTTCTTTGTTTGCATGAATATTATGAAGGCGATGTTCTTAGTGGAAGTACATGATTATTATCTTGCGAATCAGAAAGACAAGTAAAATAACGATGACTATGCTTAGTAGACAATATTTAATTTCATCAGTCGGTGTACTATTTGAGAATTTTCTCTAATTATTTATCAATTTCTAGACAAGTGTCGCACTTGTTTGGTTTATTGTATATGTTGGGTCGTCCTTATTATTTTAAATGTTTTTTCTTCTTCTGGCAGTAAACGAATATTCATTTTTGTAATCCTAAAATCAGAAATTTCTTGTTTTAATTTGATTTTCATTCTTTTGTTATTTGCTGCTTCTCTTTTACTATTATTTGTATTATTCGGACTATTGTCCTCATCTTCATTGTTTTCTGTCCGAATAATACAAATAATAATAATTATCAAGCCTCATCTAAAAAATTTAGAGAAATTGCTCCCTTTTTTCTTCTTGTCGGTTTTATTAGCATTTATATCCAATGTGTATTCGCTTTTCTTTTTCTATTATCTTCTTCTTTTTAATTATCGTTGTTTGCGTGGGTTTTTACGGAATGTTAACCCTTCTTGGGTAATTTAAAACAGAAGGTATTTTATTTTATGCATTCTTGATGGGTACTCATTTTTTAACTCAATTTTAAAAAATACATTTTATTAAATTCATCCTTTTAGGTCGCATAGGAATGTGTCCTTGCTTCTCCAACAATTTCCATCATGTCTTTTTCGTCTCACTCGGATACTCTATGTGATGGGGCTAATTGGCCGTACAACTACTTTCTTGTGGGATGTTGTTTCCACGAATTGTTTAAGATCGCACGCAGCCTTTTTGTGCAATTCCAATCTCACTTATTCTCTTCGCACTTCCTTAGGATGCA
Source organism: Doryteuthis pealeii (assembly GCA_023376005.1). Taxonomy (NCBI): domain Eukaryota; kingdom Metazoa; phylum Mollusca; class Cephalopoda; order Myopsida; family Loliginidae; genus Doryteuthis; species Doryteuthis pealeii. The sequence continues at coordinate 115,653,963 of CM042145.1, forward strand.
AGTGGTACGGACATACATCAGTACTGATACAACTACGAATTGTCGCTTTAACTTGTCAATGAGTTCTGATTTCCATATGATAGAAAATATGTTTATTTGCCTTCCCTATGCGTCATTAAATCGGTTTCTGTTTTATGAGATATTGCTACCGCGTTACGTGAATTTTCTTCTGGCTTTAGAGGCTTATCGTCGAGCGTGGAGATATCTCATTTATTTTTAAAACACACACAAACTCAGTTTTATCGGAGTTCCCATAGAGGCCGATGTTTTGTACTGTCTTTTCGAGGTTATGCGGCAGGGATTCGGTTTGTGCAGGTGTATTTGCAAGGCCTGCCAGATCATCTGCGTAGTCAACATCCGTAATAGTCTGTGCGGGATATCGCCTACTTCCTGTTTTTTTTTTTAGTGAGAGGCTATTTTCTTTTATGTGATCTAATAATGATTGGAGTCTAGGCATATTATGAATACTATCAAAAATATGCACCCTCCGGTCGCAGGTATCTAAGTTTTAATGTAATTAAATATTAAATTAGAAAGACTAATGAAACTAAATAAGAATGCAGATAAAATGTTTTGAAACAGAGGAGGAATAATCGAAAATGGAACAACTTTGAAATTAACTCTTCCATCATTTTTCATCACTCCCATCTTTCATTGCTAGATTTTCCTAATTTAACTATTTAGTTAAATTAGGAAGTAAATAATAAAATTACAGTTATTATTTTTTGTTAATGGATTTCATTTTAGATTTATTTCCAAGAGTTTTACTCATATGTATTAAAATAAAATCAAACAATTAGAAATTAATAATACCAAGCACATATTTATTAAAATATTTTTTTACAGATCAATATCCTAGTTAGCCTTTCCATTAACATTGTAAACCGCTATTTTGTTGTATATATATATAAATACAATTACATCTTATCAGTCTGTAGATAAGTCCAACGATATTAATAAAGTAAAACAATTTTATCAATATGAGCTTTAAATGAAAATAAAATCAGGAAGAATGTGACGTAAATAACTGAGGGAATTGTGACTTGAGTAGTGATATATTTTCGGTTACAGATATACAGGCACAAATGCTCCATTATAATAAGATATGTGGAGCTAACTTATTCCTTGTAGGACTTCACCGACTATGTCAATGAAGTCTGTGTCACCATCAGGCAAAATAACTAAATACACACTATTCTATAATTATAATAAATAAATCGTTGAAAGCTAGTTTCGGAGGAATTTTGCATTGTCCTAATTAAAATCCATCGTCATTAGTAAATAGATTTTACTATTTCAGAATTCTACTAAGATGAGAGGTGTCAAATTTTCATATCACTTACATTTAATGAAACGATTCGTTTTGTCTGAAGGAACTTTAGCACCATTCCTTAAAAAAAAAAGCAAATAATTGTTTTTATCTCAAGCTTTGATGAGAAAGAGAGAGAGAGAGAGAGAGAGAGAGAGACAGACAGACAGACAGACAGACAGACAGACACAAAAGTCATTGTTAATTACCATTGTAATCTCTTAGAATTTACAAAATTTGCAACCTTCTCAAATATGTAATTAAAAAGCTACTTAAAAACGAGACTCCATGTCAAATAGAAATTCTATTGGCCTAGTTACTCAAACGTAAAAGCTGAATAGTATTTTCATCGACTGAGAGAAAAATATTGTAGCCCTTTTTATTGATTAGTTGGTTTTTACGGCATGTCAACCAGCTGGGTTATTTTATGCCGAAGACGTTTTTGTTTTAGTCATTCTCGATGGGTACTGCATTGTTATTTAAACACATCTTTAAAACTCATTTTGCTATTCAACCCATAGATGTTATCCTAACTGGTACTACCACTCCGGGTCAGGTCTCCTTTTTAACCAGAGAGTGTGGCAAGATAATAACGTTCGCATATTTAAGGAATACGAGTATTAATAAATAGACAGGGAAAAACATGTAAGTGTAATGGATCTTAATTGGGCCATGACTTTTCAACACCCACATATATATAAGAACACATATACACACACACATATATATATATTTCTTTTCAATCATACTGTCGGATTTATTTCCATTCATTGTATACTTATATATATATATATATATATATATATATATATATATGTATATATATATATATATATATATATATATATATATATATATATGTATAGATGGTATGTAAGTATATTACTTCTTTTATCCAGTATGTGTCACCGACTGACATTCTCAATATACCATCCCTGAGATAATTACGTCGAAGAAGACATAAGACCTTCCATTCGAGATTGTGCTTATCACATTAGCGAAAAGCTTTTCTGCTTTCGAGACTTCTTTACTCTTGCAGATATAACTATATCACCTAATTTCCTCAACCCTTTCTACATATATATATATATATATATATACACATATATATGTGTGTGTGTGTGTGTGTGTGTGTGTGTGCGTACGTACGTACATACGTACATACGTATATATATATATATATATATATATGTAAACGGACATATGAACACACACACGCACCTAATTTCCTCAAACTCTTGCTACTTATATGCATATGTGTGTGGTGTCATTTTTGCTTTATATATATATATATATATATATATATATATATATAATATAAAGTACGTACGAACTCACAAACAGAAAAAGATGTATATATGTGTGTTGGTTGGCTTTTGTGTTCGTACTTCCGTATATATATATATATATATATATATATATATATATATATATATATATATATATATATATATATATATCATCTCTTTTCACCGCGTGCAAGCTATAAACTATTGCCGCAACTCTGTCATTCACTGACCTCCTCACAATGTGTCTGCTGCGTCCGGCTATTACGAATCGGACATCGGATATCTCTATGGACTGAAAATCCAACTAATGTCGATATAAATTTCCACTAACGATTGTGAATCTCAGACGAAAACACGAGTTGGGTCTATCGATGATTTCCAGATTTAGAAGCTGGTCAACGAAAAACCGATGACAAACTTTCACTGGGGCATTTGGGGTTAATGGGACTGTATTTAAAACAGATTCGTGGCTTTAGAGACGGCTCAGGTGGAGCAAAAGTAATTTTAGAAAAAATGGAAATAGCTTCCCGAGAAAACAAATATAACTTCACAAATAAAGTAGAAAGCGACTAAATTCAGACCATATGTTAAAATTTTATACCGAAAAACATCCTCATATGGATAATGTATTACGTGCATGTTTTCAAAGAAGAATCAAGGAAAATGATACTCAAGAGTATATGACTTTGTATTCTTATATATGTATTGAGGATAATATCAAAATTAATGCTATATATCACAAGGCTGAATCGGGATATATTTATGGGGGAGATTATGTTGCGTTCGTGGTTTAGATAGGAATGAAAATCAGGATTTGAAAAACATAGTTATATCTAGTGTCAATATTGTCTTTGAAATATATATATATATATATATATATATATATATATATATATATATATGTGTGTGTGTGTGTGTGTGTGTGTGTGGATGTAGCACATCTGTACTTATATAAAGGCCGCCAGAGAGTACGCCATCCGATTTATAGGAAAGCGTTGCTTTAAATTTAATTTGGCGGTCGTCCCTTTCAAAGTGCTCAACCCAATATATATATTTATTATAGCCAAATGACGGTTTGAAAGTATATATATATATATATATATATATATATATATATATATATATATATATATATATAATATATGATGGAAAGGTTAGAAAATAGCAAAAGGTGTTTTTTTTTTCTTTTCCTTTTTCTTTTTTTTTTTTTTTTTCCTTTGTTTTTCCGAGTAAGAAAGAGGAATTCAGAGGAATTACAAAAGGGGTGGGTTGAAAATTCCTGGTCCCACCCTTCGAAAGGTTAAGGCTTGAGGTGTTGAAAAGAAGCAGTTGGTGGAATTGTTTTTGTACACAAAGGATGGGTTGGATGTGGGAAATATATAGGGAATCAAGGATTTGCAATTGAAGATCACTGTTAGAACCGTGGAGGATAGAAAACATGGCCGGATGGTATGCCCGAGCGCATGTGGGGTGACTTAATAAGTGTTGTCCAATGGCGGATGGAGAGTTTATGTCAGCAGTGGTAGGACAGTCCAACTTGCCAGAACGAACATTAGAGGGTATGTGTTGTTTAATCCGGGATTCTAATCTCAGGGTGGTTCGGCCAACATAGCAAATTTCACATTTGCAAGTATATTTATAAATTAGGTAACTTTTATGGTGGGAGGCCACTTTATCCTTGAGATTAGAAGGGAATAGGACATTAGACTTGAGGATTATACGCGGATTGACAGCGTTGTAGCAACGAAGGATAGATTTTTTAATTTTGTCAAGTATAGGGATTGAGGATTTGCCCAGCCAAGGAAGTCTTAGGTAAACTGGGCATTTCTCAGGACCGAATTTTGGAAGAGAGGAAAGTTGCGCACATTTGTATCTGATTGTGGCATTGACTAAATTTTCAGGATAACCATTTTTTATTAGAATGGTTTTAATGAAATTGAATTCATTCTCAAGTTTGGATTTGGAACAAACCATAAAGGCACGATGGTCTTAATCAGGTTGATTTTACGTTAGGGGTGGATAGAAGGAAGCCCAGCGTGTATAAGAACCAGTATTGTTTTATGGAAAACTGAAGTAAGAATGGTTATCAGTACGCTCGACAAGAACATCGAGGAATGGGAGACAATTATTATTCTCAAACTCACACGTAAAAGAAAGGGAAGGGTGTAAGTTGTTTAGACGATGAAAGAAACGTCTGCATTCAGACCTGGAGGAAGAAAATAGCAAAAGTGTCATCGACATATCTTTTGTAAAATAATGGAAGATGGTTGTTGGAGTTGAATAAAAGTTCCTCTTGAAAGCCTACAAAAATATTCGCCATTGCCGCTCCGAGAGGACCCCCCCCCCCCATCGCTATACCGTCTGTTTGTTGGTAAATGCGATTGTTAAAGCTGAATTGGATGTTTTTGGTAGCAATATTCATCAGTTTTTTAAAAACTGGTTCAGGGATAGAGGAGGGTCATGATGGCTACGATATAGTATATCTGTACAGATGGTGATAGTTTCATCAAGGGGGACGTTGGTATATAGGCTGTTAATATCAAATGAACAGAAGAAGGAGTTGTGGAAGTTTTCAGGGAGATTTTGTATTACTTTGGCAAAAGTCCGGGATGCAGGGTTTGGAGTAGAATAGTACAGCAGGTTGAAGTAGGAGTGCTAACCACTTAGCTAGACGGTGCTGAGAAGATCCAATCATGGATAGTATAGGACGGAGGGGGTGTTGTTTTTATGGATTTCGGGTTAATCCATACAGGCGTGGTCTTTGGGCGCCAACAAGGCGAATTTTCTCGTAGATAGGTTTAGGGAGGAAATGTTGTTTGTAGAGTCGTAAGAGGTCCCGTTGGATTATCTTTTCTTGTTTGGCAGTTTCGTCAAATTCTTCCACATTGCCGATGAATTTGAATTTGGTAGTATCAGCTAGGTTGGTTTCCATTTTATTATGGTAGTCAATTTTGTTGAGGATGACAACTCAAGAGCCCTTATCTGGTTTAGCGATAATCAGTTGCGGTTGTTTCGGAGGGATTTGACTGTTTGAAAGTGTTCCCTACGTAAGAAAAAATCAGATTTGTCGATATTTGCTCCACAATAGGTGTGGGCAAGATCTACTAAGCGAGCTTTGAGAGCTAATAACGAGTCATTGGATTTAGGATTGTGTCTAAGAAGTTGGAGGTAACTTAATTCAAACTCAGAAAAGATGTCCTCTCTACTGAGTTTGATGTGAGGAATGCAAAACTCAAGACCATGTTTGAGGATGAATTCCTCTGTGTCATTGAGTTCGTAACTGGACAGGTTACAAATTTTGAGATCAAAAATGTTTGTGGTGGACCCATAACGTCTGTTGGTAAGGTGGGACAACTGGGAGTCATGCTTGGTCTGGATTTTTTTACTTATTTTCTCATCTAAGAGAGCCATATAGCGGCAAAAACGAATTATATCAAAAATAGAGAGAAAATCTATTTTTGAACACCAAAGATGTCGACGTTGCTGTCTTAAGGAACTGAGTTTGGAAATATGAAAGAGGCGGAGGTCTAATAAAAATGCCTTTCAATAAGGAGACTAGACTTGGAATGTGAACACGAAATGCGGTGAGCGATGGAGTTAGGAATAACTCGTCGCGTAATGCATTCATCTAGGAATAAAACCGCATGGTAGTGGGTTCGGATTTTCCCTCGGAGTTTAATATAATTGTTGAGGGTATGGATTTGTTGGTTTGTGTACCGACGCTTAAAATATACGAAAGGTTTTTTGGCAGTACAAAATTTTAAAAGGACACGTAAAAGCATGTTCATAATGAAAAAGAATTTAAAAAAGAGAAAAAAAGAAGGAAAAAAAGAAAGATATATATATATATATATATATATATATATATATATACACTTTTTATTTATACCACACACACACATATACATATATATATATATATATATATATATAATATATCACTGTTATCCTGAAGATCCTTTAGGTGAAACCTAGGTAGGTAGTATGTAATTCAAATTTATAGACCAATTTTTTTAAAATTACCTTTGTTGACTATTTCATTTGCTTTTCTTTTTGTTTCATTTTGGTGCAGTTTGATTTTTTTTTTCTTCAGATTATTCGGCATTTTCCTTCCCAGATTTTCTCACCGGCTACTAATTTGTAAAATCCTATACTATAGTGAATATAATAATAAGAAAAAAGTTATTTTAGTGGAATGTACCCATATCTAACTAGATTTTTAAATCAGATTACTTCATTTTTCTACTCCATTAACACTTTAGGTTTTAGTGTTTTAAAATATCATCCATATTTTCTTACTCTACCTTTTTGATATAGATATGTGAATAAAATTTAACAAAAACTATAGAATTACATCTTTAAGTAAACAAAGATTTACATAGTTTATGGTGAGAATAATTAGCATGATGATTTTAACAAATCTGGTTTTAATAAATAAATATTTGCTATTGCTGATTTCTGATACTATCAAGCTATTCTCAAACTAATAGTGAAATCATTTAGAATAACATTAAAATAGGTATAATATTTTTGTATTCGTTCTTATTTAGTTTCGTTAGTCTTTCTAATTTAATATAATATTTTATAACACTAAAACATAAATACTTGCGCCTCGGAAACGCATACTTTTGCTAGTCTTATTAAAATCAGTTGGGTTTTACAAAAATTATTCCACCATTTAAACCGTCACTTATAAATTAAAAGCCGATTCAGTATTATGTAGGTTACACCCGACTCTTGCATAGTGTGCATAAATATTGTTATTTACTTAGATGTGGCATAGGGCCAGATTACGGCACACCCAGTGAGAATCGAACTCCCTAACAATGGTCTACGAGTCTAGCTTGTTAACCATTAAACCACGTGAGGCGCCCTAGTGTGCATACAATTCCACTTGATATGGAAACACCTTTATGTATTTAATATTTTGGAATACTATTTCTTTGTTACAAATATCACGTTTTATTGAAACGCTCTAAATTATTTATTGCTTCGACTTCATTAATCAACAATGACAGTCGAATGACATGGCTTTTAGTTAATGAATTTAAATTGTAATCAAGATATTAACATCATTCAAATAATTCCGTCTAAGTCCATTTTGAATGCGAATGGATTTCATTTCTCCTAATTTTCATGATAATTAAGCAACGAAGATTGAGATTAATTTTTATCACATGTGACTTATTTATTGCATATTAGTTTGAGTCCTATAAAAATTTACTTAATTATTTAATTTATTAAATTAATTATTACATTTTATAAATATCAATTATCAGTTTCGTCAAATCTCTAAAAATAATTCTGAATTTTGTTTCTCGTTAAAATGCAATCACTTAAACATATCACCTTTCTCTAAAGTGGATTAGCGAAGTTGAGTTTTTTTTAAACAGCTGTTATTGTCAGTTACTATAGAGGCAGTTGATCTTAACATTGTTTATGTAAATCAATCCCGATTTATTTCAAATGGATCTTAATGGCCTACTTTTATTTTAAGTAAGACTTAATCAAACTGGTGTTTTTAAACATTAATAGTACTAGCAAAACAGTCACCATCCAGGCGGTGGAAAAATTAATTTTGAAAGACATTGCCTGAGGGGTGGGTGTTAAGAATTAATGCCAGAGAAATTGTACCATAATTAAGTAAAATCATCAAATTTATTAAAGGAGATAAAAACAATTTGAAATGTTAAGTTAGTTCTAATAACTTTAAATATATATCAAAATAAAAGAAACTATATATATATATTTTGGGGGGAGAATATGTGCTTAATTGAAGCTTAATCAATTGCTTAATTGAAGCTATAGATAGCTCTGCTGATGAGGCCTAATAGGCCGAAATGTACATACAGAGATTGATTTTTCTCGATTTGTTTAGCCTTACATTTGATAGTATGCCCGCCTAATTAATTAATTATTAATTAATTAACTTTCATAATTAGGTACGATTTCAATTAAGCACATATTCTCCCAAAAGTTGTCAGCTAAAAAAAGCCATATCAAAACACATTGCTTGTGTATTTACTTCTCATATATATATATATATATATATATATATATATATATATATATATATATATATGGACTCGTCGATTCGAGTTCAATCCTAGACGAAGCTGTTAGCATTTCACATAGCGCTAATACCTTGGAAAAGGTATGAATCCATATAATCTCCCTCCAGCTATGGGTTAAATAGTAGGGCAGACTGGGCTCTTCAACCTTGGGTAGGTAACCAGTCTAGGAGAGGGATAACTCTGAATTCAAAATTCCTGAGGTCGGTCGTTGATTGGGTTTGTGGCAACTATTGATGCACCAATTCTTTCCTATCGACTGTGCCAAAAACTGTGGATGGTCTAACACAAGCCTTCACCACTATAAACAAATCACTGTGTGAGTGTTCATTGTCTGTGTGAAGCGTCGAAAATCGACGAGAGAATCCATAATATATTGGTGTATATAATAAAAGGTTGTTGTTTTTTAATTCTATGTATAGACAATTTTGGGAAATATGACGTAAGTAGTTTCGGATACAGACAAATAGAGACCGGATCTCCATTATTAATAGTATGTAATCTTCTATATATTAATACTCATGTTCCTCAATTGTACAACCGTTATCATCTTGCAACACTCTTTGGGTAAAAATGAGACCATGCAAATTGTCAATGCAAAAATGAAAATCCTCATTAACTGATGTTGTTTATCCATCGAATTCTTATTTCTTATGTGTGTCGTCCTTTCAGCTAAATAATGGGTATTTCCGTTTTTTATAAAGAAAGAAAGGAGATGATATACATAAAAATATAATAGAAAAGAAAGCAGGAAAGAGATAGTAGGGTAAAGATAGAGTGAATGGAAATCGCGGGGAAGCGATAACGCTAATCTGTTTTCAGTCGAACATAATGAAAAATGAAAAGAAGAAAAGAAAGAAAAAGATGGAGAGTGAGTTAAATCAGGATTATTGTACTTTATACATATTAAGCTATTGCAATAACTATTAATAACATATCAAACGTTGTAATAGTTAAATTATCATACTGTTTGTATTTCTTAATCTTATCAGGTCCTGTTTGTATTTCTTAATCTTGGCAAGGCAACCAATCTTGGAGAAAGAAAAATCAAACTATCTGTATTCCGTTTTAAAATAGGCATTTTATGACATACTGCTCGTGTCGAAGGGATTGGCTAAATATGTATAAGTTAAACCTAGTTAGAATTTGACAGTTGATTTGTATTATCTTCAGCAAAGTTTAATACGTGTCTTGGGATAACTTTACATTATCAATGTACTGTTAAGTACCAGATACCCGTTTCTTAAAATAACTAGGCATCTAATTATCTTATAATAGAGACTTGGCATCTTCCAATCTGAAACCATAACTACGTCACTACTTACTACAATAACGTCAGAAATTCCGTTAGTTTATCAATGCGTATTTACTATATAGTGAAAATCATTAATACATAGAATAAATCTTATTCATTAACATATATTTAGTTACATTTGCCTCAAAATGGTCCATATTAGTGCGTTTAAAATCCATAAATGTGTCTTATATATCACTAAGAAATAATAGTTTATGTAATATAAGGTATTGTTGATTTGCATACTGGTTTTAACAAAACCGGATTTAATGAATAAGTATTTGGTGTTATTGATCTCTAAAATTATTGTTTTATTCTCCGACGTATTAAAATCAATCCTATGAATTATTTTATGTACAAACCAATTAAGATATGATTAAAATCAGTGTAATCTTTTTATAAGCGTTTTTATTTAATTTCGTTAGTCTTTCTAATTTAATATATTTCATTACATTAAAACTTAAATACTTACGCCCGGTTGAGGGTGCATATTCTTGCTAGTATATTCTAATAAAATAATCATCTAAAATATTAACGCTAAAGCTACACACACGGACCTTGTTCGATTGGGTGATTAAGCTACATAAAAATCTTCAGACGGGCCGACTTTGTTGGGTAGTGTGTACCCGGATCGTTAAAATAAACGCATGGCCTGTGTTAGAGTGCAACCAGGTCGAATCCAACACGTGGTTCGATAGTCACCGTAAGTATACTGCTTACCCGGTACCTTCAGACACCCCCTTCAGTGACATCTCATTACTCCGCACACAACGCCTATTAACGTCAGCAACGTATTTGTAAATATGCCAAGACAGTTGATGAGGTCGCAGATGACCGGGAACAGACGAAGGTAGAATCGGCCGGCGCAGTTGGGTTGTTGTATGGGAGAGGGAAGGGTTTCTGGTAGATAGGAACCGCAATTAAGCTCAGCTACGATTCGCAGTGAACACAGATCATTATTCGCTGCTTGCCAAGAACGACTTCTATCGGAGCAATGGACAATATGGTTTCATGGAAAAAGAAAAAGAAGAAGGTTGGATCCAGGCCATGGTTTCACTGGAATAATGGGACAAAATGTTTGAGATTTACGGCTAGGTATTAAAAGATAATGAGATTCTTTTTTCTAACACATCCCAATGTATATAAAAAAAAACACACACACAAAGCCAAAAACAAAACTACATTTTTTGCTCACTTTCATTGTATCCAAAAATCCAACATGTAATAATCTACACAGTGTGACCTAGAGTAACTCTCTCTCTCTCTCTCTGTCTCTCTCTCTATCACGCACACACACATACATACACACACTCATATAAGTTAGTATAGACAGAGTCAATAGCACTTGGTAACTCAGTTTATTGCCAATGTGAACCTCAAACAAATGGTTAAAACATGGTGGTTATCGCTTTATATACAATTGTATAGGGATGGGAATAGTGATCTACCTTTTGGATCATTCTAAAAAGGTTGTCTATTTTATACAGCCTGGTTATGTCCATGGTTTCTATACAAATATTTGTGATATGTTAATGTGTTAACACTATTTTAGTTAATTTATTATTTTCTCGTTTTTTAATTTATTATTATTATTATTATTATTATTATTATTAGTAGTAGTAGTAGTAGTAGTAGTAGTAGTAGTATTCCCTCGTTTTGAGTTTTTCATATCAACGTTAGCTGATGGTATTTCACTGGAGTCTGAGTGACAACAAGTCTCCTCAGGTTTCCTAGATTATTATTATTATTATTATTAGTAGTAGTAGTAGTAGTAGTAGTATTTATTTTTGTTTATTTATTTTATTTCTTTTTTTTTTTTTTTTTTGGTATTCGTATTTGGAGTTGTTATTTTTCAGATGACTTAGTAGAAATTTGTTTTCATGCCTACATTTGGATAAGATTTTAAATTGTTTATTTAATGTTCTTTTTGTTCTAGAAGTGTATTATGGCTTTTTTAATCTTCTATATAACCGTTTTTTGTGGGGCTGTTGCAAATTGGTCACAAGTTTCCTACTATCGACCTAATTTTTTTGTTTCCATTTGTGTCTCGAAGCTTTTACCACGAGAGAAATTATAAATGAAACATTGAATAACTTTCTTAGAAAGAGTACCTTTGATATTCAGCTCACTTTTTTTTTTGAAATTACTATCTGAAGATATTTAAGACATAGCCTGTTATGTGTATTACCCCACAACACCGTACAATCTGGAGGAGCGTGTTACTTTAGTGTTGTCCTAAAATTGTTCGTATACCGAGGTTAGAAAGCCCAGTCTGAATTACCGTTTTGGGTATAGTTTTATGTGCAGGAGAGAAGCGAAAAAAGAAATATTGAGGCTTTTCTAAAATAGATTAATATTAAGTTAACAAAAGCAAAAATTCTGGTGTGTGAGGGTTATTGCCATGAGGTGAGTATTGTGCTACATTATTAGGCCTATTATTTTGTTATAAGTTGGACTCAACAATTTATAATATTATATATTTTCATAAATTAGGTTGAATCAAGTTAAAAAGAAATAGATTTAAAATTATTTTCGCTATTTTTTCTCACAGAATTTAATCATCCAACAAATATATATATACAGCTTCTTTCCTTAAAATAAACCGAAGATTAGTTCTGGTAGAATGTAAATCTATCTTTGCCCTTATTTGTATTACTATACCATTTTTATGCCATCTCCCCAGTGATATATAAAGATACGAGCTATGGTGGAGTGCTCAGTGGCATGTAAGGTCAATTGAAAACTGAACAAATTATTTATAAAAATATTAAATGTATTGATGTATGTGCTGAATGCTTATCATGAGATCGCCGTTTTTATGACAAAAGTTATATTCCTCTAATCTTAAATGTGCTAAATAGAGATCGACATTTTTCAAAATGTATTTCTACAATATCGTCCCTAAATAATGAATATGCTATTTATTTTTTAATACTTCTAATCTTAGGTCATCACCAGGAGAAAAAATGAGAAGGAAATAAAACAAAAATGACAAGCAAAAAAAAATAATAATAATTTTAAGACAAATGTATACTGCGTTCCAAATTATGAAAGAAGTGACACTTTTCCCTCCTATCCACTGACTGGAATTTTACGAAATTATCGGAGAATAATGACAATCTGTATATACACCTACTTCGTAAAAAATTGTAAGGTTCTACAAAAAGAAAAAGAAGTTACGCTCATTTACCTAATTAAATTATTTACCTAATTAAATTATTCATGTGTCAAATTATTAGCGAAGTGGAATAAAACCCTGGTAAAAAGAAAATAATACTTTTATCGTTTTATTTATAAATTTTATGGATACATAGAGTAACTAAGATAAAATTAAATTGAAATAAAAAAAGTAAAAAGAATTCAAAAATGATAGTGCAATTAGTTAATATGAGATATGTGATCCTTTTTAAAAAGGACTTGGAAGAGGCGTAGGTCCATCGAACATGTCAATTTTTGGATCTCCTCTGATGTAATTTCACGTGATACGTTAACTATTTCCTGCCACAAGTCATCTTTGCTTCTAAATTGACGTCCATTCTCATAAACACGTCGCTTCAGAATGCTCCACAAGTTTTCAATTAGGTTTAAGTCTGGAGAATTGGCCGCCCAATTCGTCTTCCGATGTCCACAGAAGCCTAGTCTTTGCAGGTACTCCATAGTTTTATGCGCTGAATGTGAAGGAGCATTATCTTGCATAAATATGATGGTTCCCCTGAAGGTGATTTTATGCCTTTTTAGCCAAGATTCCAGGTGCTCTTTGAGGAAGGCTATATAAGCATCTGTAATTATACCGTCAGGCACTCTCCACGAGCCAACCATGATACATCCAATAATACCAGCCCAACTCTTAATACCTCCTCCTCTTTGTTGGCGTCTAAACCGGTGATGAGGATATCGTCTATTTACGACCCAACCTTTGCTCCAGCCATCAGGGCCATCAAGTGTTGCACGAGTTTCATCTGTGAACAGTACTTTTGAGAAATGTTCTCCTTTGCCCATTTCAAACGTATTTGCATGTGTATTTTTGTAAATCGAGGCTTTGTCACTGCTCTCACTGATGCCCATTTCAAACGTATTTGAATGTGTATTTTTGTAAATCGAGGCTTTGTCACTGCTCTCACTGATGCCCCCGACCTTTTTCAGAAGACGACAGCGAGTACTTCTGGGCACTGTTGCTTCTCCAATGCTTCTGAAAAGAGCTCCCCTCGTCAGGCCTGGGTTATTTACAGCTTCACGTTTCATTTGAGACAAAGAACGTTGGGAAACAACCCTCGAGAGGCCCTTATCGGCCGCTTATGTACCTTCGTAGGAGCTGCAACAAATCTTTTCCCAGTTTGGTGATATCTTCCAATTGTTTTGAATATTTCTTATGTAGACTTTGGAAAGTTCAGATGTTATGATATTTTTCGCAGATGGAGTCAAGTGACATTTGCTACCCATAATTGCACGAGTATACTGACACTTGTTTAATATCTGGAACACTTCTATATCGTCTTAATATTGCAAATGATCACTGTTTGTTTCCTGTTGCGGAAAACAATACAGTTTTCATACAGCCTACGCATACACCTATTTCCATTATACTGTGAAAGTTTCGTTAAATTTCAATCGGTATTTTTTGTACAAGATGAAAAAATGTCACCTCGTTAATAATTTGAAACGCAGTGTATATTCAAACGTGAGTTGTTTATTGGAAATTCATTGGGATTGTCTTGTTGATGAATAGATCAATGTATCTGTAAATTTATTGAGTCTTTATATGATATATAAATGTCCAATATATATATAATATATATATATATATATATATATATATATATATATATATATATGGGAGAAATAAGAGTAAATATGGGGGGATAAATAAATAGAACTCCCACTACCAACTCCTGCTAACACCAATAATTGATATCCCCTACCCTATTTACGACCTCTTGATCCACCAGTATGAAAATGTTCACTCAATCCAACGTCCTAAAGAAGGTCTAATAGACTGAAACGTTATAACGTCGACATCACTACCCACAATAAACATCCATTTTGTACAGCATCCCGTGTTTTTCTACCTTTCTCCACACACACAAACACATTATATATATATATGAGGCTAGGAGGGTTGGAGTAAATCCGACAGAATATGAAAAAATTAGACGGAAAAAGTGGACAAAAAAGGCAACTCAAACAAGTAGATGTAGGATATATATTTCGTCCAGGACCTCACCAACGCCTCCACACGCACAAATGCTCCCAACACCCCCCGACACCCCATCTACACCATCCCATGCAATGACTGCTACAAATGCTACATCGGAGAAACCCAATAAAGTTTCAACCAGTATAAGAGATCTATAAAAAGACACGATAATCTAAATGCATTATTCACACACATTGCAGACCACAATTCACCAACGCAACGCTAATCAAATACATACACAAGAAAAACCAGAGACGTCTGTGCGAATCAGCAATCCTAGCACAAACCAAAACGATAAAACTAAGATCTGGATTTTTTAATCTCGACACATCGATCGCAAAAACTATAGTACACGAAAATAAAATTAAAATCAAAATTGAAAATGGATAAAAATGCAGTCACACAATTTTTAAAAATCCCTAAAAAGCTGAGCTACAACCCCACACTAACCAACTCTCACCTCTACCCCTACCCCCTACACCTATCAACTTCCCTTGATCTCTCGCTCCTACCCAGTTGACCAAAAAAAACTTCCCAAGCCAATTATATACATGATGACCTATCTCTCTCTTCATGCCCCATTTCATCTTGCTCTCCTTCCCCTCTACTCAAAGAATCAAAATGTTCTCCAAACCAACCAATGAATGCAGACCTAATTTCTCCCTACCATACTCTCCTCCTTTGCACTAAACTACTTTCCCTTCTGTTACTATCTCTCCCAGCACATTCCAGACTTCTGATCTTTTCTCCCTCCCCATCCATGATAGATTTCTTCTGACCAATTAAATCTTCACAAACT
Organism: Doryteuthis pealeii; assembly: GCA_023376005.1. Taxonomy (NCBI): domain Eukaryota; kingdom Metazoa; phylum Mollusca; class Cephalopoda; order Myopsida; family Loliginidae; genus Doryteuthis; species Doryteuthis pealeii. The sequence continues at coordinate 115,669,919 of CM042145.1, forward strand.
CTTTCTATTCTCCTGATTCATCACCAAACTCACCCGCCACCCATTCACTTTCTTTTATAAAACAAATGTATGTTGCACTAATGTTCTAATAAAAGACTGATGAAGTCCTGCTCAAGGCAGACGAAAAATATCTCATACATCTACTTGTTTGAGTTGCTTTTTCCCTCAATTCTTTACCACACACACACACACACACACACACACACACACACACATATATATATATATATATATGTATTGGAAAAGGTACTTTACTGGTGAATATGGCCATGATGGTTAGATGATGCTAAATTCAGGAAGGTAAGTCAGCGATATAACAAATACAAAGTGCTCAATACGTTAGTAGAGCAAAATTATTACAATATAGGTACAAGTGATAACGTACTTGAGTTTCGCCATAAAGATCTTCAGGGTTAAATCCACTGAATTAATCAAGGTATTGATTAATTGCAGTTGACTACACTTCAGTGGATTTAACCCTGAAGATCCTTATGGTGAAACTCGAGTAGGTTATCACTTGTACCTATATTGTAATATATATATATATATATATATATATATATATATATATATATATATTCTTGAACTGATGATCACATAGATGAAAAACTAACAATCATCATGCGCCGTTGAAACTATGTAAAGATGATCTTAAAAAAAGATGAAATAATGCATGAAAAATAAACATTTGAATAACAATGGTGATTAAATAATACAAGAATTCTTGAATGCTTAAATGATGAGCAGTACAGAATTTAAGATATTTCTTTCCTATATTGTTCTGCAAGGAAAATTTTCAATTGTGAATACAGCAATATATATATATATATATATATATATATATATATATATATATATATATATATATATATATATATATATGAATTAGTTGAATTCATTGCTTTTTCAAGTGTATAAGTTTTATATGAAATGTAAACAACCTAGTCATAGACTTGAACTAGGTTCGACGCGTTCATTTTCTAAATCGATAACTATTACACAACGAGTACCGACATGAACATACAGTATGTACAGTGAGATTTCGATGATCCCAAATACTATAATCCCATACTTACAAGTCAATTGAATTATCTTATATATATATATATATGTACACACACACACACACACACACACACACATATATATATATATATATATATATATATATATATATATATATGAAGATTCATGGTTCAACAATACTAAACTATGTTAGCAATTTGCATTTTGGAATGTGTTTGTATGCGTGTTTGTTTTTTTGGTTATGTGTGTTTTTGATGCTTTGGCACTGGAATCATACTTGACTGACCCCAATCATTAAGGATTTAATAATATATGTATGAATATACATATATATATATGTGTCTGTGTATGTGTGTGAATGTTTGTGTACACGCGTGCATCCGTGCGTATGTCCGTGTGCGTGCTAGGTGTCATTTCATCTATTTTAGCCTAAACTTGGGTTCTTTTATTTCTAGTCAACACAGTGGTTTGTGTCCAGTAATCACATTGTCTGTCTCGAAATACTCTCCCTGTTTACACAGACAACACGTACGACTGCACATTCGGCTGTGCGGAAAGTTCATATTTCAGTGTCTAACTGACATTATAGATGCATCATCATCAGCAGCAACACAAGAAGAAGAAGAAGAAGAAGAAGAAGAAGAAGAAGAAGAAGAAGAAGAAGAAGAAGACACTTGGCTGGCGGCATCATTTTGAGTCGATTTAATTAGTAGTGTACTTTTACGATCGAGGTTTAACTGACAATTTGTATGCATACCTTGGCGTTAAAATGGATCGTTTCTTGTCGACCGTTTCCAAGTCGCATACAAACGCCCAGATACACACATACATACACACAAATCCGTATCAATACATTTATATATCGACAAGTTAAATACCGACCAGGATAACACAGACATTACACACACACACACACACACATACACACACAAACACACACTCACACACTCACACACACCTTTATTTGTATTTAAACACACTAATCGGATATATTTACAAATACAACACGGCTCATAGAACTCTAAAACAAAATATTTATGGTTTAACGTTATTTGAACATGAAAAATTAAGTATTGTCAACTATTATTAACAAACATAGTATGCGGAAAATAATTATATATACTAGCAAATTTATGCACCCTCCGGTGCAAGTTTTTAAGTTTTAAATATAATAAAATATCATGTTAAATTAGAAGGCTAATAAAACTAAATAAGAATGCAGATAAAAAGATTAGGAACAGAGGGGGTATTATCGAAAAATAGAACAGCTTTGAAACTAACTCTTCCATCATTTTCCATTACTCCCGTCTTTCATTGGTAAATTTTCCTAATTTAACTCTTTACTTAAATAGGAAGTAAAGGATAATATTACAGTTATTTCTTCTTAATGAATTTCTTTTAAAATTTATCCCAGAGATCTTTGCTCATATTCAATAAGATAAAACCAAACAATTAGAAATCAATAATACTTAGCATATATTTATTAAAATCAATTTTTTAAGATCAATATGCAAATTAGCCTTCCTGTTCACACTGTAAACCACTATTTTGTTGTATATATAAATACAATTGCGTGTTATTAGTATGTAGATATGGTCAACAGTCTTAATAATGTAAAACAATTTTATTATTCATTGAGGTTTAAATAAAAATAAAATCATGGAGAATGTGATGTAAATAACTAAGGGAACTGTGAATTGAGTAGTAATATAGTTTCGGTTACAGACAGAAAAACCACAATCTCCATTATAATAAGATATATATATATATATATATATATATATATATATATATATATATACCATCTCTCCGCACGGGCAGGGTGTGACACAAGTTCAATTTCTTAAGAGTAGTTTCAATTCAGAGTTTCCCTTCTCCTAAACGGATTACCTTGGCTTTGTTTTAAGAGCCTACTATTCACCCCTAGCTGGATGGAGAGTAGTTGGATGCATAATTTTGACAATGATATTAGCGCAATGTTAAATGCAAACGGTCTCATCCAGGATTTGAACGGAAGTGTGAGTCCACATAAACACACACACACACACACACACACACACACACACATATATATATATATATATATATATATATATATATATGCGAGTGTGCGTATGTGTGTGTGTGTGCGTGCGTAAGTCGTATGCTTTATCAACAGAAAAAAAAATTGATATATATATATATAATATATATATATATATATATATATATAGTCCAATGTTACTATGTTATTTAGCGACGAAATGGGCATGTCAATTGCTTTAATAGATGAATGAAGGAGATCGACTGGGCATGTCACCCCGATTGCTTGATTGATTCTAAAGGTATTCCAACCTGTCTGGGGTTATTTTGTATTTAGATGTTAGGGAATTGCGAACATTGTATGTTTATATTTACTTTTTTTGTATAGTTAAGCATTTTGCACACGGTTATATAGTATAAAGTATTTACATATTATATAAATAATTTGTATAAAGTACTATGGTTTCAAGGGTTCCACCATAATACAGGTATTTATACACACACACACACACACACCACACACCCAACACACACTCACACGCATATATATATATATATTATATATATATATATATATATATATATATATACACAGTGAGAGGTGCGTGGTGTAATGGTTATAATCATAGGAAATGGACATAAATCCTGGACAAAGTTGTTTGGATTTCACATAGCGTTATACCATTATGAAAGGTATGAATCCAACTACTCTCCCTCCAGCTATGGGTAAATAATAGGGCAGACTAGGCTCTTTAACCATATTTAGGTAACCAGTTAAGGAAAAGGAAAACTCTGAATTCAAACCTGTTAAACTCCGCTTAAGAAATTGACCTCATGTCACATCTTGTTCGTGAAGTGGAGCTGGTATATATATATATATATATATATATATATATATATATACTAGCAAATATATGCACCCTCCGGGTGCAAGTATTTAAGTTTTAATGTAATAAAATATTGTATTAAATTAGAAAGGCTAATGAAACTAAATAAGAATACAGATAAAAAGATTTGAAACAGAGTGAGTATAATAAAAGATTTGAAACAGAAGGAGTATAATAAAAATGGAACAACTGAAACTTACTCTTCCATCACTCTCATCTTTCATTGTTATTTTTTCTAATTTAAGTATTTAGTTATAAGAGGAAGTAAAGAATAAAATGACAGTTATTTTATCTTGTTCATGGATTTTATTTAAGATTCATTGAAGAGATTTGTGCTTATATTCATTAAAATAAAACCAAACAGTTAGAAATCAATAATACTAAGCATATATTTATTAAATTCGATTTTTTAATATTAATATGCAAATTAGCCTTCCCATTCACACTGTAAACCGCTATTTTGTTGTATATATAAATATAATTGCATGTTGTCAGTATGTAGACATAGTTAACAGTATTAATAATGTAAGACAATTTTATTAATAATTGAGGTTTAGATAAAAATAAAATCATGGAGAATGTGATGTCAATAACTAAGAGAATTGTGACTTGAGTAGGAATATAGTTTCGGTTACAGACAGAAAAACACACAATCTCCATTATAATAAGATATATATATATGTAGCGAGCAATCCAGTACCTTTTCTGTCTCAAACGGTACTAAGCAAGGCTGTGTTTTTGCTCCACTTCTATTTGCATTATTTTTTCTGCCATGCCCGAAAAAGCATTCTCAGATCTAAGCGAAGGAATAAATGTTGAATTTAGAACAAGTGGTGGCCTATACAATCAACAACGTTTTAAAGCTAGGTCAAACATTTCCTTGCAGCTAGTACGTCATCTTCTCTTTGCGGACGATGCCGCTCTATTAGCACACAGCCTAAAAAACATCCAGACCATCATTGATAAATTCTCTGAGATATCAAAAGCATTTGGACTTACAATCAGTATTAAAAAGAACTGAACTACTGTACCAGCCCGCAGCTTGCAATCCACGTCTTGTAAATCCATCTGTCTTCATTGATGGAAAAGCATTGAAGATTGTTGACATATTTAAATATCTTGGATCAACAGTCACATCTGATGGAAAAATGGACAAAGAAATCCATCCCAGAATAGGTAAAGCTAGCACTGCATTCGGCAATCTGAAACATCGTTTATGGAGTACCAAAGATGTATCTCTTAAAATAAAAATTAACATCTACAGAGCAGTCGTGCTTCCTATTCTACTGTATGGTGCTGAAACTTGGACATTTTACCGCAAGCACCTAAACCAACTTGACGCATTTCACATGCGTTGTCTTAGTGTCATTTACGGTATAAAATGGGATGTCAAAGTAAGAAATAGCACAGTTTTAAAAAGATGTGATATTGCTGGCATCGAAACCCTACTAGATTGAACTTAGGTGGGCTGGTCACGTTGTCTGAATGAATGAGAACAGGCTTCCAAAGAAGATATTTTACGGGCAACTACCAAATGCTAAGCGTTCAATTGGACGTCCTCTCTTACGCTACAAGGACAAATTGAAGGACAATTTGAAACGCCTCGATATTGACATGAGTGCTTGGGAAGATCTAGCATCGGATCGGAAGGAATGGCGTAAGACCTGTTTCGTTAAACTAAAGAGCTTTGAACAAAATAGACTGAAGCATAGAGATCGGCTTCGCCTAACTTTAAAAGAAAAACATTTAACTCCTGCCTTGGATCATTTCGTTTGTCAGCGTGGTTTCATGACTCGCAGCAGGGCTGGGCTGCTGTCACACTCGAGGAAACATAAAATGTTTTCTTGGCAGCATGCACAACATGGGAGGAATCAAATCACTCACTGCTGACCCTCATCTATCGTTCTCGATAGGAGAGTCCACCATATATATATATATATATATATATATATATATATATATATATATATATATATATATATATACCCATAGCTAGAGGGGGAGCAGTTGGATGCATATCTCACCCAAGGACATTAACACTATGTGAAATGCAACCTAGTTTAGTATTTGAAATGGAGTCGAGGAGTCTATGTCCTACGATTTTAACCATTACACCACATCTCCATTTACATAAATATATGCTTTGAAGTTTGTTTGGTTATTGATTTTAACGGCATATCAACCCGTCTGGGGTTATGTCGTGCCTAACGGTTAGGAAGTTATACATATCGTGTATTTATATTTAAACTTTTTAGTAATTGGTTTTAACAATGTGTTAGTACTATTATGCTTTGAAGTAACTATTTCTATTTTAATTAGTTATTCATTTTCAAATAATTATTTCTATTTAATAGTTGTTTATCTTCAAACAGTTAATTGGTTTCAAATATCTAATAATAATACTTCTTAGTAAAATATTATTGTTTTAAGTAACTATTCTTAATACAAATAATTCATACGCTATTTTATTGTATCATGTATTCCTATCTAATGTACATACTTTTCAATTAGATATATTTGTCCAATAGTGATGCAGTTTAGTGTCATACCCAGAGCACCAGATTTCGGGAGAATCTTCCCACTCTGCTGGGGATACACTCAACGGGGCAGATAACACGCCCAACGCTATGAGAAACATCCCCAATCCGCAGAAAAACAACACGAGTATACGTGCTAGTCAGGTGGGGTTCCTCGTTAAGAAAGTGAATATTAATATATAGGGATGAAAACCATTTTATATTCCTTTTATACTTCAACTGGCATTTATTAAATACGGGTGATTTGTAGATATTGTGTATGTCAAAGTATATTATAAAATCTACTTTTATGGCCGTCAGTGCAAATAAAATATTTCTTTTCATTTCACAAATAGGTTCTGCTTACAGACTTTCGGAGCACATAAACACACTGATATATATATATATTATATATATATATATATAATATATATATATATATATATGTGTTGTGTGTGTGTGTGGTGTGTGTTTGTGTTGTGTGTGTGCATATCAGTATGTGCATGCGAGTATATGAATATATGTTGATGTATGTGTATACGTGTAAGTTGTGCGTGTTTTTTACTGTGTGCTTGTGATTGTGTCAGATATTATATTCCACTGATCAAGATAATAGGAGTGCAACGGTTATATGCGATGGAAACAAATTGGTTTTTCAGATCAAAATCGACAAAATATCGTTCATAATGTCAGAAGATCTTCTGATGTGGTCATTCGGGAATCAATTAAGGCTTATGTCACTATCCTCACATTTTATTATTATTATTATTATTATTATTATTATTATTATTATTTTATTATTATTATTGTATAAGTCATTACTTTTCAATTCGTAACTCCTTTTGATCTTGTTTTAGGAGGAAGAATGTTTGTAGGTTTATTCTCAGTTTCAATGAACAGAAACTAAATATTCAACCAGATTTCCTTCGTATTGGCTTAAGTTTCAAAGCACATTATTAAGTATTAACCGTAAATACAATCTACCAACACACACACACACACACACACACACACACACACACACACATATATATATATATATATATATATATATATATATATATATATATAGTTAGAAGTGTGAACATGAGGACAACAGTTTTTGAAAATATCTCACCTATGGGATTCTTAAACCAATTGCACCCTCCAAGTATGGGTAAATAATATGGCAGACTGGGCTCTTTATCTTGCTAAGGCAATCAGTCTGTCAGCAGGGAAAACTCTAAATTTAAACCTGTTAATCGGCTTGATAATCAACCTTTATATATATATATATATATATATATATATATATATATATATATATATATATTGTAGATAATATGAATAGGGTATATTTAAGTAGACAGCGCTGAATATCTTCATAGAGCATTTATATTTTAATCGACTTAGCGTGGACGTGGAATCAACACCTGGTTACTGACAGTATCTCGCCTATATGAGGTTCAGACTGAAGATCGCAATGTCGAGATACAGTCAGTAACCAAGCGTTGACTTTATCTATACACACACAAATACACACACACACATATATATATATTATATATATATATATATTTATATATATATATATATATATATATATATATATTTACGGTGGAGTGGACATAAAATCAACGGTGCTTGTTCATTGACAGATTTTCGCCAATGCCATTCTCAAACTTAGTGCACTTCGTTTGAGAATCGCATAGGCGAGAAATTGCCAGTAACCATGACCCGTTGACTTCGTGTCCCCATAAACCATAGATACTCAAGCTTTATCCTTGATTACTTATAAAAGTCGCACACTAGAATATCAACATTATATATATATATATATATATATATATATATATACATATATATATATATATCTTTGTGTGTGTTTGTGTGTGCGTGTATGTGTGTATGTGTTGCATTTTCCATAGCGCTAAGATAATTGGCAAAGGTACTAATCCGCCTATTCTCCATTCAGATATGTGTAAATAGTAGGGCAGAGTTAAACTTGCAAATTCAATTAGGCTATCAGAAGGAAAACTCCGCTTGATGAATTTACCATTACGTATATATATATATATATATATATATATATATATATATATGTGTGTGTGTGTGTGTGTGTGTGTGTGTGTGTGTGTGTGTGTGGTCGAGAATGTTTCTCAAACATAGGACTTCATAGTCACAGGAGGCGCTGCAACCGCAGGGGCACACAAAAACTTTTATCATAGTCTTTCGAGACTGAATTGCCAATGAATGAATGAATGAATATATATATATATATATATATATATATATATATATATATGAAGGTAATTTAACGCTAAAGCCCTCTCCAATAATCCGTAATTTTTTTTGCAGTTCTCATGACACAAAAATACTGGGCAATATCACATTCTATTTTGATGGTATATAATTATTTCGGCTTTTTTCAATAAATTTCAACAAAAACAATATCAGTTGGCGGTTTGTTTAATTTGTTTCATAAAAATAATCCTCTCTTTTCAAAATACGTATCGAAAATCATATCTATATAGGCCATATTATGGCCTACCTCTTCGAGAAAAGTTGGAATGCAGCACAATCATTTCACGATCTCAATAAACTTTGTGGTGAAGGAAAAATCATCAAAAGTTAAGTTGGAAAATGGTTCAGGAGTTCAAATTGAGTGATACTAACCTTGCAGATCAAAAAGGAAGAGGTTGACCATCAGGTTTCAATGACCCGGTACTTTTAGATGCCGTGGAAAAAGATGAAAGTGTGGTAACGAGAATTAAATGTGGACCATTCGACCATCGTTCGTTGTCTGAAAAAACATGAAAATATAGGAATTGACCGAACATGTCCGACTTTTTACCGATTTGCCGCAATAGATATGCACCAACCAATATTTCGAGGATAAAATAAGATAGAACAGGAAAATTTTCCAACGGTGAAGTTTCCCACTGTCGATCCTAAAGTGAGCTAGTGTTTATAAGTTATATATATATATATATATATATATATATATATATATATATATATATATATATATATATATATATATATATATAAAAATATCATATGGTAAGTTTTTCTGGATTCGAATAATTTGCTAAATGTAAGTTAGGAGTTGTTACCAAAATAGTTTGCAATCTTATAAAGCCGGTATATATGTATATTTCTGCGAAAATAAATTTATAACAGCTAATATGACTGGTATTTAAGCCTTTTCCTTAATATGTACGTACATATATTATATATACTAGCATAACAAAACCGCCCTTCGGGCGGTGTAAAAATAAAATTTTGAAAAATATAGCCTGAGCCGAGTGGGATTTAAAATTCAATGTCAGAGGGGTAGTATCCAAGTAAAATTAATAAATGAATTGAAGTAATAAAAAACAACAATGCCAAAATATGCCAAAAACTTTAAAAGGATATTCAACATTTAATGATTTTAGTAATTAAAATCATCAAATTCATTAAAGGAGTAAAAAATAAACAATTTGAAATAGAAATTAGGAAAGTTAACTTTCTACACCAAAGTTTTTCCTGAAATAATATTTAATGATAAAATTAAATTTGGTTTATCAATGAATAAAACAATCAACTATACAAAATGATTTTTTATTGTTTTTGATTATTTCTAAAAATTTTGAAATAAAAAAAAATAACATTCACCTTATTTATTTTACATTTAAACAAACATTTAGTTTTAGTGTAAATAAATATTACATAAAATAAAATAGAGTAATGATACTTAAATCAATTTTTAAATGCTAAATAATATTTAATATTATTTTTTTTTAATTGGAGTAAATAAAAATATCTAATTTATAGATTTTTTTTCAACTAAATTTTGTTTGGTACACTTATGTAAAAATATGAATTTTGTAAAAAGTTTTTTCAATAAATAAAATCTTTTGATAATAGATTCAGTATCAACTAAAACTACGTCACTGCTTACATCAAAACACTGTCATTGATAAAAATATTATTTGATTAATAATCAATAGATGCATGCAAAATTTTGATTTGAGGGGGACAGAAGTAAGTTTCCATTTCAAATGGTTTCATTTTTTTTACTCCTTTAATAAATTTGATGATTTTACGATAATACAAACCCTCTTATATGGAAATTTTAACTCAGACAATATCTTTCAAAAATTAATTTTTATAACCGCCCAGATGGCATTTTTTGCTAGTTTATGTAAAAATGTTTGTACAATAAATTAATGAATATAATATATGTTGTTACACTCTTAATTCATTTTCTTAGAGATTTAATAAATTTTATATCCATTAAAGTAAGCATTAAATTGAATAATTGGCAGATCTGAGCATCTGGAAACCCCAAATCTAAAATTTTTGTTTTTAATTTTTTTTTCTTTCTTTTAATGGATTATTATCAATTGCACACCAATCTATCAGATTGTAAAAGAACAAAAAAATTCAAAAAAGTTATTTATTTTTCGCGGTGCTCAGTTCCCCGTATAAGTTTATCGTAAATCGATCCCCCATATCAGAACCGCAAAAAATTTATTCATTTATTTATTTTATTGTTTTCCTTCAATGGATTATTATCGATTACACACCAATCTATCAGGTTTTTAAAAAATTCTTAAATGTTCTTTATTTTTGAGTTTTCAGGGTGCTCATGCCGACATATAAGTTTATAGTAAATCGCTGCCCCATATCAGAACCGCTCGAAAGGAAACTGGCGCAAACATGTCAAAGTTAGGGTGGCCCAGAAAAACAAAAACCCAAATTATTTATTTTTATTTTCCCATTAAACTAACCTTAAACCCAACACCCACCCTAACCTCAAATCCTAACCCTACACCCCCCTAGTTACAAATTAACAGTTTTATTACAAAATTTGTGGGTTCTGTTTTTTTCTATGTCACCTTAATTTGACACCTTTGTGCAAATTCAGCCCAACTGTTAAGGTAGAGCGGTTCCGATATAGGGGGAGCGATTTACTATAAACTTATGAGGGGAAATGAGCACACCCTGAAACTCAAAAATAAAAGAACTAAAAAGTTCTTTATTTTTGAATCAGGCGCTTTTTTTTTTTTTTACAATCTGATAGATTGGTATGTAATCGATAACAATCCATTGAAGGAAAAAAAAAAAATTTTTTAGCGGTTCCGATATGGGGGATCGATTTACAATAAACTTATACGGGGAACTGAGCACCCCTGAAAACTCGAAAAATAAATAACTTTTTTAATTTTTTTTTTACAATCTGATAGATTGGTGTGTAATCGATAATAATCCATTGAAGAAAATAAAAAGATTTAAAAAATTTTAGATGGAGGGTTTCAGATGCTCAAGTCGACGAATAATTTTATTTATTTAATTTTTAAAAACAAAACAAAATTTATATAAACTCGAAGTAAAATGCTATTTTCAATCATCTAATACAGAATAGTAATCCTCTTATTGATGAATGTGTATTGTTTAAACATTGTTTAAACATTGAACAAAATACTATTAATTTCTCGCTACAATTAATTTAAATAAATGATGAAAAATAACATTAGTAATATGAAATAACCGTAAACAAATTTTGAATTAAAAATAAAGTAAACATCTTTTTTTAATTCCTAATAGGAATAATAAAATTTGAAATAAAAAATACTTGTTATATTTTGTGAAGGTGTCGCGAAAATTAAAAATAAATTTTGTCTATAAATTTTTTCATGGTGTTTGTATCATTTGTTATTGTATTTAAAAAAGTCCCTACCTAAATCGATTAGGTAGGGGACATTTTTTTTTATCACCGCTTTTGTTTATACAAACCGAACTTCGGTTAAACATTGTTGAATAATGAATTTTAAAAGTATTGCGTCAATTATGATAAAAATAAAGATTAATTTTTAGTTTAAGAAAGAAGCGCTAAGTGTTAAAAAAACAAACACGTAAAATCATTTTTTTTTGTCGTCTGTTTCTGTAAGGGAATTTATGACAAATTAAAATTAAAAGATATTTCTTAATTTCTAAATAAATCAGGGTCATCATATTTAGCGGAAAAAGCATCGCTCAGAACTGGTTGTTATTTTAATTTTAATATTAGTAATATGGAATACCGTAAACAAATTTTGAATTAAAAATAAATGTAAACATTTTTTTTAAATTCCTAATAGGAATAATAAAATTTGAAATAAAAAATACTTGTTATATTTGTGAAGGTGCCGCGAAAATTAAAAATAAATTTTATCTATAAATTTTTATCTATTTTTTAAAATTCCTAATAGAAATAAAATAATTTGAAATAAAAATACTTGTTATATTGTGAAGGTGCCGCGAAAATTAAAAATAAATTTTATCTATAAATTTTTTCATTAAAAATTAACTCTATTAAAACTTTAAAATATTTTTTTTTTTTTACCGCAACGAAAACGGGAGTAGTCACGGACAAAAAGACCATAACTAATAATTTAACGTAAGATTGAAATTAATGGCTGTATCTTTATTTTTAAATTAATTTCTCGCAAAACTTTATACATGAAAATAATTATAAATACAAATAAAATTAAAATATCAATTAGAAACTGTTTAGAACTAAACATGCATTTATTAAAAGATTCGTTGAAATTGGCTATGCAAATATTACAAACCAGCAAATATTACAAACGCATCTTAATACTTGTAATATAAGCAATTTGTTCCTTTAATATTAAGTATAACACAAATTGATTATAAATTAGGTTCTCATTGATAAACGCTAGAGTTTAGTTTGGAATATCTGACGTCAGCCGTGACGGAGTTTCGGCTTCAGACAAAAATGCAGTCTATCTCCATTTTATATATATATATATATATATATATATATATATATATATATATATATATATATATTATATATATATCACATATATATTATATTATATATATATATATATATATATATATTATATATATTATATATTATAATATATATTATATATTATATATATATATATATATATATATATATATAATATATATATATATTCATTATATATATTTATATATCACACACAAATTATATTATATCATTATATCACACACACACACAAACACACACACACACACATATATATATATATATATATTATATCATTATATATATAGTACTTAAAATAAAGTTTGAAAATAAAGAGATAATTTTTACGATTTTTTGTGTCTTTAAATACAAGAAATTGTTGTATAGCAATTAACAAAGCATATATATATATATATATATATTATATATATATATTATATATATATTATATATGCGATAAATGATCGATTAACTGAATTTTTTTGTGTATAAATTTTTAAATCATCTAGCCAGTTCTATCATAAGTCGTTAATGCCTTGATGAGTTCAACTAAATTTAATTGAGAGGCACTGACCTCTAACGGAAATTTGAAACCTAGATCCTCATTGGATGATTATAAATCCAGAGAAATAATGAGATAGAAAATAAAATTAAACTTCGAATTAGATAGTTCCCAACCACTGAAAAAAGTGGGCAACAATTTTCCCTCTGTCCGGACATCACTTTACTTTCTTAAAAGTGGGTAATGTTTTGAAAAGATGTCTCGAAGATTAATAATAAAAAGATCTGCAAACAGATATTGTCTTCGTATTGGTTATTTATCCCAGCAAAGAACACGGAAAAGCGAGATACAGCATTGGAAGAGAACGGGCACCAGCCAAGTAAGAGACTAGATGGCAAGATAGCAATTCTACACACACACACACACACACACATTATATAATATATATATATATATATATTAAAAATGGAAAGGAGTAACCTACTCGAGTTTCATCGATTGATTCTTCAGGGTTTACTTAAATTAATCGAGTTTTCAATAATTCTTAGGTGTTATAAACATGCCCGTTGGAATGGGACTTAACTTTAGTAGAGGAAGGCTTATTTATTAAAGTTAAGTCCCATTCCAACGGGCACCTAAGATTAATCGAAAACTCGATTAATTTAAAGTAACCCTGAAGAATCAATCGATGAAACTCGAGTAGGTTACTCCTTTCCATTGTTAAAATAAATTTATGCTCTACATTGTATTGAGCACTTTGTATTTGTTTTTTCTCAACCTTAACCTCTGGATATTGTGCGCTTCCAACGATCGTTCTTATACCCACCGGTAAGTTAATACTTATACATATACAAATATATATATATTATATTATATATATTATAATATATATATATATATATATATATTCCAGATGCTGGAATATCTTTCTCCTTCCTACGGACCATAGCTAATTATCAACCACAATTCATTTATAGATAGGGTGAGATACGTTCCACACATACATGCCAAATTAAAAGACAGTGATGATGCAAACAGCTTCTATGTAACGAGAAAGGAAGAATAAATTAGATCAACGAGGTATGATAATAACCTTACCCATAACAAATTAACATGATGCACAAAGCGGAGATCAGAATAATAATTGCAAATTGGGACAAAGATGGTTTGTAATTTCTTTTAATCTTATGATTTCATCTCTTATTATAACCGCATTGGATAATATTAAGCATAAATTTGTTCGTATAAAACTTCCATTATCAAGTAAAATGGTTCATAAAAGGATATTGAAACTGAGCTCGAAAGGTTCTCCTGTGTAACGTGATTGTGAATTGCAATAATATATTGGCTCTTAAAACGTTGACTTTGAAATCAAGTATGAAGGTTCTTAAAAGACAAAGGTTTGTTAACCTATATCTTTATACTATATAGAACTGGAATTTCTGTTTAGATTAACTCGAAAAGAGCTGATATGCCTAAATGTAACCGACTAATCCCCATTAATATATATGCATAAATTAATTCACGGCCTCTGATACGTAAAATTACGAAAGGTATGTAGGTATTTACATCACAAAGCGACGCCCATCTTTACCCAACCCGTTCGATACGTGTAGGATGTGACACAAGATTACACGTATGGGACATCCAGCGAGGATCGATTTCGCTATTCTGTAGTAATGTATCTGGAAGACTAGCTTGCTAACCATTATTATATGATGGAACCCCCAACTACAAAAGATAAGAGATAGAGAAAGAGAGAGAGAGGGGGAGAGAGAGGTAGGAGAGTGAGAAATAAAGAGGGTGAGAGAGAAAAAGGGGGGAGAGAGATAACGAAAGATTGTTGATTTATAGTTGAGGGTTTGGCAATATAAAACAGTGTTTCTATTTGTGAATATAATCAGGGTACAATAAGATTTCCTCGTCTCAACTCTCTTCCTCAGTAACTTGACACAATCTGTGAGCTTAGTTTGATGTAATCCATTCTGCAGAAACCATGGAGCTTCACTTCCATATTTTACCCTCTGTCAAAACCTTTTGGCTCGGTAAAATCACAGGCAGCCAATATGGCTTTGCAACGCCACAATGCCGACAGGACTTAAATCAACCTTTATCCGTTTAAGGCAATTTCTTTAAAGACCTCAAGGTTAGAATATACCATCACGGCAAGTTCATGCGTTATTACTCTAAGCCAATATAATTCACATATACAGACGGGGCAAAAGTATTTAAACATATTTTTGAATTATCCCCCTTAAGATTACGCGGCTGAGTCAAAAAGTAATGTCATTTTTTTTATTTCATGTGATTTTTTTTTTATAAAGCTAAGGCCTACATTGAGACCTTAACAAGGCTCAGAGCAAGAATCCGACGATGAAGACCCCATGAAACAGGATTTGAGAGGCAAACATTATTCCAGTAACGAAGAAGTGAAATTTTTAGTGAAGAAGTGGCTCAAAAGATCAGCCAATCAAATTTTATGGGCCAGGGTTACATACTCTCATTCGAAGGTGAAACATTGATATTGAGAGAAATGGTGACTATGTGGAGAAGTAGGGATGTGATCCACAGAGTACCATCCTCATTTTAATGTATGATACATGTTCCTGTGTTGATAATTATACCTGTCCTAAAGAAAATGGCATTACTTTTTGACTCACTCTAGTATATTACCATCTATATATTAATATATTATGGTTATTTTTATGCATAACAGATAAAACTATATTTGAAAAATAATAAAAAAATGTCATAATAATAGATGCTTTAGTATTTACGCAACCCCTTCATCATGTATATGATTCGACACGTGGTCGCGAGTATGGAGCATCCAGCAAACATTGAACTCACTTTTCAGTAGTAATGGATCTGCGAGACTAGGTTGCAAACTAAGAAAACTTAATAATTCTATGGAGATTTTTTTCTTTGCTTTTATTAAACAAAATATAGAAAAATCTATATATTAATACTTATGTTTCTTGATATTCCAACCGTTATCATCCTGAAACATGCTCTGGTTAAGATGAGACCGTCCATATCGCCCAAGATGAAATGCAAATATGTAAATCCTGATTATCTGATGTTGCTTATCCACTGAATTTTTATTTCTCATGAGTGTCGTCGCCTAAACTAAATAAGGAATCATTCCGTTTTTATTATAAAGAAAGAAAGAGAAAGAAAAAAAAGGAATGCTACTCAGAAAAATCATAATGATAAAGAAAAAAAGAAAAAAGAGAGTAGGGGAAATATAAAGAGAGAGAGAGGGTTATCACACGGAAGCGATAACACTAATCTGTTTCAATCGAACATAATGAAAAGATGAAAGAAGAAAAAAAAAGATGAGTGTTAAATCAAGATTCTTATACTTTTTATATATTGAACTTTTATGCAATAGCTCTTAAAGACGTTGTAATATTTAAAATATCATACCGAGGTATTGTTAAAATTGTATGGCTCATCCCTTAGAATTCAAACAAGAGCGCTTGTCCAGTGGAGATCCTTTGTGTGAGCATACTTTCGATCTACGGGTAAAGAATCCTTTGGTTGTTTCTTGGAGCTCCCCAGTCTGGCAAATCCTTCGTCAATGATTGCAAATGGACGTCACTCATTATCTGTAATTAAGTAGTCAACCAGCCATGCATTCGGGCTGTTGATTGGTAGAGGCTTAAAGCAGGTGACCTCACAGAATATTTCAACAGATATATCCACATGTCCTGCTATATTATGAGGAGACTGTAGTTTCTTTTGAGGTGTTAGTATAAAGCAACAATTTTGAAGAGATTGAATGCCGTTGAACATTAATTGATTACTGAAAATCATTTTCTACTTTATCATTTAAAAATGTTGAGTATTTTTCTATTCGAGGAGGAGCACTTTGATTTAATTTGGTTACAAAGTTAATCAATTATATTGTAAATAACACGATTTGTCCAGACATTGCAAGACACCAATCAAAAAATGTTTCTTCAAGATAAATCTTATTATAATGGATATTCGGTCACAATATGGAAATTACGTCACAATACCCCCAGAAATTACATAATCCTATCAATGATTATTTAATTTATAGTCAAAATCATTATTACATAGAATAAATCTTAGTAATGAACAATTTCGCTATGATGAATCTGAGTTAGATTTGCCTCAAAATAGCACGTTATTAGTGCGTTTAAAATCCTACAATGCGTCTAAGAAATAAAGGTTTACATAATATATTGTGTGCTTAATTTGCATACTGTCTTTAACAAAACAGGGTATAAGAAATAATTATTTGGTCTTATTGATCTCTAATATTACTGTTTTATTCTCCAACGTATCAAAATCAATCCTATGAATGATTTTATATAAGAACCAATTAAGATGTAATTAAATTAAGTGTAATCTTTTTTATAAGTGTTCTTATTTCATTTCGTTAGTCTTTCAATATATTTCATTACATTAAAACTTACGGGGTGCATACGTAAGTTCTTAAGTAAACATATCAACCGTTGTTATAATTAAATGATCATTCTGTGGTATATCGTCGACTCCTGTTAGTATATATTAGTATGTATATGTATAAATGTGTAAGCGATTTTAGTTGAAAATCTGTGACATGATTTCTTTTAAATATCTTTAGTAATTTTCTCTTGTTTTCGTAGAAGATTAAGAATTATTTGTCAGTATTTTTTAGATGAGGCTTGATGTGAATGATTTTGATATTTCGGACTGTTGTCCTCATCTTTATTGTGGTATGTATAAACACAACGGTCAGGTCACTGTATCCTCAGGCCTTGTTCAGGTGTTTCTTATTTGCATTAGAATAAATTCATCGTCAGACGATAATCTTGAGTTCAAACATGGTTTCGGAGCTATACTATCGTTACACGAGTTGGAGGTGCGGGGTGTAATGGTTATATTACTAGGAAATGGACTCGGCGACCCGAGTTCCAATCCTGGACGAGGCTCTTTGCATTTCACATAGCTCTAATACACTTGGGAAAGGTATGAATCAAACATCAATCCCTCCAGCTATGGGAGAATAATAGGACAGACTGGGCACTTTAACCTTGATTAGGAAACTAGTCTTAGCAGAAGGATAACTGAATTCAAACCTGTTCAACTCCACCTTAGAAATTGACCTTGTGTCACATACTGCTCATGCAGAGGAGTTGGTATATATATATATATATATATATATATATATATATATATATATATATTATGTGTGTGTGTGTGTGTGTGTGTGTGTGTGTGTGTGTGGTTACCAGTAGTTTTAGGCGCTTCAAGTAGCAATAAATATCACTAGACAGAAATGTGATTAATTTATTGGTCAGGTCTAAACATTCTGTTTATACATACGACAATAAAGATAAGGACAACAGTCTAGAATATGAAGATTATTCTCAGGATTAAGAAATTGTAGTTCAAAAATGTTTAAAAAGATTCAGAAAGTATTCTTGGAATTGCTTTCAAGTAATATTGCTAATTCAAGTAGAAATACTGAGATTTTATTGCTTTTGAATTCAGAAAAACTTTGATGTATTTGATTTTCCTCAACCTACAAAGACCACACAGGAATTAAACTATGTTTATGTACAATTGTATATGTGTGTGACTTAGTCAACCAATATCAGTAAATTCAAGTGTCTTTGGAAATGGTTTAATATGTTTGCATGTATAGTGAACCAATTCTCCAGAGTTTAAAAATCACTATTTTCTAACGTCTGTGTGAAGGCGCGTGACAATACACGCTTGAAAAAGTTTTCAATATCTGATTTGCAATAATAATATATTAAATAATTTTAATACTTTCAATAAGGACATAATATCGACTACTTTAATACTTCTACACAAAAATCTATCTCCTTCTCTGTCTGTCTGTCTGTCTACACACACACACACACACCACACACACAACACACACACACACATATATATATAATATATATATATATATATATATGATTACTATTGGTAATAAATTTCGATATATTTATGAGTAAAGAGTGCTCAATATTAGTGATAAAGTATTGATACCTAAGTTGATTAGACATGAACTCAAAGGCGCTGATAACTGATAGTTTCTTGGCAAACCAAGCTGGTACACACACACACACACACACACACACACACACACACACACACACACACACATATATATATATATATATATATATACCGTGTTTCGACAAATCACGTCTCCTCAGTGTGGCTAGGTACTGCAGGCTACCTCCGGCAGGGTTAGCAACCGATTGATTTTCCGTCAGTTCGGCGTCTTAGCTATGTATGATACAACCGTTAGTGAACTCACATCCTTTTTATGGGAGAGTAGTTACATTTTAAGCTTAAATTACGACTGACAATCACATTTTTACCCTAGAGAGCTCAACCAACAAGGAGTTGTGAGCATAAATATTTATACTCCTGCTTATGAAATAGGGTTGTATATATATATATATATATATATATATATATATATATATATATATATATATATATATATCCCATTTCACGAGCAGAAGGTCAATTTTTAACCGGAATGGAACAGGTTTGAATATAGTGTTTTCCTTCTCCATACGAAGGTTAAATATTCCCCTCTGTCCTTTACTCTGTTCATTTCCTATGACGATAAATATATTTTTATTAAAAAAAAAGATAAAAATGTGACCGAACACAACCAGACACAGAATCAAAACAGAAGTACGCCAGAAAAATACACGAGACACAAATAGAAGAAAAACACCCAGTTGTGCACAAACATGAACATGCAATTTTGCACATGAAAAAACACGGAAAAGAAACAAAAACATAACGGATAGAACTGAGATGAACATAAGTACCATCAGCCCCCTTAAAACAAATAGATAAACACAAGAAGACATAAACAAATAAACTCGGCGTCGGCTAGCAGAAACGATCAAAGCAGGAAAAACGGAATCAACAATTAAAAGCATGGAACTCACATCGGGAAATTTGAATAAAAAGCAATAAGAAAAAAAAAGCAATAAGAAAATCAAGACAATATAGTTACCTCTAAATTATGAACCATGCATACGTAGGTGATAATGTGTATATATGTATATGTGTAATTGTATCGGATGGTAGGTGTGTATGTGAATGTATATGTATGCGTGTTCGAAGGTACGAGCGTGTCTGTGTGTACAAATATATGGGTTTTTATATTGTGCGTTTATATGTATATATGTATTTGTGTGTATATGTATATACGTGTATGTGTGTGCATGTGTGTATATATGTGTACATAAATATGTCTAGGTATGCGCGTACGCACACACACACACACACACACATACACAACACACACACACACACACACACACACACATATATATATATATATAATATTTTCCCAAGTAAATAAATAAAAGATGAACCTTTTATTTGTCCATTCATTAATATATATATATATATATATATATATATAATATATATATATATAATATTACTTGGTGTTGAGGATCATTTCATATGGTGTTCATCTGTAGTGATACAGGCCATCCATCGGTTTTTAATAATGCATTTTAAAATTGCTCCGAGTCTTATTATTATTGAAATCAAACTCAATTACGTATTTAAAAGGTGTACCTCATTATATTACAGTCACAGTTACTCCTTTTGAGTAAGCAATTAATTTCGAAAAAAAAAAAACAGTTGTACGACATTTCCGACTCGTAGTATAGTCGAAAATGCCAGCCCAACAACAGATTAAGAGATACCAGCTAACTTACTACGATCCAGAACAGCAGATCGCAACCAAATCCCAGCCAAGAGAACAGAAGATAAATATATTACTATTACCATGTCATCACTCATGTCGTGCAACTAATGTTACAATCACCAGGCTGCACAGTTTTATGTTCGCCTATCATTATTTTAGGTTCTGTAACTAATCAGCAACTTCAATTTACCAATTGTTTCTCATAATTTCTTTACAGCATAGGTATTTTAATGAAATCCAACGTTTTTCTAAAACCATATAATTTCTGGCATGAGAGAGAGAGAGAGAGAGAGAGAGAGACAGAGAGACAGAGACAGAGACAGAGACAGAGAGACAGAGAGAGACAGAGACAGAGACAGAGAGAGTGAGAGAGTGAGAGACAGTGAGAGAAGACTCTCTATTTTTCAAATACGAAACCAATTATAGTGTTAACCGTCAGTGTGTACGTAGATTAGATAGAAAATAGACAGATAGATATATATATTATATATATATATATATATAATATCAGAGAGAGAGAGAGAGAGAGAGAGAGAGGTGGGGAAAGAGAGAGAGAGAGGTGGGAAAGAGAGAGAGAGAGAGAGTGGGGAAAGAGAGAGAGGGAGATTTATTTTTTTCAAATACAAAACCAATTCTTATGGTAACCCTAAGAGAGTGCGTAGATTATGAGAGAGAGAGAGAGAGAGAGAGAGAGAGAGAGAGAGAGAGAGAGAGAGAGAGAGAGAGAGAGAGAGAGAGAGAGAGAGAGTGAGAAGGGGAAGAGAAGGTAGATACAGATATGAAATGATTGAGCTGTTACTAGAGATTGGTAAAAAATGTGTGAGTAATCTTTTATCTTATAAACTTGTTCGGTAGTGCAGTAGAGAAAAACCCAATTTTATGTTAACCTGAAATAAGCTGTTCACTCATTTCTTTCTATTAGTTTTTTCAATCTAAAGTTAGCTTATTTATGATAATGAATGAAAACAGAAAATTTACAGCTAATAAGAAAAGTATAAATGAGTACAAAATATGGAGAAAGAAATTATATTTTCTCATAATTTTAATAAGTTACTCATCATCTTGTACATCCTCGCTGTCTGTTAGGAAAGAAAATTAGTATCTCTAATTAAAGCTAAAACAGAAAGCGGATCTCTGAATAAAATTGAAAATACGTTTCAACAATAATTATATAGCTTCTTGATTTGTCTCATAATCTAAACATTCACACACACACACACACACACACACACATATATATTATATATATATATATATATATATATATATATATATGTATATATATATATATATATATATATATATAGTTTATAAGAGTTTTATCATTTGCTTGAAGCATTGTGTTTATTTTGGTTTGGTGGTTGGTTTTGAAGGTTATCACAAGTGTAAAGAGAAATACACACATATACACATGCATACGTAAATCACGCTCATACATGTCGTAACTTAGATAATCACATGGATTTTATATTATAATGAAAATTTCACAAACATTTAAGTTGATAATTTTACTCAATGGAATGGACTTATTGATCATCCACTCTCTATGTGTATAAATTTAGTGAACGTTCGAAACATTTAGACGCTTTTAGTTGACTTACCCTTCCCACACACACACAAAACCCGATATGAAGTTACTGTTGCTTATTCGATACATAAATTCAAAATATACCGTATTCCTAATCTCATTTCACTTTTCAGGAACACCACATGTAGTAAGATTGGGATACTGACTACTCACATAAATCCCCAAATGGGCTAGAAGAGGCTCCTTGGCCTTGGTCGGCAACCCATCTAAGACAAGGAAAGTCCAACACAAAACCTCCGCTGACTAGCGACTTTACCCCATCCCAAGGAAAGGACAGAGAAGTAAACCCCGTGCTACCAGCGACTCCTGCGACACTACCGCTGCCAAACTGAAATGGTTCCTTACCTTTCCTTTGGATCACAGTGGCAGTATGGTGAGGGTGGATTTGCTGCTTGGGCAACAACTCAGCCTCCATATGAACCTGCCTGGCGGACGTAAAAAATGGACACTACGCCATCGTATCTCATAGACGGAAGGATGCCGACTCAACTCAAAGAAAAATAAGTTAACTATGATTTGGTTCGTTCAACTTTTATTTATTCTCTTAAAATAAATTGAATAAATAAAAGGTAAATGAACAGCATCATAGTCACCTCCTTTTTCTTTACACTTCCATAGCTTTCAAAACCAACCACCAACCATATATATATATATATATTATAATAGATATATATAAATATATAGATTATCCTCCTTACTGATGGAAGTTTGTTTCATTAATATTTGCTACTTTAGATCATCTTAGTAGTATGATTTTCCTATTTCATTAATTTTTGTTTTTATCACTATTTTTCCAATTCCTCCTTCCTGCCGAAATAAATTCATATCCGTAACAAGATATCCATTTATTCATAATACTACGTATATGTAAAAAATATATACGCAAATCATTATATGTACGTTTGAGTTCTACATTTACTTGAAACCTATCCACAGACACACACACACACACACACACACACACACACACACATATATATATATATATATATATATATATATATATATATATATATATATATATACATATATATATTCACACAGTATTCACACTGTATACCACATATTTCTGACCTTTACAAAAGTCGACAGAAATTCTAAACATGCTGTCATAATCGCCTGATGAAAATTATATATATATATATATATATATATATATATATATATATATATATATATATTATATATATTATTATTATTATTATTATTGTGGACTCTCTCGTCGATTTTCGACGTATGAGGGTTCGCACACACAATGAACACACACACAGTGATTTGTTATAGTGGTGAAGGCTTGCGTTGGACCATCCACACTTTTTGGCACAGTCGATAGGAAAGAATTGGTGCATCAAGGGTTGCCACAAACCCAATCAACGACCGACCTCAGGAATTTTTAATTCAGAGTTATCCCTCTCCTAGACTGGTTACCTACCCAAGGTTGAAGGGCCCAGTCTGCCTTACTATTTAACCCATAGCTGGAGCGAATTTTGAATTCAGAGTTATCCATCTCCTAGACTGGTTTCCTAGCCAAGGCTGAAGGGCCCAGTCTGCCTTACTATTTAACCCATAGCCTGATGAAAAAAAAAAAAATATATATTTACGTTAAGGTTCTTAAGATCGCATTGCCGAAAAAATGTCAGTAATCACACAGCATTGACTCCATTTCCACGCTACCTTAACTCTACCAGTGATTTTGAGAACAGTTTACTTATATACATACTACTTATACATATAGCACGTTTACCTATACACATATTACTCATACATATTGCACGATATATATATATATATATATATATATATATATATATATATATATATATATATATATATATATATACCGTGCTATATCTATAAGAAAATTGTACTAAATAGCGTTGATAGAGATGGGATTGAGAATTTAATTGGCGAGAATCTGTCAGCAACCTAGTGCCGTTGACTTCATGTCCACGCTACCCTAACTCTACTGCTATTGACAGTAATCAATAAATAGTGTGACTCGAAATTCTTCATAATTCCCATGCTTCTCGTGTTCAAGCTTTGGAAATTGCTGGAGACTTTTGACATGGACATTTCAATCCATATTAACAGAAAGAAACATTTTGTGCAGTCAGGGGTTCTGGGTCAACTGTCGATCAGATCTTGAATATTGTCATCATCTTCTCTAGAAAACCGATTAGTGAGAGAATACCTGTTCTGCAACACGTACACGTTCGTTGAAACAGTAGTGATGACCTCACGTTATTATAACTGTGCTGTTCGGTTCGATCGGCACGAGCTAGAGACAGGTTCACAAGGAAAAGTAAAACATGACAACACGTTTGATGACAGGACGCTAATGGATGAAGAATTTGTGACATTTGTGCAGTTTGTGGTGGGGCAGAGGGCACTTGAATTCATGTCGTCAGCTGGCAAAAAAAGTTTTCTTTACTATAAGTCGATTGCTGGCTTCACTGATGTGCGTCCCTGTCTATCTATCTATCAATTTTCACAACGTTCTCCTCTGACTGTCGGTTGGATCTGCTGTTTGGGCTAATATATTCTATTTCCTTTTTCTGACCGTATGTTCACTCAACTATTGTGTCACTTAAGCGCTCTAACCGATTATCTCAAGGCAGTGGAGTCTGGCCTCCACTGTCAGCTGGGGCTGTGGAATACGCT
>CM042145.1:115700609-115728109 GCA_023376005.1 Doryteuthis pealeii
ACGAAAGTGAAAGTAGAAAGTTATTTTGAGGCAAAACATAATTTCATGCTAGACTTGCTCGTATCCCTTAAGTGGCGTCATGACACATTGATATCTTTAAGTTAAACGTGCTAATTACAGCTGTAATTTAAGAAAGCAAGGGTTAAAGCTGATGTAATGAGTGCAGCAAAGACAACTTTCCATTTTGTTCGCTGCGTTCACTTCCGAGT
This sequence comes from Doryteuthis pealeii, assembly GCA_023376005.1. Lineage (NCBI taxonomy): Eukaryota > Metazoa > Mollusca > Cephalopoda > Myopsida > Loliginidae > Doryteuthis > Doryteuthis pealeii. The sequence goes on from CM042145.1 coordinate 115,700,819, forward strand.
CAAAGATGACGTAAGAAATTATGCACACGTCATTCCTGTTTAACGGAGATAAAATCAATGGAGGTTAAGAAGTAAAGGTTTCTGATTTTCAGTTTGCTTTTCTGGGATGCGAAATAAACGGGGGCAAAGAAAAAGTATCCGAATTTTCTAGTTATAAATGAGACTGTTTACATTATCCAAAATGAAATGCAAAGATGTAAATCCTGATTATCTGGTGTGGCTTATCTGCCGAATCCTTATTTCTAATGTGTGTCAGCACCTTAGCAAAATAATGGACCATTTCGGTTTTATCATAAAGAAAGAAGGGGAACAAAAAGAACATGGCACACAGAAAAATATAATAAGAAAGAAAGAAAGAGAGTGGGAGGAAAAGTAGAGACAGCGGGGTTAGCCCACGGAAGCAATAACGCAAATATCTTTCGATCGAATATAACGAAAACATGAAAAGAAGAAAAGAAAGAAAAACGAGTGAAAAAGATAGTCGACTCAAGAATATTGTACCTTTTACATATTGAACAATTTTGCAATAGTTAAACCTGTCAAACGTTTTATTAATAAAATTATCATACTGTGGTATATCAGTAGGTACTGCTGGATATTTACAATTGCCAATTCTTCAGATAGAGAGAATGGGTCAGCGTGCGAAAGTGATAAAGCTAATCAGTTTCAATTGTACATAATGAAAAGATGAAAAGAAGGAAAGAAAGAAAAGGAAAGAGAGAAATAGAGTTAAATGAAGATTATTATAACTTTTACACCTTGAGCTATTTTGTAATAGTTCTTAAGTAGACCTATCAAACGTCGTAATAATTAAATTATACTGTGGTATATCCACAGTTCCTGCTCGTTGAACAGTATTGGTAAAGAAAACAAATCCGGGAGAGAATAAAATGCGACGTGCTCCACACTGACTATTAGAAAATAAACATTGATTGGTTGGTCAAAATAGCTTAAAAACAAAAAATAAACTTAAACCGCATCGCGAGAGTAGTTATCTACTCAGCTTAGCTTAAGTATGTTGCAGCCAATGATAGTTGAACTCACCGCTAATGATCTGCTAATTTAGCTTGCCAAACGTTACATCACGCGAAGTGGCCACACCAACCTACGAATAGATAATATGGACAATAATAGGAGATAAACCAAAGAATTAAAGAAGCACACACACACACACACACACACACACATATATATATATATATGTGTGTGTGTGTGTATAATATATATATATATATATATATATATATATTTATGTGTGTGTATGCAAACATAGAGTAAAAAATTAAAGGAGTATATATATATATATATATATATATAATTACAAACTTATATATAAGTGTGTGAGGTGTGTGTGTGTGAATATATATATATATATATATATATATATATATATATATATATATATATATATATATATATATATAGAGTGGTATGTTGATTCATTTGGAATTTTTAGAAATTTAGAGACTGCGTTGTTTTGAAGTGTGCGTATGATGATATAGAATTTAAACATGAAGTATGCTAAAATAACTTCAACCAATCTTGTTCTAATTCTTGTCGCCATTTTAGGCATTTTAGTTCTGCTATTGGTATTGAGTGTAGTTTCAGTGGATATTCGTTGTGGCATGAAGTTTGATGTATTCCTTGAAGTAGTTATAATAGAGAACGAATGTAATGTCCATAGATACTCCTTGTCAGTCAATCTGTAGTATTACTTGGTAGAAAGATTGTAGTATTAGTTTATTCCTTGTGGTCTGTAGCGTTCCTTCTGAGAGGGAATCAAATCGGCAACGGATTTACCAACGATATTAGATACATTTTTGTTTTTTTCCCCATTGGTCAATCCAGCTCTTGCTACTTGGGACAGTCTATAAATATAAGGGACGACTTTTCGTACAGCTTATAAGATACTCCAATCAATCTAAAACGCATCCTTATATATGCGTTGTTGAAAGTATGCTGGTGTATTCAAAAACCGTCACTTCATGTTTTATTTCTTTTTACTGAAATATTAGAGGTTCTGTTTAGCTCAACAAGGAGAAAAGATCCAGCTGTGTGAGAATAAGAGTAGAAACGCCAGCATAATTTAATATATGAGAAAGAAAATTCCAGTTGGAACTCAAAACACGAACCTGAGATGTTTCATCTCTGCTAAGGAGAAAGAAGAAGAAAAAACCAAAAATCAATTAAAAGAACAATGACAATAACAGAAACCCAAAAAAGAAAAAATAGAGAAAATTATTTTAAAATGAGAATGTCTAAATAACAAAAATATTACGGTTGTTATTCATATGTGAATAGTCACGTGATAGATATGTAAAATAATAACGAATCGAGACAACCGGTTAGATCGGTGAAAACAAAAACAGAAACAATAATAAAACAAAATAAAGAAACATATGGAAATCTGGTTGGAAGAGTCGGTTATGAGGAACTGTTCAAACGATTTGTATTTGACAAACAAGTAATATGAACGTTAAACAAGGCATGTTAGTAAAGTTATATAACAGAAATGTTATGTAAATTTGCGAGATAAAACACCTAAATAAGGAAATTATGTTCGTATTATGTTAGAAAGTGTTAGGGAGAGTTATCTCCCCCTGACGATCAAACCAGATATACTCTCTAACAAGGAGGGAGACAAAAGACTGACAGATAGACAAGGAATGGCCCCATGTGTGACCACACGCATGATACACATAGCTGAATTCTATCCCAAACCATCGATTGTATTCCCTGTCAGTGAGAATAAATAAAACAAATATTGTTATATGTTAACATATTTCACTGTTTTTATTATCAATTTTGTATATCATACATCTCGGTATATAACAGAAAGGATGCCATTTTACTAGATTTGCAACCGTATATATAAAAGATTTAATTACTGTTCTGATCACCGTTCTTTCATTTCAGCAACTATACATGTATTGTTCTCCTTTATAAAAGTAATGAAATACATTCGTGATCAGCATCAGAACCGAAAATAAACATTTAAACATTCTATATAGTTAAAATATTAAGTGTAAGGCATTTCCAGCGATAGTTTGCACATTTTCAATTAAAACAATAAGACGAGTAAAATTAAGAAACGTTGAAACTTTGCAGTTGAGATATTTCCTAAACCAGATATGAAACTGATATGATATATTTAAAAATATACTTATAGTAGTTATACGGGAGAGACAAAGATTGCTTGCTTGGTAGGTTGTATTTTAGGTTATGTTTTATTTTATGCTGAAAATATTTTGTTTTATTCATTCTTCATGGGTACTCAAGTTATCTAAAGACATTTTTTCTATTTAATCCATAGTTGGAACCCTAACAAGTATAAACATTTGAAGCAAAGTGGACCTAAGAACTATGGTGATTAAGGGATAATTCACATTTCCCAGGGCTCCATACCTAGGACACTAAGACTTTTAGCTACCGCCTTCTAACTTATATATATATGATAAAAAAGGCTGGGAGCTTGTCATGAGAGCAATGGGGTTGGGACAATCGTATAGGTGCTAAGGCTTGACGTGATCAGCCGATTAATAAGAGGGAGCCACTACCACCCCATGTCTAGTCTAATTAAGAGCCAAAGTGGAGTGTTGCATGTCATTGACTGCTCAATCATCAGGATTCCAGCCTTAAGCATCACAGGTCACCAGCCATGACCAACAGCTGGCCCCATCACGGGGATCCTACCCCTCTGCAGAGGTGCAGTCGGTATATTTTACAGTCCCAGCCTACAGAGCGGCCTTTTATAAGATACCACATACTTATGATATGCGACAGGAGGTAACTCCTATTTGGAGTATTGCCAAACTAAAATGAATCGAGGTAATAATTTTCATATTCATAATTAAACTTAAGAATGTCTGTTGCGTTAGCACGTTACTAGGTTAGTCAAGTTGAAGAAGTGCGGTGAACTTTCCTGACGTTTAAAGTCTCAGGAAAATTTATATCAAATTACAAGGAAGTTCCAAAAATATCGTCCAACAAAATATACAGACGAAATAATGTCCATATATTATTGATCTCTAATATTATTGTTTCATTCCCCAATGTATTAAAATCAATCGCATGAATGATTTTATATAGAAACCAATTAAGATATAATTAAAATAAGTTAGATCTTTTTATATGCATTCACATTTAATTTTGTTAGTCTTTCTAATTTTGTATATTTTATTACATTCAGATTTGAATACTTACGCCAGGAGGGCAAATATCCTTGCTCGTATAGGATTCATTTGGAAGTTCATGGAAGAATTTCTCGTATCTAGTTGGTTGTTGTATTCTTTGGGATATCCATCGTTTCCCCCAGATGACTGTTGCTCCGTGTTCATCCACATGTGTTATGATTAAGTTTTCTCTGGTTGAGAGTGACATTAGAGCTTTACTTTCTTAAATTAACAATTCGTCTATGTGGGTCTTTAGTCCACAAGTTTTTCGAAGTCCCTTTGCTAAATTTACAAAGCTTCTGTTATTGTTGTTAATTTTTTTTGTGTACAACCTACCACCATCCCAAGGTCCAACCCTTCATCAACGTGGCTGAGTTGTGATAACATGGAAGTGTCAGAACTTTACCGTTCTGAACTCAAGTTACTGGTAGGGTTTCCCGATGTGGATTGGTCTGTCACCCAGTGGTATTAGGACCACAACCCGGCTAAAAGAGCTCTGGTGTAAATCCAAAGGGCGTCTCCATTCAATCAACAGCTTTTGGCATACTTATCACTGCTTCTGAGGAAAATTTACGACAAACCAGGGTATCTCCTAACCCTGACTGAGATATGCTTGTGGGGTTTAGGGATCACTTGTGAATTTCCTATTCCCTTGTTACTCTTTTCATGAATACACTTACTAATTCGTTCATACGGGATGCGATACATTCGTTGGATGGAGCCGGCTCAACCAACCCAGAGTGAATGCCGAAACAACACCAACAAAAACATCACCCTCACCGCTGTATTCCTTGGGCGGCTTCCTGATTTTTTTTAGCTTTTTGTTCCGGTAGAGTCTTATTGCATTTGATTGTTAGCAGTTCGGGTGTTAATGTTTCTATTTACGTTTATTTGTGTTTGGTTTGGTTTTAGCTGATTTCTGCCTTACAAAGCAGCTAGTTAGCAAAATGAATTGATATTCGCTGCATTTCTTAACTGGCAACTTTTCATGACGATAAGTGGCTGACACGCTGCTTTGAAACTAATGGTAACAATCTCACCCTAAATGTAATATACCCCATACAATGAACAACCCACACACTGATTTGTTTATAGTGGTGAAGGCTTGTGTTGGATCATCCGCACTATTTGGCACAATCGATAGGAAAGAATTGGTGCACAAGGAATGCCACAAACCAAATCAACGACTGACCTCAGAAATGTTGAATTCAGAGTTTTCCCTCTCCTAGACTGGATATATATATATATATATATATATATATATATATATATATATATATATATATATATATATATGTACAGGTTTCGTTGAATTGAACAGACAATTCCTGTTTGACAAGTCTTTCGTTGATCCTTTCTAATCTTCGGGCCATCCTTCTGGTGTCAGGGTGGAACTGGTATACCAGTCCACCGAATGTTTCGTCTCTAGCGCTTTCGGCAATACACTTTGCCATCCTCAGGTGGGAAAACGATGGAATAGTTTTCATGTCTCGTTTTTAACGAGAACGAGTAGAAGCAAGGAATTAGTGGGAGGTAATATCAATTGGTAGTGGGAGGTTTTTGGAATGGTAGTAGTTTGAACAATGCACTGGTGATTTTTCCGTTAGTGTCAGTGGAAGAGACATTGTTACGTATTAATTTTTTTAATGCATTTTCGTCCAGTTTATAATTTTGGTGCATCTGATTACAGTAATAGATGTTTTGGTTAGGGCTATTGGGTGTGCTATTGTTTTCATTATGGTAAATATTATGGAGGGTTTTCCGGATTTGTTCATCAACAAAATAGTTAGGGAATTCATTATTGATGAGAGTTTGCTTAATATTTTTTATTTCAGAAAAGAATATTGTTTTAGAAGAAGAGGTAAGTTTTGCGCGGTTTATCAAGTTTTTTATAATGGCTTTTTTATATTGTGCAGAGCATTCACTCTTGTAGTTGATAATACAAGAATTGATGGAGGTAGGTTTTTTATATGGGGAAGTAGTGAATTTGTTGTTGTTAGAGTCTATCATGACGTCAAGGAATGGAAGTTTATTGTTTGTGTTAAACAATGACACTAACGGAAAAATCAATTTAATCATTTATTACAAAAAAATTCAACACTACAAATCTGGTCACCTGCAACAACACCTTCCCCAAAACTACGCGTCTTAATGAGACCAATATCGTGTATGAATTTAAATGTAACGTAGGAGAGTGTCTCTCCAAAATCAATAATAAATATATTGGCCACACGACGACTACATTATCACGTAGATTAACCCTACACTTATCAGATTCCAACTCCATTAATCAACATCTTAAAACACATTCATGCCCCCCTCTACCTACCGCAAAATTCTTACTGAAAATACACACACACTATATAGAGAAAAAAACAAACAAAAACTTCAAATAATTGAAGCTTTATATATAAAACAAAAAAAACCTACCCTAAACAAAATAAACTTTGAAGTAAGTCAACATATCCTAAAATGCTTATAATTTTCCGCCTACATTACTTCCATTATCCCCCACCCCTTATCACAACCTGTGCCCACCCCCTCAAAAAAATTACCACTGTTTTGTTCAAACTACTACCATTCCAAAAACCTCCCACTACCAATTGATATTACCTCCCACTAATTCCTTGCTTCTACTCGTTCTCGTTAAAAACGAGACATGAAAACTATTCCATCGTTTTCCCACTTGAGGATGGCAAAGTGTATTGCCGAAAGCGCTAGTGATGAAACATTCGGTGGACTGGTATACCAGTTCCACCCTGACACCAGAAGGATGGCCCGAAGATTAGAAAGGATCAATGAAAGAATTGTCTGTTCAATTCAACGAAACCTGTATAAAAGAAAAAATGCTGCCTAAATACACTTATTTATATATATATATATATATATATATATATATATATATATGCTAACCATCCCCTAGAGTTGAGCACTCTGGGGGGGAGAGGGGGTTCGCTGACTGCCGCCAACTCAAGCGTAAACGCAACGCTCTTCTATATAAGGAATGACGGCCTTTACACACAAAGCGACGTGTGTATTAAAATAGTTAAAATCCCCTTCGCATTCTGTAAGTGACGACAGCCTAATGGTTAAGATGCTGGACTGACACCCAACCGATCGGATTTCAATTCCGGCTCTAGGTAGCTTACAAAATATCTAGCCACACTGAAGAGACTTGATAAGTCGCAACACGTGTCTGTGGATGACCATATATATATATATATATATATAATATATATATATATATATATATATAAAGGAGAGATTTTGGTATGTACATGTCGACGTATAACTCCAAAACTGGAGGTCACTTAGATTTAAAATCTTGCATACACATTGATATCGTTCTAACTAAGAAACACTCCAAATTTGGTTATTGATTTTTACTGATTAAGGGATATAATTAATTAATTAAACCAAAATCAAACGATTTTTCGAAATCTATAAAATAGCTACTACTGCTGATATTCCAGCTACAATCAGCACGCACGCCCCCACTCTGCTCCCTATTTCCGTATTCCAACTGTATTTCTACTGGGTTGCTAAATGCTTATGTAAAAAAGAAAAATGAAAACCTTTTTATCAATATTTTTACGAATACTTTCATATTTCTTAAAATAAAATATATCCATTTTTAATCAGCGAATTAAATTAGCAATTACAAAAACTGAATGTAAAATAGTATTACACACGAAAAAGCTTTTGAAAAAAATACTTCAAGCGATTAAAAATAATATAATTTTAACTCTTAGAATAATATAATTAAATATATCCAGTGAAACTCAAAACGTTTTTGAAAGAATAATAACGGTCCATCTTTTTTCTTACCTATTTACGGTTCAATCTTCTTTAAGATATCTATATGGTTCGAAAGAGAATTAAATAATCTCTCTAAATATGTAATTTGATTGAGTTTTTATCAATGGAATTATTTTTTACAGCGAGTTAAAAAAAATATTTTGCTTCAGTCAGCCTAGAATTCGTAGTATAGTTTTTTCATACTAAAATTTTAATATAAAATCAAATCTTATTTATTGCATGTTTCTGTTTCTATCTTTAAAATATTTATTTGGTTCTAAATATGTAATTAGTATGTCTTTTCACACATTGAATTATTTTTACAGCGAATTAAATAATAAATCAAGCGAAAACATTTAGCGACAAATCAACTTTGTTTTATAAATTCCCGTCGTTCGTCAATTGTAAACAAAACCCCCTTTTTTTCATAATTGCGTTAATTTATTTATTTTAATATTAGGAATACAAATAAAATCATGATGCTAATGTAGAATAGTGCGCAAGAGATAATACCATTAGATTATCTAATACATTTCACGGAAATACCTTAAAACTCAAATTGTTATCAAATTTATGATATAGAACACTTTACTATAATTATTAGTTATAGTAAAGTATACTATATTCGATCGGCTATGTTTTGAATTAATTATGTTTTTTTTTTAAGATTATTTATCGTTTTACATAAATTTTATTACTTTATTCAATTCTTTTTTTTTTTTCTTTTTCAAATATTAATTTGAAGTTTAGCAAATCGTGTCATTTATATTTTATTTAAAAAATATAGTTAATCATTGAATTAGAATTTCTTACTATATCATTATGTGACGGGCAAAACTTGCAAATCAGTCGGAAAATTACGGTGACCCAGAAAAAACAGAAACCATAAATTTTGTAATAAAACTGTTAATTTTAACTTGGGGGGTTTAGGGTTGGGGTTGGGTTTAAGGGTTAGTTTAATGAGAAAATAAATAAATAATTTGTGTTCTGTTTTTCTGGGTCACTCTGTATGCAGAGTGACCTAGAAAAAAAACAGAACCCACAAATTTTGTAATACAACTGTTAATTTTAACTAGGGGCTTTAGGGGTTAGGGTTAGGGTTGGGGTTTAGGGTTAGTTTCATGGGAAAATAAATGAATAATTTGGGTTCTGTTTTTTCTAGGTCGACTGTAATATGTTTTCATTTTCCGACCGATTCACAAGTTTAGCCACATGATGTCATCCCCTCAAATCTGACGAAAATTTCCTGACCTCCCACCAGACAGGATTAAATTAAGATCGTTTTTACATGTTGATTTTTATGGGTCATCCTTCGAGGACCGAACTCGCTATTCAGTAGTAATAGATCTGCAAACGATTATTAAACCATGTTTTTATATCCTCTACCCGGGCTTAGCCGGTTAGCTGCTGATAGTATATATATAAACGTAATACATTAATCGTCTGTTGTTTACAGATTAGAGTTCTCTAGGTGATTGTAACATGCATCTGTCGATGTATATACTTACCAGTTAAAATGTTGCCTCTTAGTGACAGCTACTGGCGGCCGAGAAGGAAGATGTCGGATCGCTGAAAGGTCAGTCAGGTTTCGCTCTCGGCTAGAAGTAGTTTTAAGTCTAGACACCGATGAGACGTAAACGTCGAAACATGGTGTCTTTGAGTTACTGCAATATATATATATATATATATATATAAGTGGATGATATCAAGTGTTACTTTGATAGGATTCAAGCAAAATTGAGAACTTGAACGGACATATAAAGATTTGTGCATATATATTTTTTTACATATACGGAGTATTATAAATAAATAAATAAATGGATATATACCTTGTTTAGAATATAGATTTATTTCGACATATTGTGTCTTCACTGCTATCTTTGTTGTTTTCAATTTTTAATACTTCACACTCGGTCTTTCTGGTGTGATTTTCCCGTAAGATCGAGTGTCTGAAGAATATTAAAGAGACAATATGTCGAAATAAATTTATATTCTAAATAAGATATATATATATATATATATATATATATATATATATATATATATATATATATATATATATATATGGTTCCTCTTTCCTTCTAGGATTGATCTGGATCTTGGAACTAAATCCACGACGAGAAATATAATCTCACCCCTTATCTTTTCATCCGATGACTTATCTTGTAACATTCCTTGACAATAAACCGCAGACATTTCCCATTCGGAAAATGCTGATACTTATTTAGGTATTTAGGTGCCAAGAGCTGTCTACTGTTCCAGTGACAACTTAGTCGTTCCCGCGATAAACTGAAGTCTTTCGCTAAGGCATAACCGTTTCGTACGAAAAATTAAGATATAACGAGATAAGACCACACGTACATATATTCGCTTGAAAACATTATTACATTATACAGTATTGAACCGAGAGAAATTCGATAGGGAATTAATACCCCGCGCCTCTTCATGCAGGGATTGGCTGTAAATGTCTACCTTCTGCTGTATTATGATCGATTTCCGGGTGGAATCTGTTTCATCTTTTGTGCCGCATCTTTTGGCAAGCGGTCGTAATTGCTTTTTAAACCCGTCTGCTTAGAGCAGAAATCAATTTTCACAAAGTCTTGGATCTCACAGTACCGACTGTATGGACCGTTGAGACACTTAATCATTGATAGATAACGATTAATCTAATCAATAATAATAATAATAATAATAATAATAACTTGTCAACTAGTACACTTGGCAGTTCCAGCATATCACAGGGTAAAGATGACGGAGAATGAAAAGATAAACAAATACTTGGACCTTGCCAGAGAATTGAAAAATTGTAGTTGGTGCACTAGGAATGGTCCCAAAGAGCTTAAAATAAAGACAGGAGGAACTGAAAACTAGAGAAAGGACTGAGACCATCTAGAAAAAAAGCATTGCTGAAATCAGTTTGAATACTCAGAAGAATCTTGAAGATTTGAGAAGACTTGTTTTCACTCAGACTCCAGCGAAAGACCATCAGCTAACGCTGGTATGAAAAACTCACAGGAGTGAACATAATAATAATAATAATAATAATAATAATAATAATAATAAATGAATTGATAAGACCCAACAATAATAATAAATGAATTGATAAGACCCAACAAAATAGTAAATGTAGACTTTGCGGTAATAGAGATGAGACTGTTAACCATATACTCTGCGAATGTAGCAAACTAGCACAACGAGAATACAAAACTAGACACGACTGGGTTGGGAAGGTGATCCACTGGGAATTATGCAAAAAATTAAATTTTGACCACACAACAAAATGGTATATGCATAAACCAGAATCTGTTCTTGAGAACGAAACGCACAAAATTCTCTGGGACTTTGAAATTAAAACGGATCACCTTATCCCAGCAAGAAGACCAGACCTAGTGTTGATTAACAAAAAAGAAAGAACTTGTCAACTGGTGGATTTTGCAGTGCCAGCGGATCACAGGGTGAAGTTAAAGGAAAATGAAAAAAATGACAAATATCTGGACCTTGCCAGAGAACTGAAAAAGTTATGGAATATGAAAGTGAAAGTTATACCAATTGTAGTTGGTGCACTTGGAACAGTCCCAAAAGGATTAGAAAAGGGTTTGGAAAGTTTGGATATCAGAGGAAGGATTGAAACCATTCAGAACACTGCACTGCTGCAATCTGCCAGAATACTCAGAAGAGTCCTGGAGACCTGAGGAGACTTGCTGTCACTCAGACTCCAGTGAAAGACCATCAGCTAACACTGATGTGAAAACTCAAATAATAATAATAATAATATCTCAGGAGAACTAGAAAACTTCTAGAATGCGAATGTAGCAAACTAGCACAACGAGAATACAAATCTAGACACGACTGGGTTGGGAAGGTGATCCACTGGGAATTATGCAAAATATTAAATTTTGACCATACAACAAAATGGTATATGCATAAACCAGAATCTGTTCTTGAGAACAAAACGCATAAAATTCTCTGGGACTTTGAAATAAAAACGGATCACCTTATCCCAGCCAGAAGACCAGACCTAGTCTTGATTAACAAAAAAGAAAGAACTTGTCAACTGGTGGATTTTGCAGTTCCAGCAGATCACAGGGGGGATCCTAAAGGAAAATTGTCAAATATCTGGACCTTGCCAGAGAACTGAAAAAGTTATGGAATATTAAAGTCAAAGTGATACCAAGTGTAGTTCGTGCACTTGCAACAGTCCCAAAAGGATTGGTAAAGGGTCTGGAAAGTTTGGAAATCAGAGGAAGGATTGATACCATTCAGAACACTGCACTGCTGCAATCTGCCAGAATACTCAGAAGAGTCCTGGAGAGCTGAGGAGACTTACTCTCCCTCAGACTCCAGTTAAAGACCATCAGCTAATGCTGATGTGAAAACTCAAAAGAAGTAAATAATAATAATAATAATAATAATAATAATCGAATGCAGTAAACTAGCACAACGAGAATATAAGGGTAGGCACGACTGGGTTGTAAAGGTGATCCATTAGGAATTGTGCAAAAAATGAATTTTGACCATACTCCAAAATGGTATATGCATAAACCAGAATCTGATATTGAGAATGAAATGCATAACATTTTCTCTGAGTTTGAGATAAAGACTTATGCCAGCCAGAAGACCAGACCTTGTATTGATTAACAAGGAAAATATAACTTTTCTTTAGGACATTCATCTATCCTGTTTTGTATTGGTCTTTAACAATAAATTCTATTTGTTATTCATCTTTGTCGGGATTTTTTTAATATATATGTTTGTGTCACGGTGAAGAAAATGATAGGCTCCAACGGTTAAATCAAACTTACCGGACCTAAATTCCACCATCGTATGTCACCCTGACGAAAATAAATCAGGGAATTAACCGAATTTAATGAAATTTTCAGTGTTGATATATTAATGAATAAAATATATGCACCGGTTATTTTATCTAAAAACGTTTACATTTTTTCAGGTCAGTTAACTTTGAACCACGTAGCTTTGAGGCGTAACACATATTCTCAAAGATACCTGGTTCAAAGTTAACTGACCTGAAAAATGTAAACGTTTTTATATGAAATAACTGGTGAATTATATATTTTATTCATGTATATATCAACACTGAAAATTTCATTAAATTCGGTTAATTCTCTGATTTTTGGTATTTTTTTCTTTCGACGGGGTGACATACGGTGGTGGAAGTTACGTCCGCTAAGTCCGATTTAACCGGCTCCAACTATTCATTTTATTTCTAACATTATCAAAGAGAGCGTGTCGACAGTTTGATTGTTTATTTTTAATGGCATGTCAGCAAGTCTAGGGTTATTTTATGCCTAGATGTTAGGCAAACGCGTTCATTGTACATTTATATTTACGTTTTTTGTGCAATTGTTTCTTACGAGTTTATGGTGCACGCAGTTATATACCAAGTATTCCTATTTAATACATATAATTTTCATACATTTTTATAGTTTTTAATATTCATATCTAATACTAATGATTATATGGTTTTGTGTAATAACTATTTAATAATAATCATTAGTTTGTACGCAGTTGTATAGTTTCAAGTAAGAAATGACAATCCTTAGTAAATCAATATAGCTTCATGTAACAATTATTTATAAAAATAATCTAATGTTAGATGGTATCAAATATGTCTATCTAATGCGAATAATTTTCAAACAGTTCAATTTTACTCCTAGATGTTATAAGAATTAGCGGTGTGGTAATTCATAGCTAACAGTCGCGTTCATTTAATGTATTAGGTTATCCAAAAGAGAGTAACCTAACATAGGATATTCGGTAGGAAAAAAAGACAAGTCAATAAATACAATATGACATTTAATTACAAAACATACAAGAACAGAACCAACCACCCGTTCCATAAAAGAACCACAAGGTGTTTGGGGAACATGAAGAAAAGTTTAAACAACAAAGGGGTGGAAACCATTTTGTATTTTTCTGGAGGTCTGGTAACAAAGACAGGCACCATGCGCACAGCACTGCTAGGGACGCGAAAAGATAATGCCTTTCGCTTAAACCTCGTGTTAGTAAAAGAAGGAGATTGTTCACCTTGTAACGTGACGAAAAATTACTCGTGATGTGGGAAAGCCCCCCCTTAATGCAAAAATAGAGATAATTGTATTTTGTCTCCCAACAATGAGAACCTAGTAGATAGTATCACTCCAGATCATAGGGAACTAGGGAGTAATGGCAACAAATGGGTACTGCCGACCCCCAGATCTCTAAACTGGAGCCTCAATATCGGATGCAGTTTAGTGCCATACCCAGGACACATTTTGGGAGAGTCCTACCCATTTTCAGAAAGATACAGCCAGCGTATTCTACGCCCCACTAACAGGGTTGTGGTCTGCTGGAAACCAAGGGGAAGATAGTACTAAACCTTTTTTACGAGACTATTTTAAAAATACTTTCGAATTTTAACAATACTGTGGTTTCGGTCGCCTCAAATATCTTGTTAACGCGGGGACCCTGGTGGCAGGGCAGTTCATCACATGCAACACTTTTGCCCTTAATGAGGCTAAAAGGTCGGTCGGTATGTCAAGTCAAGCCCTAGCTAAGTATTCTTATTTAATACATATAATTTTCATACATTTGAACGTTCTAACCCAATTTACCTGATGGCAAATCCCCAATCCTTTTTATGAGATAGAAGGTGGTGACTGTGGTCTTGCTGTCCTGGGTATTACGTTTAACTCTATCTGATGGTGAAGTTCCAATTCTGGAGCTCTGGCGAATTTGGAGTACCCCTTCATCACCATTATTTCCAGGTCCACTCTAACCCGGAGTGGTAGTACCTGTTAGGGCGCCATCTATGGGTTAAATACAAAAAATGCGTTGAAAATGTTTTTTAAAAAATGAGATTTAAAAAAATTGAATACCCATCAAGAATGAATAAAATAAAACGTTATCGGCATAAAATAACTCAACAAGGATTGAAATGCCGTAAAATCCAACTATTGTCAGAGTCGCCTCAATTGCCGTTGCGTATCACTCCTACTTTAACTCTTCTTTACAAATATTTCTGTGAATGTTGTCGTTATTGTTATTATTCTAGGAACATTTTTTTCCTTGTTATACAGTTTCTTTTTTGATTCTCTAACGAGGCCCCAATATACGTATTCATGGTTATTCGCTGTGTTCAACTGGTTTGGTTGTATGCACTATTTTGTCATAAGGTTATTTGTTCGCGCATTCAACTAATTAATTTGGGCCGCATAGTTTGATCCGTTTGAATCTCAATGTCTGCTTGAATCTTTCTTCAGCCTCAGTGGAAGAAAAATTGCCTATTGAGCTCCTATAATAACAGGAATCCAATTACGTAACAATGACAATATCCAGAGGATATTTAAGATAACACTACGAATATCGTGCAATATTCGATGAATATATTTCCTTGCAAAATATAATAAATGATTATAATTCATTTGGAAATATAATGCAAATTAATAATACTTATCCTGGCGTTTTTAACTGAATGATTCTGCATTCATTGATTAAAATGAATCTAAGGTAAAATGAACTCAACAATAAAATGTATCCCTTGGTATCCTTGCTTCCTTTGTCGGACATTTTAATCGTAGCTGCTTATGTTCATTTCGAGTTTCTTATGTTTTTTTTTTAAATTTTAATTTTTGTTTCACATTGTTTTGCGTTTTATTCTTTTATTCTGGTCCATTTAACCTAAAAAGGGGGCATATTACCCTTTTTTGATCTCGATTAGGAAAGGATATGTTTTTCATTTACATCGTCAATATCCGGTTGTTTGTTAGGGGTTAGGAGTTAGGGTTAGGTTTAGAGGTTAGTTTTATAGTTTAAAAAAAATCTAAAAATCGTCTGTTAAAACAACCGGATATTAACGGTGTAAATGAAATCTCTTAATCGAGATCAAAAAGGGGTTCCTAAAGGTCATATGCTCCAGAAGGGGTGTATCGGGAAAAAGTTACCAAGCAATATTTAGTATCATTGGAAACGTAATTATGTGCCCTGAAAGAAAAAAAACCCTCCTCTCTCATACGAAATGAGGAGCTTTTTTTATATCTATTTTTCTGAGGATGTGTCAGGACAAGCTGGATTATGCTTTTTAAAAAAGAAAAATTGGTGGAAGCCACAGAAGAAAATAAAGCAAACCCTGCTTGCTGGCCTGCTGTTAAGTATAGTCGGTTGATTGGTTTATTAGATTTTAGCGTATGTCAACCCTTGTTGGGTTAGTTTATGCCAAAACATTTTGTTTTATTCATTATTGATAGATATTCACATTTTTTATGAACTCAATTTTGTTTTCAAAATGGGCTTTGGTCAAAATTTTCTATGCTTCGCAGGTTTAGTGCGATGGATTTCTATGTCTTTTTCGTTTGGTGTTTACACTATATATATATATATATATATATATATATATATATATAAACACAGGTTCTCCTTTTAGCTCCGTCATATTTGGTGGTCACGCTGAATTGGAATTCAGGTTTTATTCATGGGTCATAGCTACCATGTGCTAGAAGGGGGTGTCCAAGGGTCCTCATGTTCTAGGCATGACGTTAAACTCTATCTGATCGCGAAGTTCCAGTTCTGGAGGTCTGGGGAATGAGGAGTACCCCTTCATAATCATTACTACCAGGTCCACTATGTCCTGGAGTGATATTACATGTTACGGTCACTTGTATGCGTTAAATGGAAATTTGTTAATAAAAGAATTAAGTTAAAAAAAATTCCTTGGATTCTATCACTTGGAATTTTTCAAAACCTTGCCGGCATTAAATGACCCACCGAGATTGATATGCGGTAAAACAAAACAAATAAATAATCCTTTAATAATCACTTGTGGGCATAAGCTTTGCATCTGCAAGTGATTATCTAATTCTTACTGAATGTTCAAGCTTGTTGAATTTGAATACGAAAATTTCGAAGTAAACTAGATTAGAAAAGAGGAAATATGTAACGGGATAATTAGGTAATGGTTTCTTAGATTCTGGGATGACATGCGAAACGAAAGCTGTTGGTTTCTTGATGGTTGATGAGTGCCAACATAATTTTGGGATGACGTGTTTAAGGCTACCTGTCGATTTCTGACAAGAAGATTCCCGAGATCGAAGAGAATGTTTCCAAGTTCGAGGCGGAGATTCCCGAGTTCGAGAAGGTTTCAGAGTCCGACAAGAAATACCTTAAAAAGACCGGGGAAATATCGGCCGAAACGATAACAATAAAGATGAGGACAGTAGTCTGAATAATCCAAATAATACAATTTATCAAGACTTATCTAAAAAAATTTTTAGTATTATTCACAGCGTATGATGACAAATAGAATAGAATAAGTGATACAATTCGAGACAGAGAGAATAAAAGAGACTGACAGACACAGATATAGAATTAAAAGCAAGGTCATAATGAAATATGCGTAAATGGGGAGAGAGAGAGAGAGAGAGAGAGAGAGAGAGAGAGAGAGAGAGAGAGGGGGGGAGAGAGAGAGAGAGAGAGAGAGAGAAGTCCAGAGGGTGAGATGTAAGGCATAATGGCGCCTTAGATCTGTGTATATAAACTCACTTTATGCTTTCCCAAAGGCCTGGAAAAGTGTAGAGATCAGATAAATGATCGAGAACATTTCGACCACATCACAGTAAACAAATGCTTGAAAATTCATAACCTGAGGAGACTTAGTGTAAATAAATAAATAAACATAAACACTAGTTAAAACTAGTGTGCAAAAACACACATAGAGTAAAAAGAATATACTATTATTGTTATTAGTTTCTATCAAGGATCTAATTTACCTATGTACATATAAAGACGTAATTTCTTTTTTTTTCTCGTAAAGGAATAAAAAGGAGTCGTTTTCATATCCTTAATTAAATTTTCATAATTTTTAATCTTTCTATGAAACAATAAATTTCATAATTCTTCATGCATCGTGATTGTTGTTACAGGCAACATCATAGGGTATGAGAATTAAAAAGAAATGTGAAGAATATTGTTTAGTTAAAATAAAAAAGAAATCTCACACATAAATCGGTTTTGTGAATATCCATTCATGTGAATAAATAAATAATCTTAAATTCTTATTGTTATTATAAAGACTCATTCCACTCTCTCTCTCTCTCTCTCTCTCTCTCTCTCTCTCTCATATATATAATATATATATATATATATATATATATATATATATGAGAGAATTAAGAGGAAATTAATCCGACAATATGTGAAGAAAGTTAGACAAACACGGGATGTTTTATATGATGGATGTTTATTGTAGGTAGAGATGTCGACGTTATGACGTTTCGGTCTGTTAAGCTTCAAAGGATGTCGTTCTCATACTGTTAAGTCAGGAGGTCACTTTAGCATCTAAACCTATTCACAACGTACTAAACAACAACTCAGCAAATAAAATCAGAGGCAGTTGTGTACATGATTCCATGTACAGACTGCCACAAAAACTACATAGGAGAAACCTCCAGAAACCTGAAAAAACGCATCTATGAGCACAAGCACCACATTAGATTGGGTGACAGCAGCAACTGTTTATTCCAACACATATCTAAAACACAACACAACTTCAATTTCAACAACGCATCCATGATTGCATACATCCACAACAAAAGAATAGGACAAATATTCGAAGCCAGTGCCATAAGCAACACATATTAGTTGTAGATCCGGTTTCTTTATGTCCTCACACCTAGGCAAAGCCATCATAAACAGCTATAGACCAAAAAGACAACACGATACTTAGCAAAAAAGTAAATAATACACAAATAAACACACACACTTATAATAAAACACACTACCATTCCCCACTTTTACATGACAAACTATATTTCCATCAAACCCAGTGCATATGACCTAGTGACGACCTCTTTCCACACCGAAACACCCCTGACCTTACTAGCTATACATAAAACATCAATTTTCCACTACCTAAATATTCCTGTCGCATCAATAATAGAACCTTCCTAGCTGCACCCCCTACCAAAAAAAAAAAAAAAGAAGGAAACTCCCACTACCAACTTAAACATTCTTAGTAGCACCAGCAACTGACCACCCCTCCTGACTTACCAGTATGGGAACGACATCCTTTGATGCAAGAACTCAATCCACTGACCCGAAGAAGGTTTAACAGATCGAAACGTTATAACGTCGACATCACTACCTACAATAAACATCCATCCTGTACAACATCCCGTGTTTGTCTACCTTTCTTCTCATTATATATAAATATATATATATATATATATATATATATATATATATATATATATCTTATTATAATGGAGATTGTGTGTTTTTCTGTCTGTAACCGAAACTATATTCCTACTCAAGTCACAATTCTCTTAGTTATTGACATCACATTCTCCATGATTTTATTTTCATCTAAACCTCAATTATTAATAAAATTGTCTTACATTATTAATACTGTTATCTATGACTACATACTGACAACATGCAATTATATTCATATATACAACAAAATAGCGGTTTACAGTGTGAACGGGAAGGCTAATTTGCATATTAATATTAAAAAATCGAATTTAATAAATATGTGCTTAGTATTATTGATTTCTAACTGTTTGGTTTTATTTTAATGAATATAAGCAAAAATCTCTTCAATGAATCTTAAATGAAATCCATTAACAAGATAAAATAACTGTCATTTTATTCTTTACTTCCTCTTTTAACTAAATACTTAAATTAGAAAAAAATAACAATGAAAGACGAGAGTGGTGGAAGAGTAAGTTTCAGTTGTTCCATTTTTTATTATACTCCCTCTGTTTCAAATCTTTTATTATACTCCATCTGTTTCAAATCTTTTTATCTGTATTCTTATTTAGTTTCATTAGCCTTTCTAATTTAATACACTATTTTATTACATTAAAACTTAAATACTTGCACCCGGAGGGTGCATATATTTGCTAGTATATATAAAAAAGATGATGGGACTATATTACTGTTACACGAGTTTCATCCGTATTCGGCAATCCTCAGACGGGTGAGTATTGAATAATACGCATGAAACTCGCGTAACGGTTATACAATCCGATAATCTTGAATTTTAGGTTCGAACACTGCTCTGAAAATTTAGTATTGCACACTTTTCTATGCAAAATTTGTTTGTTTGATATAATTCCTAATATAATATTGTATTACACACAATGTTTTTGGTAAAGAGACGGCTTAAAATCGGTCATTGGGGTTATAGATCTATTTCTACCCACATGTATCTGTGTATACCTATGAGTTTCATCAGACCGCTAACTTTATTGAAAATGGCTAACAGAAAATTAATGAGGCTTAATATACAATTTTTGGGGGGAATCCTGAACATTTTTCGGTTTCAGTTCTTCTCATTGTCTTAGGGGTGGTGTTTATGACTGGGGACTAATTAACCAGGTGGTGATGATTCTGTCCCTCTGGGTGGTTTTGTCCATTCAATAAATTCTTATTCAGAGCGATTGATCACATTTCTCCTCTGGCTATTGGATTATTTATATTTCTTTTTTATTTAAAAAAAATCTTTTATCTGGTAATTTTCAGTGAACCGTTTCCTTTTTTCTATCAGATTCTTCAATACCAAAAACCTAAAAAAAAAAAAAATGGAATCTTTTTGACATAACATTTCTCAAATCCCACACGATTACAATACAATGGAAGACGTGTTTCAAACAAAATGAGAAAGAATCAAATTAAATTGCACATACAATAATTTATGTTATAAGCACATGTACGTTTAATAATCCTACAAACTTACCTGGTAACCTATCTACGGTATATATATATATATATATATATATATATATATATATATATATATATATATATATATATTAGTACGTGCTAGTTTACAGCTCGTAAATCACGTGACACTAACAGTTCAATTCGTGATAGGAATCCGCTGGGGTAGGTGTCAATGTGATAGTCAGTACTCTGACACTCTGCCCATTTCTTCACTCCTTGTGTGATTTACTACCTGCATAATTGAACAGGCAACGTAGTCTAAGTCGGGAACTTACGCTTTACTAGTTTGAACTAGGTTATAACCAAAAATACTTGTTTTTCGATAGGTTAATGTGCAATTGATCACAGTAAAGTATACAGATGGCCCAAGAAATTTCGATCTAGTTGCAAGAACCTCGTCGATAAGGACAGGTAAGGTAGGCACAAAATTGCGGATTCTGAGGCTAATTTAGCCATAGAGGGACGTCCGGTGAGTGGCAGGGGTGTCAGGTGAGCCTGGATTATCAGTCTTACTGTGGTTCGTCATCTTCATGACCACAGCTAAGGCATCCGGATCTGTTAAACAGTGCTTCACTTTGACAACAAATTGAATAAACTTTCACTCACCCTGATATATCTAACTATGTATCGATCTCTCTCTCTGTCTCTCTCTCTCTGTCTCTCTCTCTCTCTCATATATATATATATATATATATATATATATATATATATATATATATACGAGCAGGATGTGACACAAGTTAATTTCTTAGGCGGATTTTAATAGGTCTTAATTCAGAGTTCTTTTTCTCCTAGACTGGTTGTCAAACCAAGGTTAAAGTGCCCAGTCTACCCGACCATTTACCCATAGATGGAGGGAGAATAGTTTGATACATACCTTTCCCAAGGGTATTAGCGCTATGCGAAATGCAAATAGCTTCGTCCAGGATTTGAACTCGGGTCGACGACTCTAACCATTACAACACACACCTCTCTTTCTCTCTCTCTCTCACTCTCTCTCTCTCTCTCTCTCTCTCTCTCTCTCTATATATATATATATATATATATATATATAGTCATCCACAGACACGAGTTTGGACTTATCAAGTCTCTTCAGTGTAGCTAGACATTTTGTGAGCTACCTACCTACCTACAGCCGGGATAGAAATCCGCGTCGTTTCAGCAGCGGTCGGATAGCTTAACCGCTTGGCTATCTTCACCTATAGAATGCGAAGGTGATTTTAACTGTTTTAATACACACATCTGTAAGTATGTAAAGGCCGTCATAGAGTGCTCCATCCCTTTTATACGAGACCGTTGAGTTTACGCTTTAGTTAGCGGTCGTCATCAAAATCCCCTCCAAAGTGCTCAACATACCATTATGGCTGGCTTCAAGAACAAAAATAAATTGAATCCTGATTATGGGGTTTTCAAGTTAAATGTTGGACAGACAGGAACGGCCACAGCAGCTGTTTGATGATAAGTCTCATCTTCCACCTTTCGCTTCCATCCTTTCCCATCGCCACAAGACTTGCAATGTTTTGAGGACGCAACAGAGTCTCGTGCTTTTGTTGTGGAGTTTTCGGATGACGGACAGTGTGCGCTGAACTGTCACCACCCTTTACACCCGGGATTCCACTGCCCTAGCCTAGCAAGCTGAGACTGTTGCAGCGAGGTCCTCGGGTCATGGATTCTACATCAGCCTCTGGCATCAAAAACCTTTAATCAGCCTCAAACGCAAAAACTTTCCTCTGGGGCGCGGAGACAGTTACCCTGTCTTGTGAATGATTACTGGATGCTAAATGACTTGTCAATGAATCTACGGTCTTGAAACGTCAAGTTTTCCCAGAATGCCTTTCTAAGATTAAGTCAGTAAAATGCTTTAGGGAGATTATAAATAACCCATTATTACTTGTTTCAAAGTCGGGTAATTGGTGACTAAACTGGTAATCCCATAGATTTTGTCTGGGGAAGAGGATGTATAGACACTTTGCAAAACGAAAAACAAGACCTGTAACAGTGTAGAGGAAGCTCTTTGCTCAACAGCAATCTAGCACATTAATTCTAAAGTCCAACTCTTCTTCACCAGGGTTGTGTAAACTTGGTAATGTCAGAGCCATGCTGTCGGGAATTTAAGGCGAATTTGTCTGACACCGAGTTGTATTAGTGCTACAACCTGGCCAAAGGGGGCTCTGGCGAAAATTCAAAGGGCGTCTCCATTATCACCAGCTTTTGGAGTACTTGTCATTGCATCTGTATAAAATCTACGGCAAACAAGTGCATCTCCTTACGATCACCGGGATATGCATACGGGGTTTGCGGACCGCTTGTGAATTTCATATTCCCTTGTTACTCCTTCCCGGTGAATTCATTGGATTGAACCGACTACGGTTAAATGCTATCACCGAAAAAGGAACAGAGAAATACACAGCCTCTAGTTCGATAGTTTTGGAATTCTGGAGAATAAGGAGTTACTAGTTAGTGATAATTACTCCCAGGTCCGTTTTAACCGAGATCGAAAGTACCTGCCAAGTTCCCACCAGTCTCAGTGGAAAGATGAGAATATTTACGCTTTACATAAGTTTGATTGTATAGAAACTTTTTCTTAATATCCGTGCAACATTCATGCTTCTTCTATGAAGAGATTGTTTAAAAGAACAGAATCACTTAAAGAAAGAAAAAAATAAGTTGAAAAAGAAAAATAGAATCCCAATACAATTCTCTGGTAAGCAAGTCTTCTGGCAGCCAATATCATGAATATTTCAAAACCGATAATACCTTTTGCCATTTCAATAATTTTTCACTGTTGATAAAGTTGTTATTATAGCAATTCATTATTGTCACATAATAATTCAAAGCGTTTGAGCAATGAATTAATTATTAAACTTTTCCAATCCACGCCAATGTGTGAAATGATCAAAATTGTATTTTTCATGGCTAATTTTCTATGTTTTATTCACGGATAAATGATCAGATAAATTGTGTTTATTTTACAAGCAAATTTGCTTGAAGACCAGCGTGAAACAAGATGAAGATCTCATTATTTTTCATCGATTTGTAGCATTGCAGGCTCGATTAAAAGAAATGACGTTGTAGTTAAATGTCTATAAGGGACGTGGTAGGATCCATTTGGAAAAGTGTGTATAGTCAATTTAGAGGAGTAGGTGTGTAAATTCACATATTCGTCATATGATTATACTGTTATATTTATGTCTGGACTGAATCTGGTTTTAAGGCTCTGCTATTCTGAATTGAAGTAGTTGGGTCTGTCTGTCAGTTGGTGGAACTGTTGTCGGACTGGATGGTATTCTCGCTGGGTTTTTTAAAGTCTGTAATAACTTGGGAATCTTTTGTGGATGTCTCATCTAGTGTCATTTCTTTTTTTTAATAACGAACACAAGACATTCTTGTTTTGTTTTTTGTTTTTTGCTCATATTTTATTTTATTTTACCTTCAAGTAAAAATGCCTTGGAGAATAGACACTCATTTTGCGTCTGTTCTCTTCAAACTCTCATCCAAAACTGCCAACTGTGTGTGTGTGTGTGTCTGTGTGTGTGTGTGTACTGACTAAACATCCGTATATATATATATATATATATATATATATATATATATATATATATATATATATATATATATATATATTGTTCTGTCAACCAATTTTTCATTTTTTCTTCAAACAACATCTTTTCCTTCCACCTAATACATATCATGAATATAATTGCGAATTTTGTTATTGAGAATGTGATGCGATTTTTGTAAGCATCAAATATTTATTTATGTTCATGTGTAACATTGCTGGCTCAATTAAAAGAAATAAAGTTGTAGGTAAATCTGTAAATGTAACGTGCTGGGATCTATTTGGAGTATATTTATGTACGTCCATTAGTTTTGATATTTGACCTGGCGTCTAATGGAGGAACATATAATTCCTATACTTACAATGTTCTACTTATCACTGGACTGGATCTGGTTGGGTCTCTACTATTCTGGATCGGAGTAAATGGGTCCGGTTGTCTGGATTGGTTGTTGGGCTTGTTTTACTCTGTTCTTTGAGTCTGGAAATTACTAGGAGTCTCCTTGGGATCTACCTGTATTGTGCCGTTGACAGTTCTTAATAACTAACACAAAACGTTCTTTTTTTTTCAGAGCCCATATATCTTGATTTACCCCCAATTAAAATGCCTTGCAGAACAGAAACCCATCTTACATCTGTTCCCTTCAAACACCAAGGTCAGACTCCCGAAAATTTCACTTTCTCTTTCAATCTTGTCACTGTTGACACTTTTCGACAAATCGGAAGCAAACAGGTCAGTCATTCACACGTCATCCTTATTTTAGTTAATATCCATTATTATCTACACATACAACTAAAACCATTGCGTTTACATATCTAATTACTTTACGCATGTAATATGTAAATTTATAGCAAATGTCAAGTTCTGCTAATTTATACTAACGGTTTTTTACTCACTTTATTCTGGGAAAATGCAATTTCGAATGATTGTCATAAATATTCATCCGTCTAAGAGAGACAATGACGTAGTGTCCAAAAACAAATGGAAGCACATAGCCCAGGCGTATTTATATAAGTTTTATTGTATGAGTTTGAAATGCTATGTAAACACAAACAAACCTCATCTCAATGATATCGCATTCTTAGACGAAAGTAGAAACGAGTTCGAATGGCATGCACTGATTTCATATTGGAGTTTGGAACCTGAATAATCCGTTTCTGTTGAAAGCGGAAACCGTCATCAAAGATCAAATCCTTCAAGTGAAAGGTGGCACAAAACGCTAGAAATAAGTTCTGGTTTGGTTCAATTTGATTGCCTAATTTCAAGTAAACAATTTTATTTATTCTTACCACAAGAATGAAATCAAGAATAGGAACGTTTTTATAGTCCAGACGTCAAACAAAGAAAATAATAGATTTGTTGAGCTCAACATAAACTGATGATTGATGCAAAGACCCTGTTTTCAATGTCAGTCAAGCATTTGTCTAGATGACGATCAACGAACGTACAACTCAAAATAGATTCCTAAATTTACCAAACAAAGACTAAAATCTTGAAGATGAAAGCAGTCGCAGACATCTTTCTGCAATTGACCACAACCAACTGAGGACCATTATTGAAACGATCCTATGCAAAACAACTCAAGAAGAAATAAGTATTAAGTGTTCTATTGTTGTTCAACATTTATATAAAATTGGAAAATTGAAAGAAATCTCTTAGGAGTGAGGCCGTACGGAATGAAATATATTGGGAAGCTTGTTTTTTGCTGCTTTTGCGCAACAAATTCGATGGCATTTTACAGGGTGGCTGAAAAAGTAACTCCATATTTTAAACTACTTATAACACAGGCCTTCAATGTTTTCAATAATACAATGATATAATAACTGATTTTAAGTCAGTTCCTTTACGCTGAATCCAAAAATCATATTCAATTTTTCTAATATCAAATTCTTACAAGCTCTCACTTGAAATGTATAGAAAAGTATTATAACTACTTATTTGTGACAAGTAGAGTCTACAGGCTTTTGAATAAGCGTTATTCTTATTTACAACTTGTTGTGAAGTATTCAAGCACATTTAAAAAACTATACCTGATCAAACACAATGTCTTTTTGAATTCAGCATAAAAGAGCGACCATATATATCTTGGTAAACCTTTGAACTTTGGAAACCAATTTTAACGCAGACCAATATATTCTTATATACAGTTACATCTTTCGTAATTCTTTAATGTATATTAACACTTGGGAGAATATTGAAGACTAGATTTTTATGCAAGATGGTGCTCATCCACATTTTGCTATTATTGTTCGTGAATGGTTGAATCACAATTTTCATGGGAGATGGATGTGTAGACGAGGTCAGCATGAGTGGTCGGTCAGACGTCGTGATCTAATACCATGTGACTTTTTCTTTGAGAGGAGCAAGTCTGCTTTATGAAACCAACGACCTTGGAAGAAGTTGAAGGACGCATACGAGAATTTATTACTGCCATTCCACAATAGTTGCTGGGAAGATCATTTGAAGCGATTTCTGAACGGCTTGATGGGTCGTAGTTAAATGCTGGTACCCATATAGAATTTTCAATAAAGCTACATGTTATGTGTGTTCTTCTCATATTAATCTTTTGCAAAAATAATAATTCAGAAATAAATGATAAGACTTTTAAAATAGAGGGTTACTTTACAATCACCCTATATACGACAATAAGTATTATTTTTCTTTATATGAACCAAAAACTGATAAGTAAACTTGTTATAGTAAATTTTTAGTAAGAAGTAAGAAGAATCCTTCATGAAAACTCCTTGAATTCCGGCAAAAAGCAGCACAGCATAGAAGTATTGGCTGGAAATCGAAACATTTCAATAAGAAGTTCAAGTTTATTATCTTTACAACTTTTCGGCCGATGTGTCGACCGGCCTTCTTCAGGTAGTCGGGAAACTTCTCGCAATCGGGAACCTTATTTTATAATAAAGATGAGGCCAATAGCTCGAATAATCTATATAATACAAACTATCAAGCCTAATCTAAAAAATTCAGAGAACACGTTCAAGGTTTACTCCCAACTGGGGAATCTGTTAGGATCGCTAAAATTCACCCACTCGCTA
>CM042145.1:115733109-115773109 GCA_023376005.1 Doryteuthis pealeii
TGCTATCTTTAACAGATCCCGGAAGCAGCACCCGAGAAAAGAAAGCAGCTCTTACCCCACTTGTTGGCTATCACACAAACTATTTGAGTAAGTCGAACAAGACATGCTGGGCAAACACATAAAGGACATTCTCCTCTGGAGACCTACGCAAGGTCACACCTGTGTACGCCGACCAGCAAGAAGCTACATCAATAAACCCTATGCGGATTATGGATGCTGCGTGAAGGAATTCCCTGGGGTGATGAACGATAAGTATGTTTAGAGAAAGGGTGTCTTATGTATCCATACTGCCAACACGACGATGATGATGATGCTGGTCAGTGTACACCGACCAGCAAAAAACTAAATCAATGAGCCCTATGTGGATTATGGATGCTGCACGAAGGAATTCCCTGGGATGATGAAAGATAGGTATGTTTGGAGAAAGGGTGTCTTGTATATCCATACTGCCAACACGACCTGATGATGATGATGATGATGGTCAGTGTACACCGACCAGCAAAAAACTACATCAATGAGCCCTAAGTGGATTCAGCATGTTGCGCGAAAGAACTCCCTGGGGCGATGAACGATAGGTATGTTTGCAGAGAGGTTGTCTTATGTATTCTTGCAGCCAGCACGACATGATGATGATGATGATGATGATGATGATGATGATGATGATGATGATGATGACCAGTGTAGGGCACCCAGCATAAAGCTACATCAATCAGCACTCTGGGGATTCGGGATGATGTGCGGAGGAACTCCCGGGGGCAATGAACGATAGGGATGACTGGAGAGAGGGTTTCATGACTATCCGTGCTGCCAGCACAACCTGAAGATGAAGATGATGATGATGATGATTTATTCATTGTAGATACAGAAGTTAAAATGCACTTTTTTTTGGTGGGCATTTGTGAATGTTCTGTCACCATTGTATTCAGAGGATTGTTCTAAGCAGAGTTTTTTTGCGCGGGGGGGGGGGGAACAATGAAAGAAATTTTATGATTCTAACGAGGCAGAAGACAATTTTGCAAAACGTTGGGATCTTTGTTGAAAGGCAACGTTGCATTATACCTTAATTATTCCGCATTAATATTTTGTATCTATACGAAATTGCATTACTAAATGGACATTTAATATATTAGTGTAGCGATTAAATATCCAAACACATACAGACATACACAAATACCTTCATACTTACACAAAAACATGCTCACAGATGCATACTTACATAAATGCATACACACAGACATACACTCGTATACATGTATATATATGTGTATATGTATAGCACAATCTGTCATATCATCGGGTTTAATATTACAATTGTATGATACATAAGTTTATACATATATATGTGTGTGTATGCGTGGTCAATTGTATAAAAACTTCTGCATTTTAATACACACACACATACACACACGCGCGCGTGCGCGCACACACACACACACACACACACACACATATATATATATATATATATATAGAGAGAGAGAGAGAGATAGATAGATAGATAAATAGATATATATATAGAATAGATCAAATCATTTCTCTATCTCTATTTGCCAATCTCTATGTATATCTAAGCATAATGTGCATGTATGCATATATATATATATATATATATATATAATATATATATAAATATATATATTATATGCATATATATATATATATTATACATATATCTATATTATATTTATACATATATATGCATATATGTATATATACATAGATATACAGTATACATATATTATATTATGTGTGTGGTGTGTGTGCGTTGTGTGTGTGTGTGTGTGTGTGTGTGTGTGTGTGTGTGTGTGTGTGTGATTGGTTGTCTATGTGGGATTCTGGATAATATCTCTCACATCACATGAAGAAATTTGTTCTAATTTTGCCCATTTGAATCCAAAGGAAAATGCCGACGCTCATTTGCATATATATTTAATGAAATCCTTTGTTTCCTTTGAACTGATGCGGAAATCAATTTTAAAATCAAATGAATAAGCTGTTGATGCTGCTGCTGATGATGATGATGTTGTCTGTGCCAGTTCTAAATGCCATTTCCTTATCACAAGACTAAAACGTCTAATTTCATTTCTGTCTATTGAATTTTCTGTCTGCGTTTCTGGCTGTCAAGCTATTTCCAACAAAATCCTCCAATTCAAAGGGAAAAATACAATCTTATTCACTTCTAGAGCCGCGGAATAAAGTAATGTACTATTGACATAAACTGCGTCTGGTGGTGAGGCTCTAGTTGTGGAGACTTGTCAATGTGGGGTACCCCATTGCCAATATTACTCCTAGGTCCAATAGACCCAGAGTCCTGGGTCGGACGTTAAACTGCATCTAATGGTAAAAGTCCTCTTCGGATCTTTGCGGAGATTGGGGCTCCTCTTCATCGCCATTACTCCCAGGTTAACTCTGATAGTGGTATTACCTGTTAGTGTCCCATCTGTGGGTCAAATAGATAAAAAATGAGTTTACAAAAATCTCTTTGAAAGAAATTAAATACCCAATAAGAATGAATGAAACAAAATCTAAAGATTAACATGCCGTTAAAACCAACGAACAAACCAAACGAATCAATCTGATGACGTAACTGCTAGTGTTACATATGGGTTGAGTGGAGCCATGAATGTAAGTAAATTAGCAGGAAAGTTTTTAGCAAGAATTTTGAGTTAGATGAAATGGAAAAGTTTAAGGGTGAATTAGCATAGTCAGATGGCAATGATTCATTCGGAGAATGCGCTAAGAGTGTAATATATGGACTCTTGTGCACAACAGTTGTGATTTTGGGGGAAATAAAATTCTTTGTGAAAAAAGTAGCCTTGTGTTTTTACAAAAAAAAAATATAAATGGCACAAGATAAGACATCTCTCAGCACGCCCCCCCCCAAGTTGTTTTCCAGACTCCAGACATAATAAATTTCCAGTCAACTGAACAGCGGCAGCACCAGGTTGCCTCTTCCAATGTAATACTAGTCCAGAGAGATAAGTATACAAATATTTCTACAATCAACACATCATCACTCCATTCGAACGTAACAAACGTTTAACACGTCATCTCTCCATTCGAAAAGGAATACCAGAACGTAATGAGAGTTGCCATCTCTCTATTCCGAAAAGGAGAGCATAGTGTTACACTAGGGTAAATACGTATGTTTGAAACTTATTGGAATACATCTGTTTAAAAATTATTCGTATTCGATAGGAAAACGTGGAAAAATCTATATATAAACGTACAATGAAGGCGATTCCTTAACCCCAGACATAAAATAGCCCTAGACAGGTTGACATGCTAAAATCAATCAATCCATAAAATCAAGAGATATACGGCATGATCAATGCGAGTTTATGTGAGATGTACGAAATCCAAACTCTTACATTAGAATAATGAATGATATTAGGAGTGTGAATATACAACAGTATGATAATTTAATTATTACAACGTTTGATATGTTTATTATTGTGAAATAGTTCAATGTGTAATAATAATAATCTTGATTTAAATCTCTCTCACTCTCTTTTTTTCTTTCCTTCTTTTCAGTGTGTTCGCTTGAAACAGATTAGCGTTTTTGCTTCTACACACTCACCCCCATCTCTCTATCTTCCTCTACTCCCTTTCTTTATTTCATTCTTTATTATTATATTTTTTCTGTGTAGCATATCCTTTTTCCCCATTCATTCGTTATAATAAATGGTCCATTATTTAGCTGAGGCGTTGACACTCATAAGAAATGACAATTCACCAGATAAGCAACACAATCAGTATTTATATTTTTGCACCTTATTTTGAACGATATGGACGGTCTGATTTTTAACCTGAAGGTGTTGCAAGACGATAATGGTCATGCAAATAAGAAACACGAGTAATATCATATAGACTAGACTAATATCATATAGACATAAAACTAGAAAAAGTATGCGCCCCCTGGGCACAAATATTTAAGTAGTAAAATATTATATTAAATGAGTAAGACTAACAAAACTAAATAAGAACGAATATAAAAAATATTTCACTTATTTTAATGTTATTTAATTGATTTATATATTATATTATATATAAGATTGCTTTTAATATGTTTGAGAATAAAATGATAGTATTAGAAATCAGTAACAACAAATAATTATTTTTTAAAACCCAGTTTTGTTAAAATCATTATGCAAATTATTCGTACCACATACTATATATATCTTTATTTCTTAGATATATATAACACATATTTCGGAATTTTAAATGCATTAATAACATGGACAGTTTTGCGGTTATTCTAAACACAGCTAGACTTTAATAGAGACATCGTTAATAAATAAGATGCTAATTAAGATTAAATAATGACTATTTCATAAGCGTTGAGAATATAACTTGAATAAGTAAGGAAATCGGGACGTCAATTGGTGACGTAGTTTCGGTTACATACAGAAAGTTACACAATCACTAAAATAATAATAGATCTTATGTTTCTATGTAATATGCAATGCATAGGAACAAGTGCAAAAGTGATTTTAATATACTTAACATTTCTGTAATAAAATATATTTTCAGATATTTAGCTTAGCTTTAGTCTTGAGTGTTTCGGGTGTTTTATTCAATAAACGAGGCATATCCTGAGCTTAAGAATGTCATCTTTGCCTAATTCTGCCTGTGGGAATAATCGGAACGGTGCAAAACTAATATGGAATCAAATTCAAGCTATCCCGGGGGTACTAGGAAATCAATTTCAGATTGCCAGGGGATAAGAAGTGACACAAGACAAAATATAGGGTAAATAATGATCAAGTTTATCTAGATAGACACTGGGTATATTCTTCCTGCTATAAATATTTGTATTCAAAATTTGGCTGTCAATTCAGCTGAACAGTTCTTCCTTTACGAGAAATTTTCAGTTTCAATTTGTTAAATCTGTAATTTTTGTTAAGAGAGAATTAATCAATTAACAACATTGAAAATCCGAAAAAAAGGAATATGAGTCATAGAATCAACGCACAGTTCTCCAACAGTATGATTAGTTACACGATTAGTTGTAAGTTGACTACTAAGGAAGTAATAAGTAAAGTCATCAGAGTGTCCTAATGTCGGTATCAGCCAGACATTATTTCCCCTTTTCACTAGCGGTATGTCTGGATTTAATGTCTGTTCAGTTCCGACAAAGTTGATGAGTGCTGATCTATCAGCCTTGTTCTATGAGAAGTTTTTGTAAATTTCATGAATGAAAATTATTGATCACACACATAGATATGCCGTTTAGAAAACATAATCTTCAGATATATGACTTAAAAAAATAGATATGATTACTATTGCAATCTCCATAGTTCTGAATTTAAGTCGCCAAGTAAACAAAACTGATCAGGCCAAATAACTATCTAGTTTTTGCTATTAATGTTATGACTGAATTAATCAATTAACAACTTTGAAAATCCGAAAAAGGTCTATTACTTTTTGTACAGGAATATTAATAACAGAGTCAACGCGCAGTTCAACAATAGTATGACTAGCTACTCGACTACGAATAACCGTGTGTAATCATATCTATACGTGTTCCGTTGGAAAAGTCTAATCATCTTGTAGAGGAAATATCTTTTCTTAAGACAGTTGCTTTTTTGTTTCAAAACAGAGTTTTTTTTTTCCGAAATAAAAGTTAATATGCGGGAGAAAATTAAGACCATCAATTATTGTTAATATATTATTTATTTCAGGTAATTATCGAAACGTATTTAATATATTAGCATCACTTCTTTTGGTAGAGAATTATTTTGCATGGTCGGTTGGGTTTTGCGGCATGTCAATTCTTGGGTTATTTTACGCTGAAGACGTTCTATTTTATCAATATTTGATAATATTCAATTTTTAAAACACAATTCTTTAAAATTATTTTTTATATCTAACCCTAGACGGGACCATAACAAGTACTATCACTCCGGGTGAAAGTGATAACGAGATACTCCAAAGTCTTCAGAGCTTCGAAATTAGATGCAGTTTAACGTCAAACACAGGTCTAATACTCTCAGCCACCGCCTTCTAGCACATATTTGATAAAAAGGGTTGGGTATATGCTATAAGAGTCGGGACAATCATATAAGTTCTAGGGCTTGATGTGATAAGCCGATTGATCGGGAGGGGCCTCTCCGATTACCTGTCTAGCCTTAATATGGGCAAACGTGAAGTATTGCATGTAATGGATTGCTCAGCCACCAGAATTCCGTCCTATTACATATCAGGTTGCCACCCACAGCCAGTGTATAGCTACATGGGGAGGGGGTGTTACCCCCTGGAGATGTGCAGTCCGTGTATTCTACAGCTTCAGCCGACCAAACGGGGATAGAGAATCTGAGAGTTTGATTAATATTCTTATACTGGGATTTGAAAAGTACACACACTTCCATATCAGTTATACGTATTTTAGATTCATGTGTAATTTTGTTTCTCTCTCGATACACTTTTAAACATTTTATTTTATGGAGATTTTTGTTTAATACATGGATTTGTTTCGTTCAAACGACTTACGATTTGAAAGTTTCAGATATAGGTTTGGTTTGTTTGTTTTACGGCATATCAACCTTCTTCGGGTAATTTAATGCCGAAACACGTCATTTTGATAAAAGTTCCTATGTTTCATTTTATAATATCTTCAAATTGGTATTAATAATTTTCATTAACTTCATTTGGTTTGGTTTGGTTTGGTTTGGTGTAGTTCCGATTGGTTTTTCAATTGTTTAATATAAAAATCGAAAAGTCCAAATTGTTCGACAGAGAGAATACTGATGGATGACATAGCTTTCTTATAGAATAAATCTTTAAGAATTATTAGAAGATAATGTCGCTATCTGTAAAAAACAATTAGAGATTTGTAATTAATCTCCGGGTTTCTTAATTGGCAATTTAATGGCTTTTATTGCATGGCAAAAGGTCAATAAATATGAATAATGTTGACGATGAAAGAATGAATAAAACTAGTAATCTTTTAAAAGAATCGAAGGAACGACTAAAATGCAATAAAGAAGATAAATAAATAATTTAGCATTTGAATTAAGAATAAATCATTTTTTTCATACTTAGAGGCTGATTGTTTTTTTTTCTTTCGTTCGAAGGGATATAAATCTATGAAATAGCTGACGTGACTGTTCTATCAGCCAAAAAGTGAAAGAAAAACAGCAAAGAATTTGATTAAAGATTTCAACCAGGAACTGAATATATGGGGTCTCATTGACACGAGGAGACGAGCTCAAATCCGGAAGAGACTGTTTGCATTTCACAAAGATCTAATACCCTTGGGAAAGTTTTGAAACAAAATATTCTCCTTCTAACAATGGGTAAACAGTAGGACAGACTGGGCTTTTTAACCTTGCTTGGGCAAGCAGTCTAGGAGGAGGAAAACTCTTAATGGAAACGTGTTAAAGTCCGCTTAAGAAATTGACCTTGTCTCGCATTCTGCTCGTGTCAAGGAATTAGTATATTTCACTGACGGCCGCCGATTTAGCTTAAAAAGGCAATGGAGAGCATTGCCTTTTTAAGCTGAATCGGCGGTCGTCAGTGAAATATACTAATTCCTTGACACGACAGAATGCGAGACAAGGTCAATTTCTTAAGCGGACTTTAACAGTTTCATTAAGAGTTTTCCTCCTCCTAGACTGCTTGCCCAAGCAAGGTTAAAAAGCCCAGTCTGTCCTACTGTTTACCCATTGTTAGAAGGAGAATATTTTGTTCAAAACTTTCCAAGGGTATTAGCTCTTTGTATCTTTCTATAATACGGATTGAACACTTTATTGCGGTATTTACATATAAACACATGCATGTATTTATCAGTTAAAAGATTCTCTTCAGACTCCGTAGGTGTTGATATTACCGAGCGGTAAGGAACCTGACTGATAATAAATCAATAGGATTTCAGTCCGGTTGAAGGTAGCCTGCAAATGTCTATCCACACTGACGAGACGTGGTACATCGAAACACGGTGTCTGTGGATGAGTATATATAATATATAATATATATATATTATGTGTGTGTGTGTGTGTGTGTGTGTGCGCGTATGTATATTATATATATATTCTATATATATATATAATATCACCCGATTATCTATTTTTGTTTATAAAAAATTATATATATATATATATATATATATATATATATAATATATATATATATATATATATATGAGATCTCATAATTAATGAGACAATACGACGTGGTCCTAAAAGAGAATAGAAATCTTTGAGATTATTATAAAATTGAAATAAAAAAATAACGCAACCGAACTCAGTATGAAGAAATACTGGGAAAGCGCTGGAAATTTGAAGAAATTTGGCCTTCATTTCATCTGAAACAGCATTGGATCTTCAAGATTATTACGAATGGTGCTGAGATGTAGCGACATATAGTCACTTACTCACCAGCAGAATAAAAGTAATTTACAGTTATATGGAATCAAGTATTCTCTCTATTACTGAGGATTTTTAAACATTTCTAGTTGACCCATAGATGGGACCTAGCAGGAACCGCCATTCTCGGACAGAGTCAATGCACATTTCCTTTGAGCTACAGAATCGGAACCTCAACATAAGGGTAGTCATATTCCTGACATCTTTTTTAATGTGATGGAGGATTTTACAAGGGATACAGTGTGCGTATTCTAAGCCTCACCGACAGGCCGATTAGGTTTGGTTGGTACTTTCAAATTCAAATATAAATCCACGATTTTGAATATTGGATGTAAAAAGGTGAAACAATCGCGTTTATATAATCCATATACTATAGAGATAAGAGAATCCAGAGAAAGATGATTTACAATTTCAGAATGTCTTAATATGTAGTGCATTTATATTTTTTAAGTGGGAAATTCTGGAAGTTTCTACTCTTTCTATTTTTTGAGATAGATATTCTTTCCTTCTTTCTTTCAATATCTGTATGATTTCAGTCTTTCTTTCTTTGTGCCTTCTTTAGATTGTGTTTATCTTTTTAATTTTTCTTTCATTTAATATATCCCTTTTTCTTTTAATGTCCTCTCTTTCTTTCTTTCTTTCTTTTCCATTATCTTCCCTCTTTATTCTTTGAATATTTGACTTTTTTCTTTTCTTTCAATCTTTCTTTCCTTTTTTCTGTTTATCTTCTCATTGCCTCTTTATTTTAAAGTCACTTAAAGTCAAATATTGGAAGGAGCAATAAGTTAATAATGGAAATAGTTGATCTTGAATTACAATTAATTGAACTAGCAAATATATGCAGGCTCAGGTGCAAGTATTTAAGTTTTACTGTAATAAAAATATTAAATTAGAAAAATGAAAAAAATAAGAATGTAGAAAAATATGTGAAATAGAGGAGGTTATAATCGAAAAATAAAACAAAATATATAACAACTGAAACTTACTCTTAATCTCGTCCATCTTTCTTTGCTAAAATTTCTTAATTTAACTATTTAGTTTAAATTAGCAAATATATGCACCCTCCGGGTGCAAGTATTTAATGTAATAAATATATATTAAATTAGAAAGGCGAATGAACTAAATAAGAATACAGATAAAAACATTTGAAACAGGTGGGGGTATAATCGAAATAGAACAACTGAAACTTACTCTTCCATCAATCCCGTCATTCATTGATAAATTTTCCTAATTTAACTATTTGTTAAAATAGGAATAAAGAATAAAATTGCAGTTATTTCTTCTTGCTAATGAATTTCATTTAAGATTTATTGAAGAGATTTTTACTCATATTCTTAATATAAAACCAAACAATTAGAAATCAATATACTAAGCAGATATTTATTAAAATCAAATTTTTGATATTAATATGCAAATTAGCCTTCCGTTCACACTGTAATCTGCTATTTTGTTGTATATATAAATATAATTGCATGTTGACAGTATGTAGACATAGTTAACAGTATTAATAATGTAAGACAATTTATTAATAATTGAGGTTTAGATAAAAATAAAATCATGGAGAATGTGATGTCAATAACTAAGAGAATTGTGACTTGAGTAGGAATATAGTTTCGGTTACAGACAGAAAAACACACAATTCCATTATAATAAGATTAGGAAGTAAATAAAAATTATAGTTATTACTTCTTGTTAATGGATTTTCTTTTAAGATTCATCCTCGGAACTTTGCTCATATTCATTAAGATAAAACCAAACAATTAGAAATCAATAATACCAATCATATATTATAAATCAAATTCTTAAGATCAGTATGCAAATTAGACTTCCCGTTCACATTGTAACCGCTATGATGTTGTGTATATAATTACAGTTGCATGTTTTTAGTATATATATATATATAGTATTAATAATGTAAAACAATTTTATTAATAAAATAGGTTTGAATAAAGATAAAATCATGGAAAATATGACATAAATAAAAAACAAGTTGACTCGGATAGTGATATCGTTTCGGTTACAGACAAACAAGCACTATTTGTTATAATAAAAAAATATCGTAAAATGTCATCTTTTATAAGAATCCTCTTTCAAATTTGTGTGAAGTTTAATAACACAAATGATGTAGATGATGATTAAAATATTCATTGTTTTTATGATCAGTATTTGTATAAATTGAGTCTGTTTTTCTCGAAGTTGGTGCAGTATATACAGACACTTAGAAACTTCCAAACTAATTCAATAGCTATATTGTACTGATTTATCCATTAAAGCAATAACAAATATAACTGAAACTTCGCCTTGTATAAATACTAACAGAACAAAAAAAATGAGGAGGTAACAATTACGTAAATAAAAAAGAACCTAATATTAAAATGCGCAGTGATAAAAGTATTGGGATTCAGTTATAACATTTTAATTTAAGTCATTCAGTTTTAAAATTTTCGCCAGACAAGATGGAACGTTTTATTGTCCTTGTAAAATAAACAGAAGCTTTCCTCCATCTTCTTATCCGATCTTATGTTGTGTTTATTTTAATTCATGTATTTTTCATCGTTTATTTTATTTACTTATTTGCTTTTTCAGCTGGTTTGCTTGTTTTTTACTTTGTTCATTCAGTTATTTTTTCCATCTTTTTCTCACTCCTTTCCTTGTTTCTTTTTTTTCCGTCATATCTTTCTTCTTTCTTTTTTCACTCATTTCTTTGTTTTTTCTTTTCTCTCTCATACTTTGTTTTCTATTCTTTCTTATATCTTCTTTCTTTCTTTCTTTTTTTTCCTCATTGTTTATTTCTTTTTTTACTGTCATAATTTTCTTTATTTCTTTTTCCACTCATTTTTTTTCTTTTTTCTCTATAATAATTTTCTTTCTTTCTTTTTGGACTCATGGTTTGTTTCTTTCTTTTTCTCCCACTCACTCTCATTCATATTTTTATTTTTACAGTTTTCCCTCATTTTTTCATTATTTCTTTCTTTCTTTTTCTCTCTCATATTCCATCATTAATTCTTTCTTTTTTTCCTCATATTTTCCTGTCTTTCTTTCTTACTTTCTACTTTCTTTCTTCTCATTTATCTTTCGTTCTTTCTTTTTTTCTTAATATTCTTTATTTATTTATTTTTCTCCTTCATATTTTTTTTTTTTTTTTTATTTTGTATTTTTTCTTTCTTTATATCCTTCATACTAAATCATTTCTTTCTCATATTTGCCTTTCTTTCTTTTTTTTTATTCTGTTAGTGTTTTTCTGATTCCTTTTTTTCTTTTCAACCCGATTTCTTTTACAATTTTTTCTCTTCTTTTATTTCGTTTCATGTTGATTTTCTTTCCTTCCATAAGTAGATAATTAAGAATATCATAGATATAACGCAGATCATTTTCAATTCATTTTTTTGTGGTTAGTTATTCTAAACATTTTCCTTTTCTTTTTCAAATATAATCCTAGTTTGCAAAAGTTGAATATTCATATGCAGAATACTGGGAATGTATATACAACATCAGTACTTCTAGAAAAGTGCCAGATAAGAACTGTTTTTTTTCTAAGCAGGTAAGTGTCTTGTATCACATGTATGCAAGAAATGATATATTTTATAAGAATAATAATGTTCAGGTTTTCCGAAATGTCGTTTCTTTATGTCGTAAAATATTTTTGTGTCAAAATACGGTTAGATTCTTATAGAATAGTTATGTAGAGTTGGTTATAAGTTTTGTATTTATATAAATAATTAGTAATTGTGTATTCAGGCTAACAACCTAACTATACCTAGCTTATGTGCTCAATATTTGTGAGAAAAAGGCTATTATATCTCTTGTCAAATACGAACAAAAATTATATCCACAAACACAACATATATATATATATATATTATATATTATAATATGTGTTGTGTGTGTGTGTGTGTGTGCATATAAAGCGCATCATATTGAAAATCTCCATGTCTCTCTATCACACGTCAATAATACACATAAAAAAAACTAAAGGGGTAAGGAAGGGTGACACAGGGAATGAAGGGAATATAAAAACGAAATCAGATTTATAACACAAAAGATCAAAGAGATATATCGAAGTATAAATTCAGCATAAATATATCCGAAAAAATAATTTCAATGCGGTTATTATATACTAAAAATCATACAGCCCCTTTAAAGTTATATGCAAGGGTTATTCAATATATTGGAGATTTTTTCTATATAAGACTCAAATTTAACCAAGGACACAAATGTTGTTCAATCTATATATTAATAAACGTGTTTATACGACCGTTATAATCTTGCAACACCTTCTTGTTTAAAATGAGACGCCAAATCATCCAAGATGAATTGCAAAAATGTAAATCCTGATTATCTGGTGTTGCTTATCCGCTGGATTTATATTTTATTTCTTATGAATGTCAGCAAAATAATAAACATTTCGCTTTCATTTTAAAGAAAGAAAGGGAAGAAAACGGACATAGTACACAGAAAAATATAAGATAAAAGAAAGAAAAAACATAGGGAAAATATATAGTGAGGGAGGGTTCATGCGGAAGTGATTACACAAATCTGTTTCAATCGAACTTTTGAAAAGAATGAACAGAGAGAGAGGAGAGAGAGAGAGAGAGAGAGAGAGAGAGAGAGAGAGAGAGAGAGATGATTGTACTTTTTACATATTGTACTATTTAGCAATAGCTCTTAAGTAAATATATCAAACGTTGTAATAATTCAATTATCCTACTGTGGTATATCCACAGGTCCTGCTATTTTTTTTATATTATCTCTCTTCTTAAAACACATGTTCCCATCGAACCCAAGATTTTATTGTCGTACAACATGGAAATATTTGGACTGGGTTTTAGCCTTTTGCTCAAGGTGCCCATCATCGCTTGAAAAGTTTGTTGCGTGCATAAATTATTTGACGGGACTAAACTGGGCCGTAAAGAAGATGTGGTAGGTGTTCCCAGCCAAACTGAAATATGTTTACACTGTTCTTGCTTCGATGTGAGACCTTCTTTTTGCTGGTGAACACACATGATAACTGATCTTTGAAAATAAAAGGTTATCATGCACGACCGTGTGTGTTATACCCACAGAAAGTCCCGCGTGTTCAGAAATTTCGTCTATTATATATATATAATATATATATATATATATTATATATATAATATATATATATATATATAACGTGCACACTCGGACACACGCATATATACAGCCTACTGATGAATACTTAATTTTCAACATGGTTCTTTTACTCTTAGCGATTAAACTTTGTTTCGTCGTTAATAGCATAAATCAAACAAATTTTGTTTGAATATTCTTGGTATAAGATGTACGTAAAATTAACACTCATATTTATGAACTTTCCTAAATAGCAGCAGCAGAATTTTCCAGTTAAATGGGCCAATGTGAAAGGAGCCCAGAAAAGCATTTGACCCATTTAAGATGTTTTGTAACTCCCCTAGATTCAGTTGCTAACTGCATTTTCTGATTGAAGGAAAACTACAGACAAGGAAATCTGCTCCAAGGTGCTACACCCTTTCCACCTACGTTTCAAGGAATACAACTAGATTCTCTGCTATCAGGAGCTACATTCGTGTTCTACCTAAGATTTCAAAGAATACAACATAATTTTCACTACTGAGACTTCCCATTGCGAAGGAGATAAAGTTAGATGAGATTAAGTCTATAACAAACATGTTCCTGTCGCCTCGTTACTTTGTAAGTAACAGATAATAAATTACATTAGAATGTGTGCAAGATTAAGGGGGTGGAATATATGGATTGTTTAAAACAACTGTAGGTGCAAAATTAATAGAAAGGATAATATAGAGAGAAGTGCCCAGGACAGTTAAAGAAACAAATGAAAAATGGCTGTTGGGAGCTTCCATATTTGAGGTTGATTATACAGTGATGGTAATGGACTCCCATAATTACAAAATAATTAGCATACATGACCTTTTTCAATGCATCAACTCATGTTTTTTTTCTTTCAGATGACTGAACCATTCTACCATTTAGATTTACAATAGGACTAAAGCGCTAAAATGGCGACAGAATCGTAGTATTGGCTAAAAATCAACTAATTACTACACATGACTACAGAATGGATTCACACACGCCCAACGAATTTACCGAGATATTTGGTAATGTAATCACAGTGCATTCTCTGTTTTTGCTGGTTAAAAGAACGACACAATTTCGGCTGACGTGGTGGGTAAAAATTTTGCGAGAAGAATTCTTCCAGTGGAGAATCGCTGAGCAAGGGCTCAACGGCGCCATTGTAATAGGAAATCTCTGCGGCGGATTTTTTTTCAATACTGAGTGGTTTTTCGGAAAGAAATGAGGAAAAGAAGCTTCCGAGGGGAAGATTTAAACATTCTCCTTACGTAAAAAAAAAAAAAAAATTACAAACAAAATTATAATGGGATTTCTTTTTTACATGAATCAAACTTGTTTGAAAACAAAAGTTGTTTGACGATCATTTAATACATTCTAATCTATATATTAATACCCGTGTTCTTAATGTTCCTTATCATTCTTGCAACACCCCCGTTAAATATGAGACCACCAATCATACAAGATGAAAAGCAAAATGTAAATTCTGATTACTGGTATTGCTTATACACCAAATTTATATTTTGTATGAGTGTCGTCACCTCAGCTATATAATAGACAATCCCGTTTTTACTATAAAGAAATTTTTTTTACTATAAAAATAATATGTTACACAGAATGAAAGAAGAATGCAAGAGTGTACGGGAAAGATAGAAAGATGGGTGAGCGCGCGGAAACGATAACACTAATATGTTTCAATTAAACATAATGAAAGATGAAAAGAGCAAGAGGTTGAATCAATTCTTTTTTTACATATTGAACTATTTCGCAATAACTCCGACGTAAGCATAAGAAACGTTGAAAGAGTTAAATTTATCTTATCAGATTCTGCAAGTACTAAAAAATCATGTTACATAAATTGACATTATTTCAAAAACGCCTTTAATACATTAAAAAGTTGTTTTCAAAATATACATCTAATTCCCGAAATGTTATATAGTTTTATAAAGGTAAACACTATTATTTAATTCCAATGCACATGTTGCATTTATTTTCGTACATATAGAAATCCAATTTCATAGATAAGATTTTATAGAATTACATGTTAAACTTGTGCTTATTTCGAAGTTGTTTTGAGTTCTTCAGTTAAGAGGATTTTTTCAATAAATATTTCACAAATTCTTCATTTCGTAATGTTACACTTTTAACAACATGTACGTGACCCACAACCACACCACAAAAAAAGCAAACAAAAAAACAAATTGATCAGATGTTAATATGATTTAAAATTACCATAAACATATTTATGAATTCAAACATTACTATTACGCAACGTACTATTTAGTAATATCTCATCAACAGAAAGCGATGTTAATCCACACATAAGGAAGGCGTGTTCTATAGACAGATTATCAATCATATAGAAATCTGATCTCATTGATAAGTTAAAATTCTTTCTAACTGTAGTTGTATCTACTACTGTATGGTTGCACAACTTGGACCCTAACGAAGTGCATAGAGAATCAGCTAGATGGAAACTGCACAATAAGACTGTGTACGATCAGGACAATTCGTGGAAACAACACGCCGCATGAAAGCTGGGAACGGCCTTGTCCTTATCATCCAGAATCTCCGAGTATGACGAAACAAGACATGCGGGACACTGCTGAAGAAACAAGGACAAACTAATGTGACATTCCCTGTGAAACCTGCATATTAGCACACAACTGTGGGCCGTCCAGCAAGGGTCTATATCGATCAGCTCTGTATGGATTCTAGATGCTGCTAGACGATCTCTGTGAGCCATGACCGGTGGGGACTATTGACCATAGATTGTCATGGATATCCCTGCTAACGCATAATGATGATATGATGATTACTACATAACAAATTCAGG
Source organism: Doryteuthis pealeii (assembly GCA_023376005.1). Lineage (NCBI taxonomy): Eukaryota > Metazoa > Mollusca > Cephalopoda > Myopsida > Loliginidae > Doryteuthis > Doryteuthis pealeii. The sequence continues at coordinate 115,749,400 of CM042145.1, forward strand.
AAATTATTGTGTTTGTATATGAGTTGAATATATGACAAAAATTGTACAGTTGAAAAGTTTGTTGAATTTATGTGTTGGTCCTACATCGATTACACACATGTGGGCCGCCAGCAAAGACCTATATCATCAGCTCTGTGTGGATTCTTGAGGCTGCACAAAGGACCTCCGGAAAGCGTTGACCGATACGGACAATTGGCAAGAGATTTCCTGGATTTCTGTGCTGCCGGCACGACATTATGATGATGATTATTACCACAAACAAATCCAAGAAATTATAGAGTCTTTGTATATGGGTACTGAACCCATAAGGGGCTGGTTTAGTTCGACGACTTTACTTTACTCATGACAAAAATCGTACAGTTGAAAAGTCTGTTGAATATTTTTTCTTAGTAAGGACGTGCATATATTTACGAACCCCTGCGAACGAGTAGGATGGGACACAAGGTCAATTTCTTACAACAGAGTTTAACAGGTTTGAGTTTTCCTGCTCCTACACTGGTTACCTAACCAAGATTAAAGAGCCAAGTCTGCCCTACTACTTACCATTAACTGAGGAGAAAGAAGTTGCACTCATACCTTTCCGAAGGGTATTACCAGTTAGGATGTATAGGTCCTACATTGACCAGTGTGGATTCTAGATACTGCATAACGGCCCTCCGGAGGTCGTTGATAAATTGGGACAATTGACAAGAGATTGTCATGGATGTCTGTGCTGCCGGAAAGACATGACAATTACCACATAAAAAAAAAACAAGGAATTATTTAGTCTTTGTATATGGGTACTGAACTCATGACAAAAATCGTACTGTTGAAAAGTCTGTTGGAATAATTTTTTTTACAGAAAGGATGTGTAAGTCTTGTTCAGAAAAAAAGATAAGTCAGTGAGTAACTTTGTAAGAGGAAACATAAAGTCTATGAACATATTAAATGATTTATAATAAAAAAAGCTAAAACAAAATTGCTTTCTTTATCAGTATGTCTTAAACGTAATAGAGAAACTCATAATCAATTTTTGCAATACTTTCATCGAAAAAAAAGACGATAATAGAATCAATAGATTACTTTTCATCTAAAGTATCAAGAAGTGTAAAAGAAATTAGAAAAAAGAAACATTGTTTATTTGAGTGTAAATCATTTCTTTTTGCATTTTAATACGACAAAAGATATCCGACTTCAATAGACAGGTGATCTAGTACTTCAACGTTTGTTATTTACTTTTCGATGGTAGCTAATCGAAAGGTTCTTGTCGATGGAAATTTTGATCAAAATCTTTAGATGTGAGCTGAATAGCCGGATGTAACTTCTAAGTGCTAGTATAGTTAAAATACAGTTATATATATCAGGAAACATAACACTTATAGTTTCACTACACTCAGTACATATTAAATTTATGTGGGCATATATATATATATATATATATATTTAATATATTATATAATCATAATATATTTTATATTTAACTACCTACATCAGTGTCAAACCCTTTACCACCTCCTTCTCTACCGCCTTCCTGTGCTTCCCCCTTTTACCTTTTCATTGTCTATATATCATTCTGTTTTAAAACAATATTATCAATTCTGATGAAGCCTAGAGGCGAAATATTAATTGAATGTAAGTGTTCTTATTCTTTTTCAATAGACTTTCTCACTTACTGTCGGATTCTTCCTGATCTGCTACTATCTTCATATATATATATATATATATTATATATATATATATGTGTGTGTGTGTGTGTGTGTGTGTGTTATATATATAATGTGCCATGTCTATGAGTAAAAATATTGTCAACAGAGCATGTATATATAACATATGTTAGCGTGGACATGGAGTTAACGGCGATTGGTTACTGACTGTTTCTCGGCTATGTGAATCTCAAATCAATAGGCCAGGTGAGCTTTTTGTGGGCCCTTATATACTGTGGTTTCGTTCCCTGTAAAGAGGGGGCTTTCATCCTAGATCACTTTTGCTATTTTTATCTAATATAATTTTGATCTGTGACCTGAAAATAAGACCATACACTGAGCTCTGTAAATAACAATAACTGAAAAGCTACTACACTGTAAGGAAATTCTCTTCACAATCTTTGGATTATATATATATATATATATCGTCAAAATGAGAAATCTGGGAAAACCGGCTAGTGTAACGGTTCGAATCCCCGCCCGTCAGCCGGGCAGCTAGAGTTTGAATAACACACAAAGCGGCTTCCAGTCTATATCTCTGCTGATGAGGCAAAATAGGCCGAAATGTACATACAGAGATTGACTTTTTCTCGATTTGTTTACGCTTTACATTTGAACAGATATATTCGCCTAATTCATTAATTATCAACTGATTAACTTTCAAAATTGGGTATGACTTCAATTAAGCACATATTCTCCCCCAAATTGTTGGCTACCGCCATATCATACAAACCGTTTGCGTACTCTCATATATATATATATATATATATATATATATATTATATATATATAATATAATATATATAGGTATGTGTGTGTGTGTGTGTGTGTATTAAGATAGTATAAACGCAGATTCACGAAGTCAGTTTCTCGCCTATGTGATTATCAGTCAAGTAAAAATTATTTATAATTATATATATATTATATATATTATATTATATAATATTATATTATATATATATTATATGAGATCTCATAATTAATGAGACAATACGACGTGGTCCTAAAAGAGAATAGAATCTTTGAGATTATTATAATAATTGAAATAAAAAAAAATAACGCAACCGAACTCAGTATGAAGAAATACTGGGAAAGCGCTGGAAATTTGAAGAAATTTGGCTTCATTTCATCTGAACAGCAAATGGATCTTCAGATTATTCGAATGGTGCTGAGATGTAGCGACATATAGTCACTTACTCACCAGCAGAATAAAAGTAATTTACAAGTTATATGGAATCAAGTATTCTCTCTATTACTGAGGATTTTTTAACATTTTCTCGATTCAGCCATAGATGGACCCTAGCAAGGACGGCCATTCTCGGACGAGTCATGCTACATTCTCTTTGAGCTGCTCAGAGACGGAACCTCAACATAAAGGTGTATATATCCTGACACTACTCTTTTTTTAATGTGAATGGAGGATTTTACAAGGATACAGTCGAGTGGCTATTCTAAGCCTCACCGACAGGCCGATTAGGTTTGGTTGGTTTTCAACTCTCAAATATAAATCCACGATTTTGAATATTGGATGTAAAAGGTGAAACAATCGCGTTTATAATCCATATACTATAGAGATAAGAGAATCCAGAGAAAGATGATTTACAATTTCAGAATGTTTAATATGTAGTGCATTTATATTTTTTAAGTGGGAAATTCTGAAGTTTCTACTCTTTCTATTTTTTGAGATAGATATTCTTTCCTTCTTTTCTTTCAATATCTGTATGATTTCAGTCTTTCTTTCTTTGTGCCTTCTTTTAGATTGTGTTTATCTTTTAATTTTTCTTTCATTTAATATATCCCTTTTTTCTTTTTAATGTCCCCTCTCTTCTTTCTTCTTTCTTTTTCCATTATCTTCCCTCTTTTATTCTCTTGAATATTTGACTTTTTTCTTTTCTTTCAATCTTTCTTTCCTTTTTCTCTGTTTTATCTTCTCATTGCCTCTTTTATTTTTAAAGTCACTTAAAGTCAAATATATGGAAGGAGCAATAAGTTAATAATGGAAATAGTTGATCTTGAATTACAATTAATTGAACTAGCAAATATATGCAGGCTCCAGGTGCAAGTATTTAAGTTTTACTGTAATAAAATATTAAATTAGAGAAAAACAAATGAAATAAATAAGAATGTAGAAAAAATATGTGAAATAGAGGAGGTTATAATCGAAAAATAAAACAAAAATATATAACAACTGAAACTTACTCTTACATCTCGTCCACTTTCTTTGCTAAAATTTCTTAATTTAACTATTTAGTTTAAATTAGCAATATATGCACCCTCCGGGTGCAAGTATTTAATGTAATAAATATTATATTAAATTAGAAAGGCGAATGAAACTAAATAAGAATACAGATAAAACATTTGAAACAGGTGGGTATAATCGAAAAATAGAACAACTGAAACTTACTCTTCCATCAATCCCGTCATTCTTGATAAATTTCCTAATTTAACTATTTTGTAAATAGGAAGTAAAGAATAAAATTGCAGTTATTTCTTCTTGCTAATGAATTTCATTTAAGATTTATTGAAGAGATTTTTACTCATATTCATTAATAAAAACCAAACAATAGAAATCAAATATACTAAGCAGATTTATTAAAATCAAATTTTTGATATTAATATGCAAATTAGCCTTCCCGTTCACACTGTAATCTGCTATTTTGTTGATATAAATAATAATTGCATGTTGACAGTATGTAGACATAGTTAACAGTATTAATAATGTAAGACATTTTATTAATAATTGAGGTTTAGATAAAAATAAAATCATGGAGAATGTGATGTCAATAACTAAGAGAATTGTGACTTGAGTAGGAATATAGTTTCGGTTACAGACAGAAAAACACACAATCTCCATTATAATAAGATTAGGAAGTAAATAATAAATTATGTTATTACTTCTTGTTAATGGATTTCTTTTAAGATTCATCCTCGGGAACTTTGCTCATATTCATTAGATAAAACCAAACAATTAGAAATCAATAATACCAATCATATATTTATTAAAATCAAATTCTTAAGATCAGTATGCAAATTAGACTTCCCGTTCACATTGTAACCGCTATTGATGTTGTGTATTAATTACAGTTGCATGTTTTTAGTAATATATATATATAGTATTAATAATGTAAACAATTATTAATAAAAAAATAAGGTTTGAATAAAGATAAATCATGGAAAATATGACATAATAACAAAAACGTGTGACTCGATAGTGATATCGTTCGGTTACAGACAAACAAGCACTATTTCCGTTATAATAAAAAAAATATCGTAAAATGTCATCTTTTATAAGAATCCTCTTTCAACATTTGTGTGAAGTTTAATAACCACAAAATGATGTAGATGATGATTAAATATTCATTGTTTTTATGATCAGTATTGTATAAATTGAGTCTGTTTTTCTCGAAGTTGGTGCAGTATAACAGACACTTAGAAACTTCCAAAACTAATTCAAAGCTATATTGTACTGATTTATCCATTAAAGCAATAACAAAATAAACTGAAACTTCGCCTTGTATAAATACTAACAGAACCAAAAAATGAGGAGGTAACAATTACGTAAATAAAAAAGAACCTAATATTAAAATGCGCAGTGATAAACAGTATTGGGATTCAGTTATAACATTTTAATTTAAGTCATTCAGTTTTAAAATTTTCGCCAGACAAAATGGAACGTTTTCTATTGTCCATTGTAAATAAAACAGAAGCTTCCTCCATCTTCTTATCCCGATCTTATGTTGTGTTTATTTTAATTCATGTTATTTTTCATCGTTTATTTTATTTACTTATTTGCTTTTCAGCTGGTTTGCTTGTTTTTTACTTTGTTCATTCAGTTATTTTTCCATCTTTTTCTCATCCTTCCTTGTTTCTTTTTTTTCCGTCATATTTTCTTTCTTCTTTTTTTCACTCATTCTTTGTTTCTTTCTTTTCTCTCTCAACTTTGTTTTCTATTCTTTCTTATATCTTCTTCTTTCTTTCTTTCTTTCTTTTCCTCTTGTTTATTTCTTTTTTTACTGTCATAATTTTCTTATTTCTTTTTCTCACTCATTTTTCTTTTTCTCTATAATAATTTTCTTTCTTTCTTTTTTGGACTCCATGGTTGTTTCTTTCTTTTTCTCCCTCCACTCTCATTCATATTTTTATTTTTACATCGTTTTCCCTCATTTTTCATTATTTCTTTCTTTCTTTTTCTCTCTCATATTCATCATTAATTCTTTCTTTTTTCCTCATATTTTCCTGTCTTTCTTTCTTACTTTCTTACTTTCTTTTCTTCCTCATATTATCTTTCGTTCTTTCTTTTTTTCCTTAATATTCTTATTTATTTATTTTCTCCTTCATATTTTCTTTTTTCTTTTTCATATTTTGTATTTTTCTTTCTTTATCTCCTTCATACTAAATCATTTCTTTCTCATATTTGCCTTTCTTTCTTTTTTTTTATTTCTGTTAGTGTTTTTCTGATATCCTTTTTTTCTTTTCAACCCGATTTCTTTTACAATTTTTTCTTCTTTTCTTTTATTTCGTTTCATGTTGATTTTCTTTCCTTCCATAAGTAGATAATTAGAATATCATAGATTATAACGCAGATCATTTTCAATTTCATTTTTGTGGTTAGTTATTCTAAACATTTTCCTTTTCTTTTTCAAAATATATCTAGTTGCAAAGTTGAAAATTCATATGCAGAATACTGGGAATGTATATACAACAATCAGTATTTCTGAAAAGTGCCAGATAAGAACTGTTTTTTTCTAAGCAGGTAAGTGTCTTGTATCACATGTATGCAAGAAATGATATATTTATAAGAATAATAATGTTCAGGTTTCCGAAATGTCGTTTCTTTATGTCGTAAAATATTTTTGGTCAAATACGGTTAGATTCTTATAGAATAGTTATGTTAGAGTTGGTTATATTTTGTATTATATTAAATAATTAGTAATTGTGTATTCAGGTAACAACCTAACTATACCTAGCTTATGTGCTCAATATTTGTGAGAAAAGGCTATTATATCTCTGTCAAATACGAACAAAATTATATCACAAACACACACATTATATATATATAATTATATTAATATATATATATGTGTGTGTGTGTGTGTGTGTGTGCATATAAAGCGCATCATATTGAAAATTCCATGTCTTCTCTATCACACGTCAATAATACACCATAAAAAAAACTAAAGGGGTAAGGAAGGGTGACACAGGGAATGAAGGGAATATAAAAACGAAATCAGATTTATAACACAAAAGATCAAAGAGATATATCGAAGTATAAATTCAGCATAAATATATCCGAAAAATAATTTCATGCGGTTTATTATATTATAAAAATCATACAGCCCTTTAAGTTATATGCAAGGTTATTCAATAAATATGGAGATTTTTTCTATATAACGACTCAAATTTAACCAAGGACACAAATGTTGTTCAATCATATATTAATAAACGTGTTTTATACGACGTTATAATCTTGCACACCTTCTTGTTTAAATGAGACCGCCAAATCACCAAGATGAATTGCAAAATGTAAATCTGATTATCTGGTGTTGCTTATCCGCTGGATTTATATTTTATTTCTTATGAATGTCAGCAAAATAATAAACCATTTCGCTTTCATTTTAAAGAAAGAAAGGGAGAAAACGGACATAGTACACAGAAAATATAAGATAAAAGAAAGAAAAAACATAGGAAAATATATATGAGGGAGGTTCATGCGGAAGTGATTACACAAATCTGTTCAATCGAACTTTTGAAAAGAATGAACAGAGAGAGAGAGAGAGAGAGAGGAGAGAGAGGAGAGAGAGAGAAGAGAGAGAGAGAGAGATGATTGTATTTTACATATTGTACTATTTAGCAATAGCTCTTAAGTAAATATATCAAACGTTGTAATAATTCAATTATCCTACTGTGGTATATCCACAGGTCCTGCTATTTTTTTTATATTATCTCTCTTCTTAAAACACATGTTCCATCGAAACCCAAATTTTATTGTCGTACACATGGAATATTGGACTGGGTTTTAGCCTTTTGCTCAGGTGCCCATCAATCGCTTGAAAGTTTGTTGCGTGCATAAATTATTGACGGGACTAAACTGGGCCGTAAAGAAGATGTGGTAGGTGTTCCCAGCCAAACTGAAATATGTTTACACTGTTCTTGCTTCGATGTGAGACCTCTATTTTGCTGGTGAAAACACAATGATAACTGATCTTTGAAAATAAAGGTTTCCATGCACGACCTGTGTGTTTACCCACAGAAAGTCCGCGTGTCAGAAATTTCGTCTATTATATAATATATAATATATATATATATATATATAATATAATATAATATATAATATATATACGTGCCCACTCGGACACACCATATATAAGCACGCTACTGATGAATACTTAATTTTCAACATGGTCTTTTTACTCTTAGCGATTAAACCTTTGTTTCGTCGTTATAGCATAATCAAACAACAATTTTGTTTGAATATCTTGGTATAAAGATGTACGTAAAATTAACACTCATATTTATTGAACTTTCCTAAATAGCAGCAGCAGAGATTTTCCAGTTAAATGGGCCAATGTGAAAGGAGCCCAGAAAAGCATTTGGACCACATTTAAGATAGTTTTTGTAACTCCCTAGATTCATTGCTACTGCATTTTCTGATTGAAGGAAAACTACAGACAAGGAAATCGCTCCAAGGTGCTACACCCTTTCCACCTACGGTTTCAAGGAATACAACTAGATTTCTGCTATCAGGAGCTACAATCGTCGTTCTACACTAAGATTTCAAAAGAATCATAATAATTTTCACCTACTGAGCACTTCCCATTCCCCGCGAAGGAGATAAAGTTAGATGAGATTAAGTCTATAACAAACATGTTCTGTCGCCCTCGTTTACTTTGTAAGTACAGATAATAATTACATATTAGAATGTGTGCAAGATTAAGGGGGTGGAATATATGGATTGTTTAAACAACTGTAGGTGCAAATTAATGAAAGGAGGAATATAGAGAGAAGTGCCCAACAGTTTAAAGAAACAAATGAAAATAATGCTGTTGGAAGCTTCCATATTTGAGGTTGAATTATACAGTGGATGGTAATGCGAACTCCATACATTAGCAACAATAATTAGCATACATGACCTTTTTCAATGCATCTAACTCATAACCTGTTTTTTTTCCTTTATCAGATGGTGACTGAACCATAACTACCATTTAGGATTTTACAAATAGGAACTAAACGCCTAAACTGGGACCAGAATCGAGTATGGGCTAAGAAATCAACTAATCTGACGTACACACATACTACGAATGGGCATTCACACAGCCCAACCGAATTTCACGCGAAATATTTGGTAATGTAATCACCAGTCAATTCTCCTGTTTGACGAGGTTAAAGTAAAGTGAGACGAGAGACGACACACTGATTTTCCGGGCTGGAAAGACCCAACAATGTGGTAGGAAGACTAACAAACATCCAGGAAACTACAGAATCCCCTGAATCAACGGACAACAACAAAGAAGATCTACTCCAGTGAAAGCCATACTGGAAACGAAATCGCCTGAGCGGAGGCCTACGCGCCAGTTGTAATCTATGGAAATCTGGATTGCGGCCGGCTATTTTAAATACTGAGTGAGCGTGTCGACGTTTTTTATCCGGAAAGAATGCAGGGAAGAAAAGCAAGCTGTGCCATGGAGGAAACTGCCAGAAGATGGGAAGATTAACATTCTCCCCCTCTCTACGTAAAACAAATACGAAAAAGAATATCTTACAAACCAAAGAATATACTGTAATGCGGATTCTTTTTACTGAATGAATTCATAAAGCTCCAGTCAGATTTGAAACCAATAGATGTGTTGATATTTGAGCAGGATCGATTTAATTAAGCAATATCTTGAATGCCCCTATATATCAATCCCCGTGGTCACTTAGAAACTGTCCTCCAAATCATCTTGAACTCAACCCCTCTAAAAATTAAATAAACAGGAACTTACAGGATCACACAGATAATGAAAAAGCCAAATATGTAAATTCCCTGCACTCTCCATAAGTGAAGGATACTTGTGCTACTGAATACCAAGACCCCACAATTTTGTTAGATTTGTCCTGCTCGCGGGTAGAACAAAGCGACAATCATGGTAGTGCCCGAGTGTCGTACACCGTGAGCCCTGGAAATTTTAATAAGCGGTAGCAAAATCCCCAGGTTGCCCTTCAACGTATAAAAGAAATTTTTGTTAACTAAAATAGATATGTTACACAGAATGAACGTGAGAGAAGAATGTCTTTGGAAGAATGATTACGCATCCAGAGAGGGCGGGAGAGACCGAGAAAGAGAAGTTACCAGGGGGAGAATACCGATAGAAACGAGAAATGTGGAACGTAAACCCTCCGTGGTGCTATGGCCGCTGGAGACAAGGGAAACGATAACACATGGATATGTTTCAATACATAAATGAATGAAGAACTAAAAAGCAAGTAGCAACGCGAAGAGAATATCAATTCTTTTGACTTTGCTATCATTTAATTGACCATATTTCGCCTATTATTTGGATATACTTCGGTCCGAGCGCATGCCATAGGTCATTAAGAAACGGCTGAAAGATATGCCCCCGCTAGCTTAAATATTTATCCGATTTCTGCACAGTAGCCTCACAAAAATCAATGTTACTTCGAAACAATGACATAATATTTCCAATAAACGCCCCTCTTAATACAAACTTAAAAATTCGTTTCAAAATATTACACATCCCTTATTTCCGCCCCGAAAAATGTATAAGTAGTGTTATATAAACCGTGGTAGAACCAACATTTTATTTAGATCATCCCAAAAGTGCACAATTCGTGTGCATTTGCTTTTGGATACCCGAATATAGACAACAATGCGTCTTTCCCCACCATGTTCCAGAGGTGGATGGACTAGATTTGAAAGTAATTGGAGGTAGGACCCCAAAGTCATAAGGTTGAGCGCCCTACGCCCCTGGTCGTCGAAAATCATTGCTCCACGTGACACTCAGGTAGTTTATCGCAGAAGTTGCGTTTTTGAAGTTTTCTTCCAGTTGTCAAAGGGCCAAGAGAGAGGACAATAAACATTTCTCTTAACAAATAAGCGTAACCAGTATGATCGACAAAAGTTCTTCCCATTCGCCGCGACGAAGCGACATTGTTACGCTTTATTTAAAACAAAACGAATGAATACGTGAACACCCCGACAACCACCCACCCACAAAACACGAACACAGCCACACCACCGAAAATAAAAACTTAAGCCACATCAAAGATCTTAACCCCCATTAAGCACTTAAGTCCAAGTAAAAATATCAAAAATAATCACGCCACATTAAGCCCCATAAACCATAAATATTATAAATCAACACCATACTCATATCTATTAACTGCAAACTAAATTCCCTTAATCTCAAATCTATATATAATGATATAATGCGAAGCAATCAGAACAGTCTTAATCCACACAATAAGGAAGGCGTTTCGATATAGACAGATTATCAATCATATAGGAAATCTTGATTCAATTGATAAATTAAATTTCTTTTCTAACTGTAGTATTGTATCTACTACCTGCTATGGTGTGGCACACTTGACCCTAACGAAGTGCATTAGAGAATCAGCAGATGGAAACTGCACAATAAGACTGTTACGATCAGGAACAATTACGTGGAAACAACACGCCGCATGAAATAGCTGCGGGAACGGCACACTTTATCACTTATCAATCCAGAATCTCCGAGTATGAACGAACAAGGACATCGGACACTTTGCCTGAAGAAACAAAGGACAACTAACTGTGACATTCCATGTGGAAACCTGCATATTTAGCACACAACTGTGGGCCGTCCAGCAGGGTCTATATCGATCCAGCTCTGTCATGGATTCTCGAATGCTGCTAGGACGATCCTCTGTCGGAGCCATGAACCCGGTGGGACTACCTTGACATCAGATTGCTCATGGATATCCCTGCTAACGCCATCAATGGATGATGATGATGATTACTACATTAAACAAATTTTCACGAATTACCTTGGTTTTGTATATGAGTACTGAAATTGACATAGTAATTGTACAGTTGAAAAGTTTTGATTGAATTTATGTGTTGGTCCCCCAACGTTACATCGCATTTTACACACAGTGGGTCCCGCCCAGCTTAAAGAGCCTATCAATCCCGCAGTTAATATGCGGGAGAAAATTAAGACCATCAATTATTGTTAATATATTATTTATTTCAGGTAATTATCGAAACTGTATTTAAATATATTAGCATCACTTCTTTTGGTAGAGAATTATTTTGCATGGTCGGTTGGGTTTTGCGGCATGTCAATTCTTGGGTTATTTTACGCTGAAGACGTTCTATTTTATCAATATTTGATAATATTCAATTTTTAAACACAATTCTTTAAAATTATTTTTTATATCTAACCCTAGACGGGACCATAACAAGTACTATCACTCCGGGTGAAAGTGATAACGAGATACTCCAAAGTCTTCAGAGCTTCGAAATTAGATGCAGTTTAACGTCAAACACAGGTCTAATACTCTCAGCCACCGCCTTCTAGCACATATTTGATAAAAAGGGTTGGGTATATGCTATAAGAGTCGGGACAATCATATAAGTTCTAGGGCTTGATGTGATAAGCCGATTGATCGGGAGGGCCTCTCCGATTACCTGTCTAGCCTTAATATGGGCAAACGTGAAGTATTGCATGTAATGGATTGCTCAGCCACCAGAATTCCGTCCTATTACATATCAGGTTGCCCCACAGCCAGTGTATAGCTACATGGGGAGGGGGTGTTACCCCTGGAGATGTGCAGTCCGTGTATTCTACAGCTTCAGCCGACCAAACGGGGATAGAGAATCTGAGAGTTTGATTAATATTCTTATACTGGGATTTGAAAAGTACACACACTTCCATATCAGTATTTTAGATTCATGTGTAATTTTGTTTCTCTCTCGATACACTTTTAAACATTTTATTTTATGGAGATTTTTGTTTAATACATGGATTTGTTTCGTTCAAACGACTTACGATTTGAAAGTTTCAGATATAGGTTTGGTTTGTTTGTTTTACGGCATATCAACCTTCTTCGGGTAATTTAATGCCGAAACACGTCATTTTGATAAAAGTTCCTATGTTTCATTTTATAATATCTTCAAATTGGTATTAATAATTTTCATTAACTTCATTTGGTTTGGTTTGGTTTGGTTTGGTGTAGTTCCGATTGGTTTTTCAATTGTTTAATATAAAAATCGAAAAGTCCAAATTGTTCGACAGAGAGAATACTGATGGATGACATAGCTTTCTTATAGAATAAATCTTTAAGAATTATTAGAAGATAATGTCGCTATCTGTAAAAAACAATTAGAGATTTGTAATTAATCTCCGGGTTTCTTAATTGGCAATTTAATGGCTTTTATTGCATGGCAAAAGGTCAATAAATATGAATAATGTTGACGATGAAAGAATGAATAAAACTAGTAATCTTTTAAAAAGAATCGAAGGAACGACTAAAATGCAATAAAGAAGATAAATATAATAATTTAGCATTTTGAATTAAGAATAAATCATTTTTTCATACTTAGAGGCTGATTGTTTTTTTTTCTTTCGTTCGAAGGGATATAAATCTATGAAATAGCTGACGTGACTGTTCTATCAGCCAAAAAGTGAAAGAAAAACAGCAAAGAATTTGATTAAAGATTTCAACCAGGAACTGAATATATGGGGTCTCATTGACACGAGGAGACGAGCTCAAATCCGGAAGAGACTGTTTGCATTTCACAAAGATCTAATACCCTTGGGAAAGTTTTGAAACAAAATATTCTCCTTCTAACAATGGGTAAACAGTAGGACAGACTGGGTTTTAACCTTGCTTGGGCAAGCAGTCTAGGAGGAGGAAAACTCTTAATGGAAACGTGTTAAAGTCCGCTTAAGAAATTGACCTTGTCTCGCATTCTGCTCGTGTCAAGGAATTAGTATATTTCACTGACGGCCGCCGATTTAGCTTAAAAAGGCAATGGAGAGCATTGCCTTTTTAAGCTGAATCGGCGGTCGTCAGTGAAATATACTAATTCCTTGACACGAGCAGAATGCGAGACAAGGTCAATTTCTTAAGCGGACTTTAACACGTTTCCATTAAGAGTTTTCCTCCTCCTAGACTGCTTGCCCAAGCAAGGTTAAAAAGCCCAGTCTGTCCTACTGTTTACCCATTGTTAGAAGGAGAATATTTTGTTTCAAAACTTTCCCAAGGGTATTAGCTCTTTGTATCTTTCTATAATACGGATTGAACACTTTATTGCGGTATTTACATATAAACACATGCATGTATTTATCAGTTAAAAGATTCTCTTCAGACTCCGTAGGTGTTGATATTAGCCGAGCGGTAAGGAACCTGACTGATAATAAATCAATAGGATTTCAGTCCCGGTTGAAGGTAGCCTGCAAATGTCTATCCACACTGACGAGACGTGGTACATCGAAACACGGTGTCTGTGGATGAGTATATATATATATTATATATATATATATGTGTGTGTGTGTGTGTGTGTGTGTGCGCGTATGTATATATATATATATATCTATATATATATATATATATATCACCCGATTATCTATTTTTGTTTATAAAAATTATATATATATATATATATATATATATATATATATATATATATATATATATATATATATGAGATCTCATAATTAATGAGACAATACGACGTGGTCCTAAAAGAGAATAGAAATCTTTGAGATTATTATAATAATTGAAATAAAAAAAAATAACGCAACCGAACTCAGTATGAAGAAATACTGGGAAAAGCGCTGGAAATTTGAAGAAATTTGGCCTTCATTTCATCTGAAACAGCAATTGGATCTTCAAGATTATTACGAATGGTGCTGAGATGTAGCGACATATAGTCACTTACTCACCAGCAGAATAAAAGTAATTTACAGTTATATGGAATCAAGTATTCTCTCTATTACTGAGGATTTTTAAACATTTCTAGTTGACCCATAGATGGGACCCTAGCAGGAACCGCCATTCTCGGACAGAGTCATGCACATTCCTTTGAGCTACAGAATCGGAACCTCAACATAAAGGGTAGTCATATTCCTGACATCTTTTTTAATGTGATGGAGGATTTTACAAGGGATACAGTGTGCGTATTCTAAGCCTCACCGACAGGCCGATTAGGTTTGGTTGGTACTTTCAAATTCAAATATAAATCCACGATTTTGAATATTGGATGTAAAAAGGTGAAACAATCGCGTTTATATAATCCATATACTATAGAGATAAGAGAATCCAGAGAAAGATGATTTACAATTTCAGAATGTCTTAATATGTAGTGCATTTATATTTTTTAAGTGGGAAATTCTGGAAGTTTTCTACTCTTTCTATTTTTGAGATAGATATTCTTCCTTCTTTCTTTCAATATCTGTATGATTTCAGTCTTTCTTTCTTTGTGCCTTCTTTTAGATTGTGTTTATCTTTTTAATTTTTCTTTCATTTAATATATCCCTTTTTTCTTTTAATGTCCCCCTCTCTTTCTTTCTTTCTTTCTTTTTTCCATTTCTTCCCTCTTTTATTCTTTGAATATTTGACTTTTTTCTTTTCTTTCAATCTTTCTTTCCTTTTCTCTGTTTATCTTCTCATTGCCTCTTTTATTTTAAAGTCACTTAAAGTCAAATATATGGAAGGAGCAATAAGTTAATAATGGAAATAGTTGATCTTGAATTACAATTAATTGAACTAGCAAATATATGCAGGCTCCAGGTGCAAGTATTTAAGTTTTACTGTAATAAAATATTAAATTAGAAAAACAAATGAAAATAAATAAGAATGTAGAAAAAATATGTGAAATAGAGGAGGTTATAATCGAAAAATAAAACAAAAATATATAACAACTGAAACTTACTCTTACATCTCGTCCATCTTTCTTTGCTAAAATTTCTAATTTAACTATTTAGTTAAATTAGCAAATATATGCACCCTCCGGGTGCAAGTATTTAATGTAATAAAATATTATATTAAATTAGAAAGGCGAATGAAACTAAATAAGAATACAGATAAAAACATTTGAAACAGGTGGGGGTATAATCGAAAAATAGAACAACTGAAACTTACTCTTCCATCAATCCCGTCATTCATTGATAAATTTTCCTAATTTAACTATTTGTTAAAATAGGAAGTAAAGAATAAAATTGCAGTTATTTCTTCTTGCTAATGAATTTCATTTAAGATTTATTGAAGAGATTTTTACTCATATTCATTAATATAAAACCAAACAATTAGAAATCAATAATACTAAGCAGATATTTATTAAATCAAATTTTTGATATTAATATGCAAATTAGCCTTCCCGTTCACACTGTAATCTGCTATTTTGTTGTATATATAAATATAATTGCATGTTGACAGTATGTAGACATAGTTAACAGTATTAATAATGTAAGACAATTTTATTAATAATTGAGGTTTAGATAAAAATAAAATCATGGAGAATGTGATGTCAATAACTAAGAGAATTGTGACTTGAGTAGGAATATAGTTTCGGTTACGGACAGAAAAACACACAATCTCCATTATAATAAGATTAGGAAGTAAATAATAAAATTATAGTTATTACTTCTTGTTAATGGATTTCTTTTAAGATTCATCCTCGGGAACTTTGCTCATATTCATTAAGATAAAACCAAACAATTAGAAATCAATAATACCAATCATATATTTATTAAAATCAAATTCTTAAGATCAGTATGCAAATTAGACTTCCCGTTCACATTGTAAACCGCTATGATGTTGTGTATATAATTACAGTTGCATGTTTTTAGTATATATATATAGTATTAATAATGTAAAACAATTTTATTAATAAAATGAGGTTTGAATAAAGATAAAATCATGGAAAATATGACATAAATAACAAAAACAAGTGTGACTCGGATAGTGATATCGTTTCGGTTACAGACAAACAAGCACTATTTCCGTTATAATAAAAAATATCGTAAAATGTCATCTTTTATAAGAATCCTCTTTCAACATTTGTGTGAAGTTTAATAACCACAAAATGATGTAGATGATGATTAAAATATTCATTGTTTTATGATCAGTATTTGTATAAATTGAGTCTGTTTTTCTCGAAGTTGGTGCAGTATATACAGACACTTAGAAACTTCCAAAACTAATTCAATAGCTATATTGTACTGATTTATCCATTAAAGCAATAACAAATATAACTGAAACTTCGCCTTGTATAAAATACTAACAGAACCAAAAAATGAGGAGGTAACAATTACGTAAATAAAAAAGAACCTAATATTAAAATGCGCAGTGATAAACAGTATTGGGATTCAGTTATAACATTTTAATTTAAGTCCATTCAGTTTTAAAATTTTCGCCAGACAAGATGGAACGTTTTCTATTGTCCATTGTAAATAAACAGAAGCTTCCTCCATCTTCTTATCCCGATCTTATGTTGTGTTTATTTTAATTCATGTTATTTTTCATCGTTTATTTTATTTACTTATTTGCTTTTTCAGCTGGTTTGCTTGTTTTTACTTTGTTCATTCAGTTATTTTTTCCATCTTTTTCTCACTCCTTTCCTTGTTTCTTTCTTTTTTTCCGTCATATCTTTCTTTCTTTTTTTTTCACTCATTTCTTTGTTTCTTTCTTTTTCTCTCTCATACTTTTTTTCTATTTCTTTCTTATATCTTCTTTCTTTCTTTCTTTCTTTCTTTTTTCCTCATTGTTTATTTCTTTTTTTACTGTCATAATTTTCTTTATTTCTTTTTCTCACTCATTTTTTTCTTTTTTCTCTATAATAATTTTCTTTCTTTCTTTTTTGGACTCATGGTTTGTTTCTTTCTTTTTCTCCCACTCACTCTCATTCATATTTTTTATTTTTTACATCGTTTTTCCCTCATTTTTTCATTATTTCTTTCTTTCTTTTTCTCTCTCATATTCCATCATTAATTCTTTCTTTTTCCTCATATTTTCCTGTCTTTCTTTCTTACTTTCTTACTTTCTTTTCTTCCTCATATTATCCTTTCGTTCTTTCTTTTTTTCCTTAATATTCTTTATTTATTTATTTTCTCCTTCATATTTTCTTTTTTTTTCTTTTTCATATTTTGTATTTTTTCTTTCTTTATCTCCTTCATACTAAATCATTTCTTTCTCAATTTGCCTTTCTTTCTTTTTTTTTTATTCTGTTAGTGTTTTTCTGATATCCTTTTTTTTCTTTTCAACCCGATTTCTTTTACAATTTTTTCTTCTTTTCTTTTATTTCGTTTCATGTTGATTTTCTTTCCTTCCATAAGTAGATAATTAGAATATCATAGATTATAACGCAGATCATTTTCAATTCATTTTTTGTGGTTAGTTATTCTAAACATTTTCCTTTTCTTTTTCAAAATATATCCTAGTTGCAAAAGTTGAATATTCATATGCAGAATACTGGGAATGTATATACAACATCAGTACTTCTAGAAAAGTGCCAGATAAGAACTGTTTTTTTTCTAAGCAGGTAAGTGTCTTGTATCACATGTATGCAAGAAATGATATATTTTATAAGAATAATAATGTTCAGGTTTTCCGAAATGTCGTTTCTTTATGTCGTAAAATATTTTTGTGTCAAAATACGGTTAGATTCTTATAGAATAGTTATGTTAGAGTTGGTTATAAGTTTTGTATTATATTAAATAATTAGTAATTGTGTATTCAGGCTAACAACCTAACTATACCTAGCTTATGTGCTCAAATATTTGTGAGAAAAAGGCTATTATATCTCTTGTCAAATACGAACAAAAATTATATCCACAAACACACATATATATATATATATATATATATATATATATATATGTGTGTGTGTGTGTGTGTGTGTGCATATAAAGCGCATCATATTGAAAATCTCCATGTCTTCTCTATCACACGTCAATAATACACCATAAAAAAACTAAAGGGGTAAGGAAGGGTGACACAGGGAATGAAGGGAATATAAAAACGAAATCAGATTTATAACACAAAAGATCAAAGAGATATATCGAAGTATAAATTCAGCATAAATATATCCGAAAAAATAATTTCAATGCGGTTTATTATATACTAAAAATCATACAGCCCCTTTAAAGTTATATGCAAGGGTTATTCAATAAATATGGAGATTTTTTCTATATAACGACTCAAATTTAACCAAGGACACAAATGTTGTTCAATCTATATATTAATAAACGTGTTTATACGACCGTTATAATCTTGCAACACCTTCTTGTTTAAAATGAGACCGCCCAAATCATCCAAGATGAATTGCAAAAATGTAAATCCTGATTATCTGGTGTTGCTTATCCGCTGGATTTATATTTTATTTCTTATGAATGTCAGAAAAATAATAAACCATTTCGCTTTAATTTTAAAGAAAGAAAGGAAGAAAACGGACATAGTACACAGAAAAATATAAGATAAAAGAAAGAAAAAACATAGGGAAAATATATAGTGAGGGAGGGTTCATGCGGAAGTGATTACACAAATCTGTTTCAATCGAACTTTTGAAAAGAATGAACAGAGAGAGAGAGAGAGAGAGAGAGAGAGAGAGAGAGAGAGAGAGAGAGAGAGAGAGAGAGAGATGATTGTACTTTTTACATATTGTACTATTTAGCAATAGCTCTTAAGTAAATATATCAAACGTTGTAATAATTCAATTATCCTACTGTGGTATATCCACAGGTCCTGCTATTTTTTTTATATTATCTCTCTTCTTTAAAACACATGTTCCCATCGAAACCCAAATTTTATTGTCGTACAACATGGAAATATTTGGGCTGGGTTTTTAGCCTTTTGCTCAAGGTGCCCATCATCGCTTGAAAAGTTTGTTGCGTGCATAAATTATTTGACGGGACTAAACTGGGCCGTAAAGAAGATGTGGTAGGTGTTCCCAGCCAAACTGAAATATGTTTACACTGTTCTTGCTTCGATGTGAGACCTTCTATTTTGCTGGTGAACACACAATGATAACTGATCTTTGAAAATAAAAGGTTATCATGCACGACCGTGTGTGTTATACCCACAGAAAGTCCCGCGTGTTCAGAAATTTCGTCTATTATATATATATATATATATATATATATATATATATATATATACGTGCACACTCGGACACACGCATATATACAGACTACTGATGAATACTTAATTTTCAACATGGTCTCTTTTCACTCTTAGTGATTAAACCTTTGTTTCGTCGTTAATAGCATAAATCAAACAAAATTTTGTTTGAATATCTTGGTATAAGATGTACGTAAAATTAACACTCATATTTATGAACTTTCCTAAATAGCAGCAGCAGAATTTTCCAGTTAAATGGGCCAATGTGAAAGGAGCCCAGAAAAGCATTTGACCCATTTAAGATGTTTTGTAACTCCCCTAGATTCAGTTGCTAACTGCATTTTCTGATTGAAGGAAAACTACAGACAAGGAAATCTGCTCCAAGGTGCTACACCCTTTCCACCTACGGTTTCAAGGAATACAACTTGATTCTCTGCTATCAGGAGCTACATTCGTGTTCTACCTAAGATTTCAAAGAATACAACATAATTTTCACTACTGAGACTTCCCATTGCGAAGGAGATAAAGTTAGATGAGATTAAGTCTATAACAAACATGTTCCTGTCGCCTCGTTACTTTGTAAGTAACAGATAATAAATTACATTAGAATGTGTGCAAGATTAAGGGGGTGGAATATATGGATTGTTTAAAACAACTGTAGGTGCAAAATTAATAGCAAAAGGATAATATAGAGAGAAGTGCCCAGGACAGTTAAAGAAACAAATGAAAATAATGGCTGTTGGGAGCTTCCATATTTGAGGTTGATTATACAGTGATGGTAATGGACTCCCATACATTACAAAATAATTAGCATACATGACCTTTTTCAATGCATCAACTCATGTTTTTTTTCTTTCAGATTGACTGAACCATTCTACCATTTAGATTTACAAATAGGACTAAACGCCTAAAATGGCGACCAGAATCGTAGTATTGGCTAAAGAATCAACTAATTACTACACATGACTACAGAATGGATTCACACACGCCCAACGAATTTACCGAGATATTTGGTAATGTAATCACAGTGCATTCTCTGTTTTGCTGGTTAAAAGAACGACACAATTTCGGCTGACGTGGTGGGTAAAAATTTTGCGAGAAGAATTCTTCCAGTGGAGAATCGGCTGAGCAAGGCTCAACGGCGCCATTGTAATAGGAAATCTCTGCGGCGGATTTTTTTTTAAATACTGAGTGGTTTTTCGGAAAGAAATGAGGAAAAAGAAGCTTCCCGAGGGGAAGATTTAAACATTCTCCTTACGTAAAAAAAAAAAAAAAATTACAAACAAAAATTATAATGGGATTCTTTTTTACATGAATCAAACTTGTTTGAAACAAAAGTTGTTTGACGAATCATTTAATAATTCTAATCTATATATTAATACCCGTGTTCCTTAATGTTCCTTATCATCTTGCAACACCCCCTCGTTAAATATGAGACCTACCAAATCATACAAGATGAAAAGCAAAAATGTAAATTCTGATTACCTGGTATTGCTTATACACCAAATTTATATTTTGTATGAGTGTCTTCACCTCAGCTATATAATAGACAATCCCGTTTTTACTATAAAGAAAATTTTTTTACTATAAAAATAAATATGTTACACAGAATGAAAGAAAGAATGCAAGAGTGTACGGGAAAGATAGAAAGATGGGGTGAGCGCGCGGAAACGATAACACTAATATGTTTCAATTAAACATAAGAAAAGATGAAAAAAGAGCGAGAGAGTTGAATCAATTATTTTTTTACATATTGAACTATTTCGCAATAACTCCGACGTAAGCATAAGAAACGTTGAAAGAGTTAAATTATCTTATCCAGATTCTGCAAGTACTAAAAAATCATGTTACATAAATTGACATTATTTCAAAAACGCCTTTAAACATTAAAAAGTTGTTTTCAAAAATATACATCTTAATTCCCGAAAATGTTATATAGTTTTATAAAGGTAAACACTATTATTTAATTCCAATGCACATGTTGCATTTATTTTCGTACAATAAGAACATCCAATTTCATAGATAAGATTTATAGAATTACATGTTAAACTTGTGCTTATTTCGAAGTTGTTTTGAGTTCTTCAGTTAAGAGGATTTTTCTTCAATAAATATTTCACAAATTCTTCATTTCGTAATGTTACACTTTTAAACAACATGTACGTGACCCCACAACCACACCACAAAAAAAGCAAACAAATAAAACAAATTGATCAGATGTTAATATGATTTAAAATTACCATAAACATATTTATGAAATTCAAACACTTACCTATTACGCACGTACCTATGTAGTAATATCTCATCAACAGAAAGCGATGTTAATCCACACATAAGGAAGGCGTGGTTCTATAGACAGATTATCAATCATATAGAAATCTGATCTCATTGATAAGTTAAAATTCTTTCTAACTGTAGTTGTATCTACTACTGTATAGTTGCACAACTTGGACCCTAACGAAGTGCATAGAGAATCAGCCAGATGGAAACTGCACAATAAGACTGTGTACGATCAGGAACAATTCGTGGAAACAACACGCCGCATGAAAGCTGGGGAACGGCCACTTGTCCTTATCATCCAGACTCTCCGAGTATGACGAACAAGACATGCGGGACACTGCTGAAGAAACAAGGACAAACTAATGTGACATTCCCCTGTGGAAACCTGCATATTAGCACACAACTGTGGGCCGTCCAGCAAGGGTCTATATCGATCAGCTCTTTATGGATTCTAGATGCTGCTAGGACGATCTCTGTGGAGCCATGACCGGTGGGGACTATTGACCATAGATTGTCATGGATATCCCTGCTAACGCCATAATGATGATGATGATGATTACTACATAAACAAATTCAGGAAATTATTGTGTTTGTATATGCGTACTGAATATATGACAAAAATCGTACAGTTGAAAAGTTTGTTGAATTTATGTGTTGGTCCTACATCGATCACACACATGTGGGCCGCCCAGCAAAGACCTATATCAATCAGCTCTGTGTGGATTCTTGATGCTGCACAAAGGACCTCCGGAAGGCGTTGACCGATACGGACAATTGGCAAGAGATTTCCTGGATTTCTGTGCTGCCGGCACGACATTATGATGATGATTATTACCACAAACAAATCCAAGAAATTATAGTCTTTGTATATGGGTACTGAACCCATAAGGGGCTGGTTTAGTTCGACGACTTTACTTTACTCATGACAAAAATCGTACAGTTGAAAAGTCTGTTGAATATTTTTTCTTAGTAAGGATGTGCATATATTTACGAACCCCTGCGAACGAGTAGGATGGGACACAAGGTCAATTTCTTACAGCAGAGTTTAACAGGTTTGAATTTAGAGTTTTCCTCCTCCTACACTGGTTACCTAACCAAGATTAAAGAGCCAAGTCTGCCCTACTACTTACCATTAACTGAAGAGAAAGAAGTTGTACTCATACCTTTCCGAAGGGTATTACCAGTTAGGATGTATAGGTCCTATATTGATCAACTCCGTGTGGATTCTAGATACTGCACAACGGCCCTCCGGAGGTCGTTGATAAATTGGGACAATTGACAAGAGATTGTCATGGATGTCTGTGCTGCCGGAAAGACATGACAATTACCACATAAAAAAAAACAAGGAATTATTTAGTCTTTGTATATGGATACTGAACTCATGACAAAAATCGTACTGTTGAAAAGTCTGTTTGAATGATTTTTTTTTACAGAAAGGATGTGTAAGTCTTGTTCAGAAAAAAAGATAAGTCAGTGAGTAACTTTGTAAGAGGAAACATAAAGTCTACGAACATATTAAATGATTTATAATAAAAAAAAAGCTAAAACAAAATTGCTTTCTTTATCAGTATGTCTTAAACGTAATAGAGAAACTCATAAATCAATTTTTTGCAATACTTTCATCGAAAAAAAAGACGATAATAGAATCAATA
>CM042145.1:115785609-115805609 GCA_023376005.1 Doryteuthis pealeii
TCAATGTTGCATATAAAGTTCAATTTTACCTGTAAACACTGGAACGAAAAAGGCCAATTCAAAGTTTGAGTCTCTAAATTGTATCTTTTAAAATAAAATAAAGATAGAGATAGGAAAGTTGGTGTGAATATGGGGGCTTTTCCGAGGTAAAAACATCAGTTTGAGCCTATAAGCTTATCATTTATTATCGTCTTTAATATGCCCTATTTCCTCAGTCGTTAGAGCGTCTGCCTGGGAACCACAAGGTTTCTGGTTCGATACCGGCCCTCGTCAACTCGGCGTATGAGTAGCAAAGGGATTTGTGCGGTAAAATGAGAAGATAATGGTAAGTGTGGGGCTCCACCTCCGACACCTAAACAATTTCCTTGGTCTAGTGCTCGGGAAAAGGGGATAGACTCCCTCGGTGTCTGGCTGATACCGACTTTTTGCCAGCCTACGACTTTAATTACTTACTTGATATTATAGAAATTTAGCTGCTTATAGTCATTCAAAGAGCAAGGGTATTATCTCTACAGATATTACACATCTATAAACCTCTCTAAATAACAATCCGTAAATGATACAGTAAGGATTTAGACAAACTCAGATTTTGTCTAATAATAAGGATAATAATGATAATAAAAAACAAACAGAAATGGAAGTAAAAGTAAGAAAGGAATACTTCAGAAGAACAAGAAAGCTTTTAGAAACCAAGCCATGTATCAGAAATCTTTTCAAGGGAATAAACACACGGGCTGTTCCTCTCGTAAGCTACTTGGGACCCTTCCTAGAATGGACAAGAGAGGAGCTCCGTCAGATGGACAAAGGACAAGGAAACTCATGACCATGCACAAGGCATTACACATGAGAGACGACAGACTAAATGTGCCAAGAAAAGACTCTTTAAGTCCTACGTAACAATCTGACGATTAATGGTGATTAATTCGATTTTTCTCCTGACAGTTTGAAAGAAACAAACACCGCAGTATAATTATACATAATTAAATTTTAGATGATTAAAACTATGATTATTGTAAACAAAAAGCCTGGAACTTGCTTTTAAATCCCGTTGGTTGACACATAATTATAGCTGAACAATGTGCACAGGTTATTCATGTTTTCCGGTTCAATATTTTCATAGATTAGCTAGACCTGAGGGTATACCACAGTATCATGATTTGATTACTACAAAGTTTCATATGACTACTCAATAGTTATTGGTAAAAAGTATAAAAATATTAATTTAACTCTCTCACACTATTTTTTTATTTCTTTCTTTCCTATTTTTAATATTTTCCTTATGTTCGATTGAAACAGATTAACGTCATCGCTTCCGCGCGTCCACCCTTTACTCTGTCATTCCCAACTCTATTTCTTTCTTTCTTTCTTATATTTTTTCTGTGTAGAAAACACTTTTCTTCCTTTTTTATTTATTATAAAAACGAAATGGTCCATTATTTAGCTGATCCGTCAACACTTATAAAAAATAAGTATTTGGCGGATAAAAATTCCAGATAATGAGGATTTACATTTTTGCTTTTCATCTTGGACGATTTGTACGGTCTCAATTTTGACCAGAGGGTGTAGCAAGATAATAACGGTCGAACAATTAAGGGACAAGAGTATTA
The DNA here is from genome assembly GCA_023376005.1 of Doryteuthis pealeii. Lineage (NCBI taxonomy): Eukaryota > Metazoa > Mollusca > Cephalopoda > Myopsida > Loliginidae > Doryteuthis > Doryteuthis pealeii. The sequence goes on from CM042145.1 coordinate 115,787,217, forward strand.
ATATATAGATGGATTAGTTTGATATCATCAGAATCACCACGAAGGAGTGACGACAGCATGGTTTCTCTTGTCTATCTCTCACCATCCGTTCCATTTGGTATATCGCGCCATCAAACATTGTATATAATCTAGATGAAACCAGTGTCTACACAGTATTAATGAATGTAAATTTTTCTGGGTAGCCAACACTGGTTTATCTATTTGTACTACTCCATACGAGAACGTCACTCATGGGTTCGTTCTTACTTCAGAAGCATTGCCCAGTATGTCTTGTTCATCTTTCTTATTCTTGGATGGGTTGCGAGATGACAGGTAATGTTGGATTATATATGGTATAAGGTGTACGAAAAGTCCCCACATATTTACAGACTGTCCCAAGTCGCAGGTGCTGGACTGATGTTATGAAAAAAATCGACAAAAATATATTTAAGGTCGTTGATAAGTTATCCTAAAAAATTTCCGTCTCCCAGAAGGAAAGCTCCAGGCCGCAACGAGTAACTAATACAACAATCTTTCTACCAAGGAATATTATGGTTTAACACACAAGAACTATTTAAGAACACTGCAATCATTCTATCAATAAATACTACAGATTGACTGACAAGGTGTATCTATGGACACAGCATTCTTTCTCTTTTATACTACTTCAAGGAATACATCAAACTTTATAAAATGGCTACTTGGATTGTAACAGGTAAATGGTTCTATGTTACATTATGTCATGGGGACGATGACGTGGGTAACATTTTAAAGTTGTTTGAAGTCCTGTGATTAAAGGTACCGATTTTGGGTTGGAAATGAGGATATAAAAGAAAATTAAACTTAGGGCGAAATAGTGCTAAAACCCAAAGTTACGGATCAAATAGGCATAGCTTATCATTTGTATAATTAGGATTTTAAATTTAACCATTAAGCACATTGAAACAAATCTGAGTTAACGCACATTGTGGCCAGACGTATATTGGGTTGTTGTTCTCTCCCGAGCGTATTTAAGATGGTATAGAAGTAATAAAAATATGCGCACACGAATTCATATCTTCGTATTCCTAAACAACAAGAACTGAGATAGATTGATAGATAGATAGATAGATAGATAGAGACGGTGAAGAGGAACTCCCTGAAAACGCAACATAGTTAGCAGGAGACGTAGAAGATATATCAAGAAACAAGAGGTAGTATCTAACGCCAGTCCATGAGGGGGGGGGGGTGAGAAAAATCAAATGAATAAATAAATGAATGTCCTGATCAACTGACACAGGGATAAGACATCGTAAATGTGGGACAAGGCAAAAAAAACGATAATTGAATAAATGAATCACTGAGCCGTTCAGCCAGCACACAGATAAAAGAACTGACAAAAAATTACAGACAATTTGGCGACCATTCCTAAGGGTGGTGGGCTTTGTGGATATATAGACAGTCTGGTTAAATTAGGTCGAAGGGTTTTTTAGTGCTGGTTCGTGTAAAATTAACCCCGGACCAACGTTTTAAAAAGAATGTACTTAAGATCTAAAAAACGGCCTGGTTTAAATTAGAATTGTGGTTAGAATTAAAATTAGTATTTTATTTACATATAATAATTCACACATGTAATTTTGAACAATAAAAATGATCAAGAGTTAAGTATCATTCAATTCAATTCTTGTTTACGTCTCTAATCCTTTCTGAACTAAATCGATTAGGGGGTGGGGTCGTACATGACTCCACTCCCGCACCTTAATAGGATTAATTTCTTTTATCGCTTTGTGTTTATTTTTGTTTTCATTGTCACTTTTTCTTTTCTTTTTTTTTCTTCTCAAAATAATTATCTCATTTACATCTAATAATCAAGTTAATTTTAATCGAAAGTCATCAGCTGAGATGGGATGGGGAAGAAAGAAATCACGCCTCCCCCAAAAAAATAAACAAAAGGAGGGAAAAGGGATGATTTGGAAAAAACAAATCCATGATTAATTATTTTATAATGTTGGCTATATATACACAGAATTTAGCCTCGGTCTATTCAGAGAGTGTTTGATATCCAAAGTCGAACGGAAACTATTTGGGGACGAGCTTAGAATATTCAAAGTATTCCCTCTTCCGGCCTACAGTCTGTATTTGACCGGCTATCAGTTTCTGTTTTCTCCTGTTTCTGTGACAGCCTCACCTGGATCGGTTGAGCCGACTCCATCCAAAGAATTCACCTGTGGTGAATTCATGGAAGGAGTAAAGTAATAAGAAATTCACAAGCGATTCTCAAGCTACTTATGCATATTCCTATCAGGGGAAGAAGATGTCCTTGTTTACCACAGATGCTCTTGTTTCTAACTAGCAAATATATGCACCCCGCGGATGCATTTATTTATATTTTAATATAATAGTATATTTAATTAGAAATGCTAATGAAACTAAATACGAATGCAGATAAAAAAGATTTTAAACCGAGCAGGATATAATCGAAAAATAGAACAACTGAAACTTACTCTTCCATCACTCACGTCTACCATTGCTAAATGTTTCTAATTTAACTACTTAGTTAAATTAGGAAGTAAAGAATAAAATGAGTTATTTCTTATTGTTAATGAATTTCTATTATGATTTATCCCCGAGTTTTTGCTCATATTCTTTAAGATAAAACCAAGCAATTAGAAATCAATAATACAAGTACATATTCATTAAAATCAAATCTTTAATATCAATATGCAAATTATCCTTCGCGTTCACATTGGAAACCGCTATTTCTTAGTAATATATAAATAGAATTGCCTATTATTATTATGTTATGGTCAACAATATTAATAATTTACAACAATTAAATCAAGAATTGAAGTTTAAATTTAAAAAAGAACAGGGAGAATGTGACGTAAATAACTAAGAAAAATTGTGACTTGAGTAATGATATAGTTTCGGTTACAGACAGGCAAGCACTCAATCGCCATTATAATAAGATGGTAGATCCTGGAAAACATGTCGGTATTATCTAGTTCAGCCACGTGCAGATTTTAAAGATAACTTTTAATTCATATCACCACTTGTCCACTCACAATGCTCATGGCTGTTGTTTTAGTCTCGGCAGATTGTGATATTATTAAATTAATTGTAATTTAAAATAAACTAATTTCATTATTAACTTTATTCCATCTTTATTCTATTATTGGATTTCGTCAAATTTCCTTTTAACCAAACATTCCAACTATACAAATTATTCATAGAATATTTATTTTTTGTTTTTAATTTAATACATAATTTTTATTAGCTTTAATCTCATTATTATCATGAGACTGAAAATCAGCAATTTAATTCATAATTTATTTGATCAAATAAGTCAATTAATTTATTTGCAATCTATATTTTAGCAATTTTTTTTAACATGGTAAGCCACGCACAAACCAAAATCTATGCAGTGGTCCGTGCAAAAAGTACATGGTTCCGTCAGCATATTCCTTTTTAGGCACTTCAAGCAAAGGATAATGAGACTAACCTTCTCCTTTCAGGTGAAGGGCAGGTGCTGCCTGGGTACAGTCCCCTGAGACACAGTCACTGGTTCACAAGCCAAAGCTCATAAACACAAGGTTAGTATCACACGAAGTATATGTTCAATGGCAATATAAATGTAGATACTGTCAATATATTCTATTATACTGTAGTAGTATTTTGTGCATAGTGGGCAAGATATCTGTATATAAAGCTGTATGCCTATCCATACTCTTATATGGAAGTGAGTCCTGGGTGTTATATCGTAGACACCTGAAAAACCTGGATATATTCCACATCGACTGCCTCCAACGTATACTGGGCATAGAATGGTGGCCAAAACCCCCCGCTAAGAAATTAGAAGCAGAGCACTCATTGACCCAATTGAGACCATCCTATCGCAACGCAAATTGCGATGGTTGGGTCACACCATCTGCATGCCTGCAGACAGAATCCCCCGTAAACTACTTTATAGTGCACTCACAGATGGCACGCGGAGGACAGGGGCCCCCAAGAGCGGTTCAAAAACCATATTAAGACATCGCTGAAGAAATGTAACATCAAACCTTCAAGCGTGGAAAATCTGGCCTCCAGCACACAGGGTTGGCGAGGCGCCTGTCGCACAGGAGATAAGCAGCTCAATAATGAGATAAACGGGACTGCAGAGCGGCGAGGTCTTCGTCGTCATGAACAACCAAATTTAGATGGAAATTTCCCCGGCAATTTGTATGACTGCATCTGCAAGTTTAGAGTTGGACTAATAAGCCACCATAGGGTCAACAAATGAAGATATGTAGTGACGTCATCAAAAGAAAAAAAGAAAGAAGAAAGAATAGTGAGCAATTGTAATTTGGTAACGACGGCATAGCATGTGTTTTGAGCCAACGTAAATTCAAAATTGGGAATAAGACATGTATATATCCTTGTTTTGAAAATTAAATCATAACATTTTCTAAACAAAGAGAACTATTTTGAAAATTACAATGGGACAGTGATTGGCTATCGTGTAAGAGAAAAGGATAAAGCTTATGAAAAAGCAAGGAATTATACCTAGTATGGATGATTATTAAAATACTTTAAGAAAGCAAAATGAATAAGAAAGCAAATGGAAATAAAGGAAAAGTTGAAACATGAAAATAAAAATGTTAAAAATATTATATACAATTGTAACCATGATTCATATATATATATATATATATATATATATATATATATATATATATATACATGGATGATTTCAGCGGCACACTATTCTTACCTGCAATCTCTTTTGTTTTGGAATTGTAACCTACTAAGTAAATATTGTAACGTAATCATTTACAATACTGTATGAATATATTTCATCAAAATATATATACTTAACTATTGTTTGGAAAATTGAGAAAATATTCCTTCTCAGACGCAAAAACAATCTCCCCGGTCTAGCACAAGAGAAAATTGGAAAGACTCTCTCGCTGTCGGGCTGATACTGATAATAGGCCACGCCCCCTAATTTACTTACTTTTGGTGTGGTTATTGCCGTAGGAAATGGAATCAGCATACCGACTTCAAATCCACGACGAGGCTTTTCCCATGTTACTTCGGACTTACTTTACTTGCTTATAGAAGTTCGTTTCAGATGACGATGGCCTCATTCCATCGACTTAAACTTGTGCGTGAGATATTTTAAGTGCAATGAGAGTGCACAGACCTTAGTCCACGGTCTTAGCAATCCAGCAGTTTTTCCATTAGGAGATGAAAGTCCGAGACGACTGGACTGCCGAGCTGCTGCGGGGTGCTGTCTCAGGTAGAATTTAGTCACTTCACGAGAAGCAAGCCTCCCCGAACGCTCCAGCGCTTTGGGGATTTATGTGAGTAGTACTTACCCTAATCCTAGTGATATCGGTGTGGATGGCTCTTGGTTTTAGTAATGCTGGGTGTCCACACACCAATCTCATCAGACAAGCCGAGGCGTGCCTGATTGGGGTAACAGTTTAGTCGCCGACAACCCGATCGTAGAACAGATAGTACTATTTTACATAGTAGTAGTAGCAGGTAAGAAAGAATACCTTCCTTTTCATGACCTGATTTCGTGCTAATGAACTTGGGAAAGATATGAGTTTACCTGCATCCCATCAGCGATGGTAAATAGTCGGACAGACTTGGTTCTTTAACATTGATTAGGCAACTAATGTAGGAGAAGGAAAAAGTCTAAATTCAAAGCTACTTTACGCTTAGAAATTGACCTTGTGTCATATTCTGTCCGTGGTGGAAGGGTTGGTTTAATACATAATACGTTATTTTCTTTGTCTCATATTATCTGGAAGATCCTTATTGTGATATTGAAGCATATATATATATATATATATATATATATATATATATATATATATATATGCTTCAATATCACAATAAGGAGCTTCCATATATATATATATATATATATATATATATATATATATACTAGCAAATATATGCACCCTCCGGGTGCAAGTATATAAGTTTTAAAGTAATAAGATATTATACTAAATTAGAAAGGTTAATGAAACTAAATAAGAATGCAGATAAAAATATTTGAAACAGGGGGGGGGTATAATGGAAAAATAGAACAACGGAAACTTACTATTCCACCACTTCCATCTTTTATTACTAAATTTTCCTAATTCAACTATTCAGTTAAAATGGGAAATAAATAATAAAATTACAGTTATTTCTTCTTGTTAATGGAATTCTTTTAAGATTTATTGAAGAGATTTTGGCTTATATTCATTAAGATAAAACCAAATAATTATAAATCTATAATACCAAGCGCATATTTATTTAAATCAAATTTTTGATATCAATATGCAAATTAGCCTTCCCGTTCACACAGTAAACTGCTATTTTGTTGTATATATAATACAATTGCATGTTATTAGTATGCAGATGTAGCCAACAGTATTAATAATGTAAAACAGTTTTATTGATAATTGAGGTTCAAATAAAAATGAAATCATGGAGAATGTGACGTAAATAAGTAAAGGAATTGTGACTTGAGTGGTAATATAGTTTCGGTTACAGACAGAAAAACACACAATCTCTATTATAATAAGATATATATCAACCCCTTCGCAAAAGCAGGATGCGATACAAGGTCAATTTCTAAAGCGGTGTTTAACAGGTTTAAATCAAAAGTTATACTTTTCCTAGACTGGTAACCTATCCAGAATTAGAAAGCCAGTCTACCTTGCTATTTACCTATAGCTGGAGGAGTTGCACTCATACCTTTCACAAGGGTATTGCCATTAGAAATGCAAATAGCCTTGTACAGGGTTTGAACTCGGGACGTCGAGTCCATTTCATACCACACTAATATTTTTCATCGTTATAATAAGTATATATAACAGTTGAAATATCTTCTCCAGAGACTTTGATATAAGTACTCATGCGTTTGTACTGTGAATGCGACTGAATTATTGCATTGTCTTAAAAATGCAAAGCTGATTATAAAGGAATCCTAGCAGAAACGGATCCCGATGAATTCGAGCAGAAATTAATCTTTAGGAATCCGACAGGATATGATTCTTGAGGCATTCAGGTAGAAACGATCCTCGAAGTTTGCCCAGAATTTATCCCTGAAGAATTCAGACTGGCATAATTCTTTAAGGAATCGAGATGACATGAACTTGGAAGAATTTGATCCTCGAAGAAGTCGAGCAGAAAAGAATTTCTTGAAGAACTCTTGCCGAAATGATACTTGAATATTTCGGGTAGAAATGATTCTTGACAAATTTAGTCAGATTAGAATTGAAGAATTCGATCAGAAATAATCACTGACCAATTTAAGTGGACATGATTCTTGAAGAATTTTGTTTTTATGTGATTCTATGATAAATGTTGCAAGGCCTATTAAATTATTATTAGACCTGCCAAATTCTCTTTCCTTTTTAGACTATTTTTTCGTGTGTGTAGATGTGACCAATAAAGGCTTTGTATATGCATAAAGCTAGTGTGATATAGCGCTTGTGTAGCCTAAGTAAGGGCTGAAGTGGGGTGTTGCATTTCATGAACTGCTCAGTCACCAAGAATTCGTCCCTAAGCATCAGGGATCGCGACCCACGGCCAACAGGTGGCCCCGTTGCAAATGTACAGTCGGCGTATTCTTTTGGCCAAGTATGGTTGGACAGTATATGGGCCCTCTTAAATAAATCCCATTGCGTCGGGCTGGTTGTTATTTGATTTTACGGCGTGTCAACCCATGTTGGCTTATTTAATACCAAAGTCAGTATTTTTTAAAGATTGCAAACAATTGTAATAATTACAAGAAATAATTGCTGATAAATTTAATTGAAAAGGATTTTTGGAGAATTCACGTTTTATTTCATTTTCCAATAAATGGTAAACGGGAACGTTTATTAAATCATTCTTCGACCTGACAAATTCTCTCATCTTTTTAAAGTATACTCAGTGTGCGTTTACATATATATATATATATATATATATATATATATATATATATATATATATATATATATATATACATATATATATATATATATATACCAACAACGTCGTCCATTGGATTTTGGTATTTGTTGTGTAACGCTGAAAATAAAAGAAGTGAACTTTCTTTTATTTTCGTTTATTTTGAAATCTGTGATCGAAGTTGATCACGGGAGTTTTGCCAGAACAAATGAATATCCAGTGGTCATCTTAATAACAGAATGTAATAGTTGTAAAGAAAATATTAACTCAATTTCAAAGATGTTAACACATTTCCATTTAGAATGACGGGAGGCAATAGATTGGTATCAAAATATGACTTTCAGAAAATGATGTCTCCGGCAAACAGAAATTCATCACGTCTTTTCTTCTCTAATTTCTCTCGAGAACAAAAATCAGGCGGATATATGTGCTAATTTCCACTCACACAATTTAACTTGCAAGTATGTTCTCATACTACTACTATCCTCTCACTGCCCTCAGCTGAGGTCACAAGGTCATTTCTTAAACTTGCATCAATTTGAGTTCCAGCACCTCCCCCCACCCCCTCCAGTCCAATTCTCATGTGACAAGACTCTCTAGATGAAAAGGTAGACTCCTAATAAGCTCTGATCCGCATTTTCTATAGTCGAGGTCAGAAGTTATTTCTGAAAATTTAATCAATAAATTTTGAGTTGAAATATTTACCAACTAGACTCGTATTTTGAAATTGTCAGACAAGCTTTTTAGCCAATGGGTGGATATCTCACCGACCCCGGCTGAACAAATAATAAAATGGTTTTACTTTGAAGTTTCGGCGAAAATAGTAAAATCAAGAGATATATCTTACTTCGAAGTGGTGATTTTTTTTTTCATAATTTGGATTATTACGTATTCGCAATAATTCATATACTTCAAAAATCTATTTCATCAATATTGTTAGAACTAGCAAATATATGCACCCTCCGTGTGCAAGTATTTAGATTTTAATGTTATAAAATTTTATATTAAATTAGAAAGGCCAATGAAATTAAATAAGAATGCAGATAAAAAGATTTTGAAATAGGGGTGGTATAATCTAAAAATAGAACAACTAAAACTTACTCTTCCATCACTCCTGCCTTCCATTGATACATTTTCGTAATTTAACTATTTAGTTGAAATAAGAAGTAAAGAATAAAATCAAAGACATTTCTTTTTGTTAATGGATTTCTTTTTAAGATTTATCTCTGAGATTTCTTTCTCATATTCATTAAGATAAAATGAAACTATTAGAAATCAATAATACTACGCACATATTTAGCAAAATCAAATTGTTAATATCAATATGCAAATTACCCTTCTCGTTCACACTGTAAACCGCTATTTTCTAGTATATATAAATACAATTGCATGTTATTAATCTGTAGATACCGCCATCAGTATTAATAATGTTAAACAATTTTATCAATAATTGAGGTTTAAATAAAAATCAAATTATGGAGAATGTAAAGTAAATAACTAATGGAATTCTTGCTTGTGCAGTAATATAGTTTCGGTTACAGACAGACAAACCTACAATCTCCATTATAATAAGATATGTCAATTTGGGTGGGAAAATATGAAAATTAATTCGACGGTATGAAGAAATTAGGAATAACAAAATATTCCAAAAAGATAAATTTATTTCATTATATCTCTGTCCAGTTAGACACACGGCGCAACGGATATAAGTGTTGAGTTAATACTGTTATATGTGACAATCATCTCTAGGTTGCAGGTTTAATCCAGGCTAAGAGCGATTATAACAGAATACTTAACACAGCTTAACACATTCACCAGTACATTGTTAACGGAATGAAAACAATCTAACCCCATGGATAGAATAAAGGATTCGTTTCAAAGTTCCGTGAATGCTCGCGATTACGACATGAAGGCTATTGAATTTGACAAGAAGATACCTGGGTTCGACAAGAAGCACCTGAAGAAGGCCGCCGGGCCCATCGGCCGAGTCGTTGAATATATAACAATAAAGATGAGTCCTGATAATACAAATTCATTTTACACTAGAAGCGGCAACCTGGCATCACCTGGTTAGAGGTGAGGCAAAAGGCTAGTCTTGCAGATCGATTATTATTGAATCTCGAGTTAGATCCTCGTAAGATGCTCTATTAAAGTCCAAATGTAAAATTTAAAAAAACTTGCAATGATCCGGCCTGGTGGGATGAAAGAAAAACTCTCTAAGAAAAAACTAATGCCCCCTGTTCAAAATATAAAAAAAAGAATTCAATGCTGTTAGTATTCTAATTTTATTGTTTAATTATCTTCAAGAATATAAGTCAATTCTTCATTAACGTTGCACAGAAAGCAAGGTCCGATGATAGTGAATGTGTATATATATTAACTGTCGTTAATTTTCTTTTCGTAGTTTCTTCTGGACACACATAGACATCATCTGCCTTTTATATATGTATATATGGTGACGTCGACGTTCAAACGTTTTTTCAAAACGTTTATCAGGACATTAAGATTAAAAAGTGTAAACCATTAAATAAATAGTTTCAAAATAAAACGAGAGATGGGGGGAGTAATAGAGAAAACTGCTCTTTTCCGTTGGCAGTGTTTTTTTTAAAAATCTGACATTATTGGTAATCGAATGAGTATTTGAAAGGTAACGCATTTCCCTAAAGAGATAATGTATGTAAATTAAAAGAAAAGAAAAAAAATCAGAAAAGTATGAAAAGAGAAAGTCTAACTGATCAATATATTTTAGTTAAGTTTAAAGAATAATTGTTGAATGTATGTTTATTATTACAATCTACGTTTTTATAGCAAGATTTTAGTGAATTAAGCGTGGGATTGTTTAATATGAAGGAATTAGAATAAATTTGATTGACAAGACCAAAAGGAATTAATTTTTTTCTAATTTTTGCAAAATAAATCAGGTTTTATAAACAACCAGGTCAGATTATATTTTTATAATTACCATTACTCATCGTCTCAAGTAATTAAAAATACATTCATACCATAAGAGGTGCTTTGTTATGGGTGTGTTTAACAACGACTATGAGAAAACATGATAAATCACGCCCTGTCAGTGGAGCAGTAGAATACACATCCTGCAGAAGGATAAAAAAACCCTCCCCTATGGGATCATCTATTGGCCGTGGGTGGTGACCCATGATGCTTAAGGACATAATTCTTGTTGCTGAGCAGTCCATGATATGCAGCACTCCACGTCGGCTATTATTTGGGTTATAATCGCTCCAGCCAATCGACTGGTCGCGTCAAGCCTATTTCCTATTATGGTCCCAGTCCGATTAATTTCATGGCAAGCCCCCAACCCTTTTTATCAGATATGGGATATAAGGTGGTGGCTGATGGTCTTAATATCCAGGGTATAACGTTAAACTGCATCTAGTAATGAAGTTCCAATTTTAGAGCTTTGGGGAGTGTGAAGTACACCTCCATCACCATTACTCCAAGGTCCATACTGACCCGTAAAGGTAGGAGCTGTTAGTGTCCCATAACTGGGTTAAATAGAAAAGTTTTTTTACTTGAATACCGATCAATAATGAATACAATAACACATTTTCGACATAAAATAACCCAAAAAGGAGTTGTCATACCATAAAATCCAACCAAAAAACAACGATAAATCGATTACTAAATAACTTTTTAAAAAATTTTTTTTTACAAATTTAAGCATTGACAAATAGAATCCAATGTTTAAGATTCAGGGATGTGCACATCTGAAAAAAGAGAGATAAAAATAACTGAAATAAATAACTGACTTGAGTAATTTTGATATTTCGAACTGTTATCTTCATCTTTATTGTAGTATGTATGAACACAATGTTTTGGCCTCTGTAATCTCGGACCTTGTTTAGGTGTGTGTGGGGAGTTCTAATTACCTTAAAACAAGGTCATCAGACGATAACCTTGAATTTAAACGTGGTTTTGGAGCTGAAATATCGTTAGCCCTAGTTCAAGTGTCTCCTAGCAATATAACATCCACTTTTTGACAGAAATGTGAATAGATAAAAAAATATATGAGATCTGAACATTAGGTACATGAAGGAGAGTAACCTCCCCCTGTTTATTTCACTTTGAGGAAGCCATATGTTTTGGCCGGCCATTTTCCTTTCCCCGTAAATCAGTAACATATCATAAAATGTGTTCTTAATAACAATTAAGTTCATTTCAAATAATGTGCAAGCACAATTAAGAACACATTTTATTATTCGAACAAATTCGTATTTTTAGTGTAGATTTACAGTGAAATGAAAATGAGCGACCAAAACATATGGCTTCCTCAAAGCGAAATAAACACGGGGAGGTTACTCTCATTTATGTAGGTAATGTTCAGATTAGCAAAAATAAAATGGAAGAAAATTACATGTTCTAAAATAGACATTCCAGAAAGCCATAAAGAATGCTATTACTTACCTAACCGTTTTTATCTGACTTGGAACTTGAAATGAGAAGGTACCAAAAACGTAGTATTGTATCTTACAACTTCCTGTTAAGATTATTCTATTAACCCTCCATTGACTTGCTTGAGGTCTTCTAAAAAAAGCAAATACTGTACTTGTCACTGTAGTGACACATTACTTTTGGCCAGTCCTGTTGGCGGAAATTATTGGTGTATTTGTAAAGAAATCATGTTTCAGAAGTGTAAAGTAAAACTCGGATAGAAAAAGTAGTTGAAGAAGAGTGTATTAGACATGTGAAGAAAACAAGAAAGTGTATTAGAAAGAGTGTATTAGAAAAGCGAAGAATATAAGAAAGAAAGAAAAAGTATTAAAGAAGTAAAAGTAAATAATTGTTAAAAAAAAGTATAAGTCCATACGTTATTCACTATACATTTTTTTTAGGGTGTACGTGATTCAATCACTTAATAAACATGTCATACGCTGTGGGTCTTGCATGGAATTGCTTTTGACTAGATAAAGTTATTCACTGTAAATTCTTAACATGATCAACTTGCTAAGCGCAACTAGAAGTAAATAAGTAGGTAAAGGCTGCGGGGTGCTCTTTCGTGGTGACATAATTGATACTGGCGCCAATGTTGGTTAAAGTTCGAGACAGAGCAGTGATTTTTGTAATGCTGATTTTTAAGGACAAAGCGACTCTCCACTTGTAACATTAACACAGCACAATGTATCTATATTCATTTACGCCAACGTGGTATTGGGTTATACTAAGTTACGCTTAAAGAATATCAATGAGGTAAAGAAAGAAAGTATATGAATAGACGCACATAGGAATAAATCTATATATCTACACACAGAAACAAAAACACAAGAACGTACACTATATATATATATATATATATATATATATATATATATATATATATAGAGAGAGAGAGAGAGAGAGAGAGAGAGAGAGAGACAAAATTATTGCCACTTCTTCACAGAAGAAAGCCATTTCTAAAAAAAGTCAGTTGTGAGCACGCAAGTGGCTCTGAAGTACGGCTTAGCATTTACACGTCCTGTCACATACATGACACGTAAGACTCCTAGCTTTTGCTCGTGCACACATGCTTTTTTACATGTTCGTCTCACCACACACACACACACACACACACACATATATATATATATATATATATATATATATATATATATATATTTATATATATATAATAATTAGGATGTTTGCTATTGTGAATTAAACGAGCTCAATAACATTTGATGTTCGCATTGGCTAGCACATTACAGCCACCGAGCACAAATAACTAAGTAGACGCTATTCTAACTCAAATCTACACATACATACATACCTATATATATATATATATATATATATATATATATATATATATATATATAGTGTGTGTGCGTGTGTGTGTGTGTGTGTAAATAGTTTTTCGTTTAAAATATCGGACATTATACGCATGACTTTTAATACAAATAAATTACATCGTATATAGAAATGTTTAAAGTGGAGAAAAATAATCAAATAAAATTAGAACCTGCAATCAATTGAATCTATGCATGGAACGTTTATTAACTCGAGAGATAACAAATTTTGTTTATAATTGTTACAAAGACATAAAGTGTTTGATTGCGTATTAAATTTACATTGATATGAATAAATATATGAATAAGTCACGCTAGGTAAACTTAATCAGTTTACAGCGCTATGAAATAAACATGGGTATGTCATGACTTGGGAAACAACCATTCAGCTGTTGTACTCTCCGGCCTTCTTTATGTATCTTTTGTAATACTCGGTAACCTTTCAATAAAATCTGTTATAGATAAACTAAATGCGTACGTACGAAAAATTGTCGAAAATTTGTTTTGTTTTACCGCATATCAACACCAGTGGGTTATTCAATGCCGGCAATATTTTGAACGATTTGTAGTGATAGTTTAGAAAGAAAAATTTTTGTCAACAAATGTTCTATTTAACCCATAGATGGGAATCTAACAGGTATAACCACTCACGACCAGAGTGGACCTCAAAGTAATCGTGAGGAATGGGTGCTCCGAATTCCCCAGACGTCCAGAACTTGGACCTCACCATCAGTTAGAGTTTAATGTCATAACCAGGACATAAATGCTCTCAACCACCGCCTTCTAGCACTCATATAATAAAAAAGGGTTGGGGTTGCTATAAGGGCAATATGTTAGGGACAATCATATAGGTGCTAGGGCCTGACGTGACCAGCCGATTGACCGGAAGTTGCCTTTCCGACCGCCCATCTAAGGAAGAGCCAAATTGGTAACTATTGCATGTGATGGACTGTTGCATGTTATGGACTGCTCAGTCATCAGGATTCCGTCCTTAAGCATCAAAGGTCGCCACCCACGGCCAACAGGTGGCTCCATTCGGGGAGGATCTTTTTTCTTTACAGAGGTGCAGTCGGTATATTTGAAAACCCCAGGCGACAGGGGTAAATTTTCTAAAATTTACTATTTCCCATTTCAAAATGGAGTTAATACCTTTCGTCTGCTTAATCTCCCACACGTAATTAGACAAGATGAAACTACTTCTATGATATCTTTGTTTAAAAGCCTCTTGTATTGAGCCCAGGTGAACTTCTTCACCCCCTATAGTTCTTAGGTTCACCTTCGTACACCTCAACCTTTGAAACTATACATTCATGCTGGTATTTTCCTTTAAGGGTACACTCCGTCCTATCAATACAGTTGCACCCAGGGGTCTCATTTTCCTGGCTTTTACTGTCAAGTTTCTTAGCATTGTATTTATTAATAATACTAGCTACGTTTGGCATAAAACTATAATTTAATTTAACAGTATTTTTGTTAAATATTTTATATAGAGGGTCGGAGGTGGGGAAAGTTCTTCAATAATTAAATAAACCTCTCTACCAAGCTCATTTACTACCGCCATGTTATACGGAGGCGTAGACCATAAGAATTTTCTAGGTCTATCCACCCCCTACTGCCTACCCTGGATGCTTCGCTAACTATTTTATAAATAATCTCGGCTTTATGCCCACTCCTTTTTAAAACCTGCTCATAATCATGTTTACTTTGTTCAAATATATCAATGTTAGAAAACTTGGTAGATATTTTAAACCAATCGGTATATGCCTAAGTATTTGTTTTGGGTGATTTGACCCTATATTAACATAACATGGCGGCTTGTTACTTTTTTCTAAATGGGGACACTGTTCCATTATACATTATATTCGTTTGATATCTAGTTTAAATCCGAATTTATTAAATAACCGAAGGATTTTTTTTTCTAAGTACGTCACCCTTTCTAGACGTACTATTATCCAGAATCATCAAGTCATCATCACTTTAAAGCCCGTGATGGTCAACTATATCATTATAGTTATATAAAAGCAAACCCTGATTCAGTTCGGGGATCTCTGCCGCATCATATACCCCCATAGGCGTGTCGGAGATACTTGTAGCTCCTTTTTTAATCCATAAACTATTATCATAATATAGTAACGTTTTATGACAATGTTTAATAATCCAAATTCTATCCTTTTCTATTGATATATATTCCTTAGCTAATGCTAGTGCTTTGTCAACAGTTTCTTCAGTTATGGAAGGGTAAAATTCTTTAATGTCATATTTCACAAAGGTGCATTTTTCCTTCTTGTCATATTCCCTACACCATTTAATACAATCATATGTATTACGCCATTGGTTAATGTTCAACGCTACTATAGGCGTAGCACAGACGTTCTCTAATATTACCTTACTAATCCTCCCCATTTGCGTTTTAGCAGGGTTAATTAGTCAATATTCAGGGTTGTTGAATTATTTCTGGATATAAGGTGTGTGCTAGTTACCCGCCTATGCTTATAGACTAGGCGAGATCACGTGGTCTGTTCCTTAGCCAATCGCTGGCCATACTGCGTTGTTGATATATTACTTAAGCGCTGATTCTTACTCAGTCTACTGGCAACCCTATACGAGGGAACCTAGGATTCTCTACCTGAGATGATTACCAAAGGAACCAAATCGGAAGACTCTCTACCTAGAATCAACTGGCCAATTATGGCTTAACAAGGGTTTACCCTGAAATCACTATTATGTTTTTTATGGTGACAAAGCAATCCTTTATGTTATATTTTCCTACCCTATCCTCTATCTTTAACTTAGTTACCAATACGCTAGATTATTTGTTTATTTCAGTTTCTAAATTAGGTGATGCTATTTCATAATGTGTTATAACCTATTTAAATACAATTTGTCTTTTTATTTATTTCTATCGACTTTATACAGGTTCCCGGATTTATCGAATTTGACAAAGTTATCTCTGCTCTCCTTAATGTTTCTAATGTCCTTTTTGATATCTTGCTGTATAATATTACTAACATTTGTAAATCTAATAGTTCGAATTATCCTAGTAGTTCAGAATCGAATTTATCTAACTCCTTAACGTAGCTAGTGTGCTAGCTGGTTTTAAAGCCATAGAACTCTTGATTCGCTTGGTTGTTTTGGGAAGATAACACATCACTCAATAAGTCCAGGACCTGATATATAGATGGCGCCAGTAATAGAAATCAATATAACATTTATAGACTATTAACCTTCAAATGGCACATGTCAGAATTTGAGCCCAATCGGATTATTAGTTTACAAATTACAGCTACTTTTGCAAATTTTCAAAACAATAGAAAAATCTGAATTTTGTGTGTTGGTAAAGCATTGCTCTCTGATGGTAAAAATATTCTTCAAGCAAAGGAAACAATGGTTAAGAGATGGTATGCTGACTTTAAACGTGGTCGTACACACACAATTCCTGAACGCTCACGTTGCCCAGATTCGGCAGTTGTCCCGGAAAACACCAAAAAACTCTACAAACTCCTTTTGACCGATCGTAAATTGAAATTGCGTGAGATAGCAGAGGAGGGGAAGATATCAGAAGGCAGTGTGTTCATCATTTTGCATGAACATTTGTCAATGAGAAAGCTATGTTCGAAATGGGTGCCGCGTTTGCACACAGTCGATCAAAAACAACAACAAGTCGGCGATTTTAAGCGATTCTCTCCCTCTCTGTGTGTATGTGTGTGTGTGTGTGTGTGTGTGTGTGTGTGTATCTTTTCACATCTATCTATACATTTATCTATCTGTCTTACATCTATATATCTTTCCACATCAGCCTGACTATCTATCTATGTCTTTTCACATCTATCTATTTTAGGTCTATTCTTAAAGTACCGAGATATATATTTTTAAATTTAATGCCTAATTTATATATTTTTGAATTTTGGCGGGAAATGTAACGTACACTTTATACACACACAAATATATATATATGCACACATATACGTGTGTGTGTGTGTGTGTGTGTGTGTGTGTGTGTGTGTGTCTGTGTGTATCTCTACATTGTTTAACTGAATTATCATATGATGGATATGAAGATTGTGATGGTCTCAACTTCTAGCTGTGCGTGTGAATCCATACACACATGTTTGGCGTACTAATTTCGATATTTTGCCTAATGTTTTTCCAAACGACCAATCAAAGGAAATTTTGTTTATGGTTTTAGGTTCATTGAAACGAAGTCAAAATAAAAGTGATCAAAGCCGCCTATTTGGTGCTCCAGACAAAAGTCAACTTCCATGAGGAGGGAATTCGATCTCATTCAATTCACTTTTTAATTTTGTCTTCTCTCTTTTGTTCCCACTTTATTTTTAATCTTATTCAATCTCATTCTTCTTTTCTTGCAATAATAATAATAATAATAATAATAATAATAATAATAATAATAATAATAATCTAGTAATATATTCATCCTTTAACTTTGAGTTCAACAGTTTGAACACTCTGTTCTTCTTTTTACGATGGGATAATGCAAGATACGAGTTATTAATTTTTTAACTTTTTTAAAAACAAATAAGTCACAAGTCAACAGATTGTTTTAGTAAGAGGATTAATGAGCAATAAAAAAAAAAATCAACAACACATACCTTTGCGACACATCGTAAATAAAATGTGGTCGGAATATATTTTACTTACAAATTTCAATTTTACAGACTTTTTAAATATATAGAATTTTTAAATATTATAGAATATT
>CM042145.1:115810609-115825609 GCA_023376005.1 Doryteuthis pealeii
AGATATGCGAATTCACTATGAAGTGTTTTGTGTTGTCACTAAAGCAAACGACAACGCTAGACGTTTCAAAATCTTAAGATGAAGAAACAGTCTGGAACCAGAGAAACAGCTAAGAAGACAGATTGACTGATAGACAAATCAAGCCATGAAGCCAGTAAAAGAATGCTTCTCAGAAGTAAGTACAGACGAACAAGATTTAGTGTAGGATATATAACCACAGATGGTTCTCATACTATATTATAATTGTATGTTAAGACGGACATACACGACAGCTATACGTATGTTAAGTGCTATGTAAAAAAATGTTAATTAATAATAATTAAAACAAATATGTTAATCAACAGATAACGTAGCCTAACTGATCAAGAAACTGAAAGAAATAATATCTGCAAATTTGGCAGATTTAGATCCATTAAAAATCAATTTTGCTTCACTCATCCTGAAAATTATAAATTATGAGATAAAAGAGTAAATGTATCTTACTCAAACAATATTTTCGTTCTCACTGACCATGTTACAGGAGGATGGAAATGGTTTTAGATATTAACAGTGCCATGTGTGTGTTTATGAAGCCATCTTCTTTTTCTTCTCTCCAGTTCCGTTTTATCTAACCCTGTCGACTGTTGCCTTAGAATACACCAAGTGCACGTTTGTAAAGGGCTAACATTCCCCATTTGGGTCACCTGTTGACCGGGGTGGCGACCCATGATGCTTGAGTATGCAACCATCTTAGCTGAGCAGTCCATGACATTCAACACTCCACTTTGTCACTTACTTGTGCTAGACGGGTGCTTGTAGAGGCCCCCTCCGATCAATCGACCGGTCACGTCATGCCCTAGAACATATATGATTGTCCCAATCCTATTGCCCTTATGACACACCCAACCCGCTTTTATTATATATGTGCGATGACTGAGGGTCTTAGTGTCCTGGTTATGATGTTAAATCGTTAACTCTATCTGATAGTGAAGTTCCAGTTCTGGAGCACTGGGGAGTGTGGAGTACCCTTCAGCACTATTACTCCCAGATACAATCTGACTCGGAGTGTTAGTACCTGTTAGGGTCCCATCTATCGGGTAAATAGAACAAAATGAATTAAAACTGTTTTAAAAATTGAGTTTAAATAAAATTGCGTACGCATCAAGAATGAATAAAACAAAAATGGCTTCTGTCTAAAACGACCTAATGGGTTGACATGCCGTAAAATTCAACCAACGTTGTTATCTAAGAAGTAACATTATTTCATAGAGAATAGTTATTTCCCTTAACAGGTATATGTAAGAGAGTAAATAATAAGGTTACCATTATTTCTTAATTCCAGCGGAATACATTTTTCCGAGGGCTGAATATTTTTTTAATGACTTCTTTTATTTTATCAGATTTTTTTATTTATACATTTCTGTATGTTCGTTGAAATTCAATATATTGAATCTGAGCAACACATAAGCAAAAATGTGAAGAAATAAAGATGTAATGCCGTTAAAGGACACTTGTATAATTCTTCTGTTGTATAGCCGTCTTAACATACAACGAGGGTTTTAATCGGCATTACAGTCTCGGAAAACTATATACTGAAGTCCAATGTTCGAAAAACAGCCCCACCCACAGATGTCAAAACTGAAGATGTCCCTGAAGATGTTGATGTATCGGTGCTTTGTTACCGGTACTTTCTTCTGGATCTCGTGGCTTCATATATGAAAAGTCCTCTACGGAGAAACTGTCACCACTGAGGGTGATCCTGAGCCAAATTTTCCCAGCTAGAAGGGGTGATGCCAAAGCAACTGAGATCATTCTTGTAGACACCCTTAAATCGCAGCTGAGGGAGAACAATCTGTGTCTTACCAGACGAAAGTTTTGGTAAGAAACCTCTAGGTATGCTCGTGGTTTTATACCGATACTTAATCTTTTAATCTCTATTTTAGTCTTTCTCTAGTCAATGTATGTATTCTTACTTCTTCATGGCTTGCGATGAGTAGATATATGTATGTCGTTTCTGTGACTTCACATCTTTATTTCTCTTTCTTTGGTCCGGACCTTAATTACACGTATGTGAGTTTAAAAACAGCTACTGCGTTAGCAAGACTGACTAGAACTAACTATGTCACACGCTTTCATTGCAAACAGAAGTCGAAGGGTTAAACCACGGTTACGAGACATCTATCAACATCTCTAATCGTCGCCAACGGTTAGGTTTGAATTCAACTAAATTCTCTACATTAACGCTGCATAACTGATAGTAGATCCATCAAGTATCCAAAATTTCCTTTTTTATCAAAAGCACAACAATTTAGTCTTATCAGAAATAATCTTTTCAACCTATTTGATTATGAAAACAAATTGTACAACCGAAATCCTAAATGATAAACTTCAAATGTCTCTAAAAAAAACTGTGTATGTGAGGGTCAATATCTTAAATAGTGTTCCCAATATCAACGGTAACAGTGAACCGGTACACCATCAACATCCTCAAGACCGGCCTTCATATGCGACATCTGTGGTCGAAACTGTTTTTCAAACATTGGCCTTCACAATCACAGAATGCGCTTCGCTAGAACGTAATTTCAGGGCACGAGAAATCTATGGTCTTCCGAGACTACGATATCAATGATGATGATGATGTTTCCAATAAACTCGTGAACCTATTTCTTTTGTAAATACTATATAACATAGATTTTTCAAAATTCCATTAAAGTTCAGCATTTGAGGGAAAAGTAATATTGCTGAAAATAACAATATACAAATATTGAACGAGGTGTTTAAACGAAAGCGAATGCGCGGTACAATTAAATTCTTCACTGAATTCCTTTCGCTGAAATTTAATCTGATTTTCCAATTACTGAAAATGAAATTCTCCGTTAGAACTTCTGTCAAAATGGAATAGATAAAAGGAAGTGCCGGTTTTATCACTCATTAAAATATGTTGAATTTTATAGTCTCCCTCTCTTTCACTCTCTCAGCCTCAGTGTGTGTGTGTGTGTGTGTGTGTGTGTACGAGCGAGCGCGAGTGTCTGTATGAGCGTGTGTGTGTGTGTGTGTGTGTGTGTATGTTTATTGGTTGGTTGGATTTTTCGGTATATCAGCCTTTGTTGGATCATGTTATGCCGAAGCCGTTTTGTTTTATTTATTCTTTATGGGTATTCCATTTTTTGTAACTGTATGTGTTTGCGTGATTATTTGTAGGAAATCCACTTTTTGTCTTGACAGGGTAAATAGAAGGACAGACTGGGGGAACATGGAGTCAACATCTGGTTACTGGCAGTTTCAAGCCTATACGATTTTCAGACCAAAATACCCCATATACAATATATATATATATATATATATATATATATATATATATATATATATATATATATATATATATATATAATGGTTATATACACAAAAACTGTATTAAAACATAAACATCTGTAGTGATGTTTAGTTTCGCGAAAGCAAGATATGTTATTTGCGTCTAGACAGACAGACAGACAGACAGACAGAGCAACTTCAAAACAAACAAAAATTAAATATTTTTACGAAAAATAAAATAAGTAAACTTTCAATTTATAAAATTGAACTTCATAAAACAAAACAGATTAATGTTGAATAACTCAGGAAAATACACGTACAAGTCTATTAAAAAAGGTAATGTCTTGTTGTTAGGACAGAACAGAAAGGAAGAATAATTTCGATTTATGGATTTAAAATACTCTATCAATTGAAATTATGGTTCTTTTCCGTTTTTTATTTTAGTTATTTCCCTTTGTTTAAAGAAAAATGTAGCAATTTCTGTAACTTGTATTTCTTTCTTACGACAGCGCATATATAATCATACACGAGGGCACCTCACGTGGTGTAATGGTTAGCAAGCTAGATTCGAAGACCATTGTTAATGAGTCCGATTCTAATTGGCCACTCCATACTTCTGGCCTTGTGCCACATCTAAGCTAAGCTTTGTAAATAACTATATAATCATACACCAGCATAGTGCCCGCCTATATATATATATATATATATATATATATATATATATATATATATATTACTTTTTTTCCTGACTTATTTCAAGAAATAAACTACCACCGTTATTTAGCATCACCATAGTGACAGAATCAAAACAATAGTTTAGACAAATAATAAAACGTCCTGATAATGATTATTTACACAAATATAAACAACCTTGATAATGGTTAAAAAAAATAAGCAAAACTACTTGTTTTACCAATAATAACTCTTTTAGACAACTGTTTAAGACCTTCCAAGATAACGAAAAAAAGTTA
Organism: Doryteuthis pealeii; assembly: GCA_023376005.1. NCBI lineage: Eukaryota > Metazoa > Mollusca > Cephalopoda > Myopsida > Loliginidae > Doryteuthis > Doryteuthis pealeii. The sequence continues at coordinate 115,814,872 of CM042145.1, forward strand.
TGAAACGTTGTACAAATAACAATAAAGATGGGAACAATAGTCCGAATAACGCAGATAATACCAAGGAGATTGTGTTTTGCTGAAGTGGATGGCCACACCTACCCTGAGCTCCCTTCTTTACCGCACAAATCAGATTACCCAATCTTTGCTACTCATGCGCTATGTTGAATGGGATTCGAACCCGGAATATTGTGATTCTGAAGTTGACTCTAATTAAATAATAATAGTGCGTAATTTTTGTTTTTATGACAAAAATTAATGAATGTTTATTTTTTTCACATTTATTTGTAAATGAAAGATCGATGTTGTAAATTATTTTGATTATAACAGATGCATGGAAAGTAAATGATTAGTTACTTTTAATATTTCTGACAGTTTTCCGCCCTTTATCTAAACTGAGGACGAAAATTGACAACTGTTTGTATGTATGTATTTGTTATCATCGACTGCTAGTAAACCCCCAAAACAAATCAGGAGCCGGACCCTAAAGTGGTGTGATGCTGAAATCCAGTGCTACCCAGCAACTCCTGTGACACTACCGCTGCTAAATTGTATTGGTTCCTTACCTTTCGTTTAGATCACAGCGGAAGTATGGAGAGGAGGATTTGCTGCATGGGCAACAACTCACCCTTCATATGAACCCGCCTAGGCTACGTAGTTCCGAAAAAAAATGGACAGTGCGCCATCGTTTCTCGTAGATGAAAGGATGCCAACAACTTGTTATCAAAAATACTTTAAAAACTTTAGTATTTTTGATAACAAACACACATGTACAAACGGTTGTCAAATTATTATAATCTAATTTGTTTTTATTTTAACTAAAGAGTTGTTAATATCGGTGATAGAACATATATATCTAAATTAATGTAGCCTACAAAGAAGCAAAGGTGCTTGGTGACTGTCATTTTCTCACCAATGTGATATTCGCGGCCAAGAATCTGAGAGCTATAAAGCGCTGGTGACTTTGAGTATACGCTATCGGTAGACAGATAGAAAATATGGGTGTTATATTTATAAGTAAACACTAAATATAATTGATAGAGCATTTATATACAAGTTAGCATGGTCAGAGTTAACGACGTCTCTGTACTAGCAGTTTATATATATATATATATATATATATATATATATATATATATATATATATATATATATATATACATAAATTTTGTTGAATCATATCAAAGTAACACTTGATATCATCCATTTATATATATATATATATATATATATATATATATATGTGTGTGTGTGTGTGTGTGTCTGTGCGTTTTATATAGGTGAAAGTATATACATGTATTAATAGTATGAATGTGTATATATATATATGTATATATATATATGCGCGTGTGTGTGCTAACATTTTATATAGTTGAAATCAAATACATGTATTAATAGTATGGCCAGGTTAGATCACTCGGTTCCTAGTTCGATACCGGTCCTTGCCAACTCAGCGTATGAGTAGCACAGTGATCTGTGCGGTAAAATAAAGAGCTGATGGTAGGTGCGGCGCTCCACCTCAGACGCCAAAACAATCTCCTTGGTCTAGCGCTATTGAAAAAGGGATAGACCCCTCGCTGACTGGTTGATACCGACTTTAGGCCACCCCGACGACTTTACTTTTTTATTATTAATAGTATGCACATATATATATGCATATATATATATATATATATATATATATATATATATATATAAAGTGTGTGTGTGTGTGTGTGTGTGTGTGTGTGTGTGTGTGTGTACGTACGTTTTATATAGGTGAATGTATATACATGTATTAATAGTATGTATATGTTATATACCTTACATAATGCATACATGCACACACAGATTGAGTAAAATTGAGAGCATTAAATACAGACAGGCATAGTTAGACTGACAGACAGACAGATAGAAGTAACCATATGAATGAATACCACGAATGCCAGCATATAAGAAAATATAGAATAGTTTTGTTTCGAAGTGTAGTGTTTCTTTTCTGTCTGTCCATGTCGGATCGAAATCTATGCAATAACAATTAATTCCTCTAGGCCGAACCATTTACGGACGAATCTTGGAATTTGTGTTTGTTTGTTTGAACCTAATTAGAGCTCAAGGAAGGTGATTTGATCTGCGGATGTTGTAACAGTGACACCTTCCCCCTGGGGGGCATGGATCACCAGATTCGTTATTAGGGTTGTTCAAGCTCAATTACGTAATCACAAGACCGGGGTTATTACTGTCAGTGCTGCTGTCGCAGTAGGCCGCGTTTTTCTCTTCTTATTCAACGTTCCTTCCTATCGGTGCGGAAATTCAATGGGTTTTGTTTTTTTCTTTCACTAGACTTAGTCTAATATCTTTCTCAGAGCAACGTCATCTCCCCTCTCTGTAGGAAATTTCGTAATACGGTCCGACCCCCAAAACTGCTGTTATTTTATTTTAAAAGAAATGCGTATAATTCCCCGGTTGTTTGTTTGTCTATAAAGTTTGCGTCTGTAAAGTTTTTTTTTCTTGTTATCTGTGTTCATGAACTCAATTTTATGTTGTGGTTAACGAGACGTTCTTTCATGACCCTTAGACCTTCCGCTACTTGCGTACTTCCTAATTGGGTTATTTCCTGATACAAGATTGAAATAAATCTATACGCCCAGAAGTAGACACACACACATACATATATATATATATATATATATATATATATATATATATATATATATATGTATGTATATATATATATATATATATATATATATATATATATTATATATGATGAGTCTAATTCTCTGTGTGAATATAGTATATTTGTGTATATGTATTTTGTAAATACCTATAATACTTATTTTTGGGGATTTTGTGTGAAGCATGGGTTGTGGAATGAATAGAAACTCAGTAATTGTTTTAAGTTTCATCATATTTCATTATATATTTCGGAAGTTCGACCTTCCTTAGTTGATATATATATATATATATATATATATATATATATATATATATATATATATATATATATATATATATATATATAACATGATGCTTCAAATGAGTCTAATAATAGATGATAAAAATTTTCTATCAGTGACCCCACTCTTAAAAAGTATTTTAATACTTTTGAGAAGGGTCCCTTGGAAAGGATTTTTCATTTATCCCCCTCATTTCATTCATTTTTATTTCCTCTATTCATTCATTTTACCATGAAATTTGAACTATATATATATATATACATATATATATATATATATATATATATATATATATATATATATATATAAGAAATGTAGACAAACACGAGATATTTCACTGGATTGAAGTTTATTCTTAGTCGTAATGTCGACGTTCAAATGTTTCGGTTTATATAGAAACCAACTTTAGGAAAGTATGAAACAAGTGAAGGAAATAAGATTTTTGTTGTTGGAAAGATAATGGATGTTGTGAATGTGAAAAACCGTTCATTGATTAGCGGTCAAATTCAATTTGACAATATATATTTTTCCTTTACTTGTTTTATATTGTCCTGAAAAACGTTCAACCGTCGTCATTACGACTAATAATAAATTTCATTCCAGTGTAACATCCCGTGTTAGTCTATATTTCTTCACATACTGTCGGAGTGATTTCCTCATTTTACTCTCTCTCTCTCTCTCACACACACACACACACACACACACACACACACACACACACACACATATATATATATATATATGTGTGTGTGTGTGTGTATGTGTGTGTGTGTTTGTGTGTGTGCGCGTGCGTAGAGGTAAAAGTATCCAATCGACCGGTAAAGTAGGTATGGTTCTATTTGGGTCATCTATATCCTCCGTATATCCACAATGCAGGCCCATGTAAATACACGCATATAGATCTGTACAAGTATTATTTCAAATCCCCAATAGACCTCAATGTAAGATAAGTAATAAATTAATTATATACAGAACAATATTTTACCCTTTCAATAAGAAAGAAAAACACAAAAAAACGTTATATGGCTATAATATATTTATTTCGGCCGATAACACATAGATGAGTCCAGTTTCCCCAGAGAGCTATTAAAATATCATAAGAAAGTATTTTCTTATTATTTTGTAATGCCTATCTGACGAAACTGGACTCAATTGAAATCATACTCACACACACACACACACACACACACACACATATATATATATATATATATATATATATATATATATATATATATATATATATATATATAAGATTTTTTGTTTTGTTTTTATAGTGTATTAGAAGCATTAATTATAAATGTAATACGATATATATTTCTTTTTTTGAAGGCAAAATAATGCAAATTTATGTTGAAAAACATATCTATTTAAATTTTCTTTTTTTTTCTTTTTCCTCTAAATAATTTTCGGAGTAAATCCATCTTCAGAGAGTTTATTATAGAGTTGAAAATATTCCATCTGTGTTGGTTAAAGTCAACTGCGTTCTAATTCCGTTGAATTTGATGGAGATTTCAAGTTCGGCAGAGATCGTAAAGTTCCGTAAAAATCATTTATGATATTTTTTATTTCTTTTAAATTTTAAATTATATATATATATATATATATATATATATATATATATATATATATATATATATATGCACGTGCAGAGATGTGCAAAGGGAGGTAATTAATTTTTTTTTTAATTTCTTAATATTAAAACAATTACCAAAAAATCACGGAATTGTCCGATTTTAATGAAATTTTCACCAAATTATTTTCCCACGACTTACTTTTATAAGGATTAATTTATTTTATGGAAGAAACTTGAAAAAATACTTTTTTTTATCAATTCAGAATAGGGGGGTTGACCTTTGAGCATTTGAAGAAAAAAAAATCTCAGTCCTTAATTTTTACATTTCTTGAAAGATCATATCCTGAAGAATATTTTAATAAGAAATAAAAAATAAAAGATAAATTCAATAACCTAAAAAAGAGATTTTAAAATTTAAAATTCATTTTCTTAAAACTCAAAAAATAAATAATGTAGCAAGTTTTTTTTCATAGTATTAAAAAAAATATAGTTTTCTTTAAATTGGTGCAAAAAAAAAAATTCTATCCAAGTTAAACTGAGTTTTTCACTACCTTAAAAATTTCAAGGTCCATTATACATGTGCAGGATTATGATTGACTAACTAGTAATTTTAACCAAAGATAGCCCATAATTTTATCTTTGAAAAAATCTAAGTTAAAAACATCGCAAAACATGCCAACATATTTTAAAAGAATTAAAACAATTTTTTAAAAATCGTCAATTTAAAGTATAGAAGCCTAAAAGAGCCAATTATCTTGCTCTCTGACCACGTGATTTATGAACGAATTCAACGCATCTCACGCATCTCACAAGTTTGTGAACGAATTCAACGCATCTCACAAGCTATTATGATTCATTCATTATAGGAAGACTTTATTTCAAAAAGTACATTGTTCTTTTATTTATTTATTTATTTATTTATTTATTACATTCCTTTCAAAAATAGTAACTCGAAATTAGTACCTAATCTAATTAAAAGAAAAATGATTAAATTATTGAACACTGAAATTAATCTGAATGTTCTTAAAAATATATTTTACACGAATATATTTATTGTAAATATTGTTATACTAACACTAACTAGTAAACATTTTTGTAGTTATATTTAAAAAAACCCAAAAAAACAAGTTTTTAAATGAAATAAATAATGCATTATAATATATTTTATTAATTAATATATCAACACTGAAAATGTTATTAAATTCGGTTAATTCCTTGACTTTTGGTATTTTTTTCTTTCGGCAGGGTGACATACGATGATGGAAACTTGTTTTCAAGTCGCGTGTTTAAATTTGCACTTTCCCATCGCGTAGCTGGATATTTATTGTTTTTTTTTTATATTTTTAAGAGAAGGTTTCTCCTTGGCAAATGAAGAAATTTATTTTTTGTTAAAATTTATATTTTTATGAAAAATTAAAATTAAAATAACTTGCGAAAATTGTTAAGTGGTAAAAAGCGCTAAAAAAATTCATTTTTTTGTCAAATCTAACAAATAACTACCTTTTCTAAGTTTGCATAGCGAATAATTTAATTTCATTGTAAAATTTACTTAAAAGAAGTTTTAAGTTAGATTTTTGTTTTTGTTTGGGACAAATTTATAACATAACAACCAGTTCTGAGCGATGCTTTTCTGCTAAATATGATGACCGTGATTTATTTAGAAATTAAGAAATATTTTTTAATTCTAATTTGTCATAAATATACCCTTTGACCTGGTCAACCAGTGTAATAATTCCCTTAGAGAAAATAGTTCGTTGATTTAAAAAAAAACTAAAAGTAGGTCTGAGACAGACGACAAGAATCAGACAACAACAAAAAAAAAATGAAAACAAAAAAAAATGATTTTACGTGTTTGTTTTTTTAACACTTAGCGCTTCTTTCTTAAACTAAAAATTAATCTTTATTTTTTATCATAATTGACGCAATACTTTTAAAATTCATTATTCAACAATGTTTAACCGAAGTTCAAATCTGGGTATTTGAAACATACGAAATAGAATTATGTTACTCTAAATAACATTGGGCCTCCATATTTTTTTTCACCTATCGTAAAAAAAACAGGAGAGTTATAATCTTTATGGGTAGCGTTCATCTCAATCTCTGCACATCATAAGGGTGGTTAAAACCAGAGTTTAACTTCTTTTAGATTTATATTCAGCCCTACTATTTACCCATAGTTGTACGGGAAGAATTGGGTACATGTCTTTAATCATTTTCAAAACATTTTCCACTGCCGGATGATTGCTCTGCTTAACAAATTAAGCATACATAGCAATAAAACAATGGTAGCAGACTTGTACCCATGTAAATAAATTTAAACTAAAATATCTATTCATTTATCTATTAACGCTTTATCACATATATTGAGCGCTCTTCTAATAACACTGTACGTTGGATTACTACTGCTTCTTCAAGTATAATGGTGCCAACCATACACATTGATATATATATATATATATATATATATATATATATATATATATATATATATATATATATATATATATATATTTATATTTTTGCTTGAAGGCATAAAACTCGATAATTATAGACGATAAATAATATTGACAAGTGAATCTCGCAAATAATTACTCGGCGTGTAGAACATCGTACAGCAGCTGTTTCGACTTTATTAAGTCTCATCAGTGATGTATACTAACGATCTCCCTTCGACAGAAATCGAAACCCGGACTTCAGCAGGATAGTCAGAAACTATACTGCCTCGGCCACCGATACAGCACCGAAAAAGAAAACTTGTCAATGATACTGGGACGTCTCTACAATATGAGGCAAGGGAACGCTAAGTTTCTGACTATCCTGCTGAAGTCCCGGTTTCGATTTCTGTCGGAGGGAGATCGTTAGTATACATCGCTGATGAGACTTAATAAAGTCGAAACAGCTGCTGTACGATATTCTACACGCCGAGTAATTCTTTGCGAGATTCACTTGTCAATATTATTTATCTTCTATAATTATCGAGTTTTATGCGATATGCGCATTGTAATTGCCTTCAAGCAAAAATATAAATATTAATATATACTTTATCACCAATGCTTCTAAAAATAAACAAACATCCCAAAATCTTTATATATATATATATATATATATATATATATATATATATATATATATATATATATATATACCAACCCCTAGGCACGAGTAAGAGGCGACACAAGCTCAATTACTGAAGCAAAGTTTAACAGATTTCAATTCAGAGATTCCCTTCTCCTAGACTGGTTACCTAGCTAAGGTTAACAAGCCCAGTTTTCTCTACTATTTACCCATAGATAGAGGGAAAGTACTTGGATGTATACTTTTCCCACGGGAATTAGTGCTATGTGAAATACAACATAATTTGAACTTGCTCAGGATCTGAACTCGCGTCGACGAGTCCATTTCCTACTACTCTAACCATTAGAACACTCATCTTTATTATATATGAGGGATATAAATGATTCCAAATAGAATCATCCCCACACTTACCGGTGGATAGGATAATTTTCTCTCTCTCTCATATATATATATATATATATATATATATATATAATTGTGTGTGTGTGTGTGTGTGTGTGTGTGTGTGTGTGTAATCAATATTTATAACATAGTTTTCTATATTTATAAGTAAAGAGTACTCAATATCATTATAGAGCACGCATATTTACGCTAACCTTACTTTTTTATTTGTTGATTCTCCATGTTGCTTTATAGCAACGTTTCCGTTTTTAGTTCAATGGTAAAATTGAGTCTGTTGTGCAGATCATTAATTAAAGAGAGACACTGACCAGAGGGCGTTAGACATTATGCAATAAGGGCAGCACCTAAACCGAAAATTTAATAGAATTAAATATTCTCTTTAAAATTACGTCCACATTATCTTACAATGAGGCGCATTCTCAACGGAGAGAGGAGGAAGAACTTGTGAACTCAGAGCCATGTAAGTCATCCATGTGCTTTATTCTGGATAATGGCTGACGGCGTGAATAGGAGGACAAATCAATTTTAGCCGCAGAGAATTGAATATAAAGACTCTTATTTCGAATTGTTACCGGCCAATTCCGACCTAATCCCAGCTTGAAAGGAACGGTCCATATTCCACCTTCTTCAATTAAAAGGGGCCATGTTGGACGTCTTTTTGCTGGAGGGATTTTCGGAATTAACATATTAATTCACAGCATGAACAAAATCAAATGAAACTAAGTTTGACATGAAAGGTGGAAACTGTGGGGAGAATTATGAAAGGAACCTGCAGAAATGTGTATGGAATATTGTTATTGTAGAAGAATATTCTGCTCATAGCGGCCAAAAGTGGTGACTGGTAAAAGACGTCTGTGGCTCTGATACGAAACTTTCAGAGACTTTACAGTGTGATTCGGAATTACTTTTATTTCAAATGTATACAGGTGAATGTAAAGTAACTTCCTATTTTAAAAATCTTATAATTAATTTTTGGATCATTATTTAAAAAATGAATGAGAAGAACACACATCACATGGAGTTTTATTTAATATTCTATGTGGGCACAACATTTTTCTCTAGCTTCTCTAACCGTTCGGGAATCGCATTAACTGATCTTCCCAGGAACTGTTGTGGAATTGCAGAAATAAACTCTCGTATTCATCATTAAGGTTATTCCAAAGCATTTGGTTTTGTAGAGTCAACTTGATAGAATCAAACAGATAGAGGTCAACACAGGGTTAAAAAGTGTCAGTCATGTTTCTTGTATTTTCCAACTAAACCCTTAGTTTTTAATCTAAGCTACACTTATCGTACATAATAGGTTGCCTATTGATTTTGTTACACTCATGTTTCTTCTGGCTGGTGGCTTTTTTCATAACTTATCATTTCATACACCGGTACCATTCGTTTCAATATTACTATTATATATTCAGAATATTAATACATACTGTTTACACGTTGTAATATTTCATTAATATCAAATTATCCCAGATTATTCAGTGTTCTCAGTATTTTACCCGTTGTACCTTCTTCGGCATTCTCTTCAGTTGGCCATTTTCCTGTTATGCAGCATTCATTAGTATTTCCTCTTCCACTTTGCTTGCGCGAACGCGAGAAAGAGTTTAGGAAAGACATATTTTATTAGTAGTATTTTATGTCATTGGGCTAAAACCTTATTACTTTAAATTCCATGCGGCATCATGACTGTTATTTGCTACGATTCATTACCTAAACCACTTCCACATTTTACGAGATTAAGCATAAGGTGAAAATGTGCTGAATGTGCATTTTACGATCCGAAATGATTCTTTTAGCCAAAATGTGGTAGTATTATCCTTTCTTCAAATAATCCTTAAGGGGAAATAAACAACCGGTTGAACTTTAATCACTCATACAAGATTTCCCTATAGTTATATAACGGAGGATTTATCCATCAAGGTTTATTTAAAAGCAAAATATTTTAGTCGAAGCTCGAGTGTTTCTATTCAAATTGCATCCCTACCATTATTCAAGATATACGCACCATCTATATATTGATACCCGTGTTCATTATTTGTACGACCGTTATCACCTTGCAATACTCTAGGGTTAGAAACGAGAACGTCCAAATCGTCCAAGATGAAATACAAAAATATGAATCGTGATTATTTGGTGTTGCTTATCCACCTAATTTATTTCTTATGATGGTCGTCACCTCAGCTAAATGATGGACCATTCCGTTTTTATTATAAAGAAAGGACATGCTACATAGAAAAATATAGGAAAAAGAATAGGGGAATGAAAGAGATGGAGTAAAAGCGGGGAAGCGATAACGCTAATCTGTTCCAATCGAACATTATGAAAAGAAGGAAAGAAAGAAAAAAGATTGAGAGAGTGTTAAACCAAGATTATACTTTTTACATATTTTACATATCAAACGTAATAATAATTAAATGATCATTCTGTGGTATATCCACAGGATCTGCTAGTTAATAATACTTTGAGGTTTGGGTTAATTATTAAATAATACATGAGAATTTAACATTGAAATATGATTCCATCTCTGATTAAATAGGAAAGGTTATTTATAGTTGGAAATGTTAGATTTCACTCTTTGACTGAATTTCACACAGTAATAATAATTGATGTGTATTATGCATTTATTCCATCCTCCCGGACGTCATTCGGAATTTTCGTGGAATTATTAACCGAGTAATTACAAGTAAATAGTCACTAATAAGTTTAAGGTCACTACGCTTCAGTTTCACTCCAGATACAAGTATAT
>CM042145.1:115828109-115830609 GCA_023376005.1 Doryteuthis pealeii
TTCTGATAGCCTTCAAAACCAACCACTATTATAATATATATATATATATATATATATATATATATATATATATATATATATATATATATATATATATACTACACACACACACACACACACACACACATATATATATATATATATATATATATATATATATATATATATATATTGAATAGGGCCTAACTTTGCGATATGAATTTATATCCCATACATTCATTGAAATAGATTTGGTCTTCCTTTTAGTCAAAAGAAACAAATACCTATAACTCGATAAGTTACTACGAGGTCGGCGTTAAAGTGAAAGGGATCAATTTCTGAAATGCTTTTAAATCATGAGATGTCACCTTAAAATGTTACCTTTCAAATCGCCGCGAATGTAGTTTTGTTGAAAGTTTATATCTGTAAAAGTGAAAAACCGTTTCACCGTTTTCTGAAGAGTTAAATTCTATGCAATGTGACACGCATTATTCCCCTGGTGACCCATTGTCATGAAAAATGAAATGGCCTCGCACTAATTTGGTTTTGCTCTGTAACTTCCTATTAAATTTGTCAGGGTTTGATTGTTGGTGTTTGGTGTTTCGGTCCCGTCTTTTGAAGATACAATTACGCCTGTAATCAGGTTTGAAATATGGAACTTGGTTGCCTTTGAAAAGTTGAAGATCAAAAACACAGTAATAATTTGATTACACTCAAAAGGAACCTTTGTGATATGTTTTCTTCAATAGTTTCGTTTTATCTTTCTGTATACTTTTTTCTCTTGTTGATTTATCAACAATTCTTTCTGATTTTTATGTCATGATTTTTACCTTTCGTTATGTCCATTGCTAATTTTTTTGTTTTTGTTCCTATTTCTTTCTTTTTTGTTATTTATTTCACCTTTGTTCTTTTTTTGTTGTGTATAGTATTTTGTATTTTCTTTCTTTTCCTATTTATTTATTCTATTTTTTTCTTCCATCCTTTGTTGAATTTTCTTTCTTTGTCTCTTTCTTTACCCTTAAGTTTTTTTTTTTTCTTTCTTTCTTTTTTTCTTTCTTTTTCTTTTTTCTTTCTTTCGTTCCTTTGTTTGTTTTTTCTTTCTTTTCTTTTCTTTGTTTCTCCTTATTTTTTGTTTTCCTTCATTTCTTTGTTTCTCCCTTGATTTTTTCTTTTTTCTTTACTTCTTTTTTGTTCCTCCTTTGTTTACTTTTTTCTTTTTCCTTTCTTTTTTATCCGTATGTTTCTTTATTTCTTTTTTTCCTCCTTTATTCATTTTTTTTTCCTTTCTTGATTCTTATGTTTTTTCTTTAATTCATTTTTTATTTCTTACTTTCTTCTTTCCTTTGTTTATATTATCATCCTTTCTTTCTTTCTTTCCTTTTATCCTTATGTTCTTAATTTATTTCTTCATTTCTTCTTCCTTCCTTTATTTATTTATTTTTCTTTTTTTCCATGTCTTTTCTTTCTTCGTGAGTCTTTTTATTTTACTTTCTTTCTTCCATTCGTCATTTTTTCATTGTTCATTTAATTTAATTTTCTTTTATTATTTTTTCTTTATGTTTCTAAGTTTTTATTTTCTTTCTTTCTCATATCTTCATTTTCTTTTTCCTGTATTTTCCTTTCTTACTTTCCTTCTCCATTTTTCAAAGGTTCTTCCAAGTCTTAGATCGCATACGTTTCTCCTTTCCGAACGTTACCCCGAGCCGATTCGTTCATCTTTCTTTTAATTTACTTTTCGTGTTCTTTTTATTCAATTGTATTTATTTATTTGATATTTCCAAACGTATATTCCCTTTTTTCTCCTGTTTTATAAGTGCCAAAACCAGAAAGTCTTTACAAAGAAAATTCAAAGAACGAATGAAACCTCTGATATCTATACATTAATACTCTTGTTCCTTAATCTTCCGACCGTTGTCCTCTCACAAAACCTTCTGGTTAAAAATCCAAATTATCCAAGATGAAAGGCAAGAATGTAAATCCTGATTAAATGTTGTTGCTTATCTGCTGAATTTCATGAAAGTCATCACCTCAGCTAAATAATGGACTATTCCGTTTTCATAATAAAGAAGAAGAAAAATAGAGCATACTACACAGAAAAAAAATAAAAAAGAAAGAGGGTAGAGGAAAGAGAGAGAGAGAGAGAGAGAGAGAGAGAGAGAGAGAGAGAGAGAGAGAGAGAGAGAGAGAGTGCGCGTAACCGATAACGTTAATCGGGTTCAGTCGAATATAAGGAAATGATGAAAGGAAAGACGGAAAGATAAAGTGAGAGAGGCTTATTATACCTTTTACATATTGAACAATTTGTAGTAGACCTTTAGTAAACGTATCAAACTTTGTAATAGATGAATTATCATACTGTGGTATATCCAAATGTCCTGCTAATAAGAGATAATGTTAGAAGGTAATAAATGGAAAATACACAAAAAACAAATCACTATAAAAAAAGTAAAGTGTCGTAATATGGAATGAAATGTACTGACGTAAAAATAACAGTTAAAGTGAAAATGGTAGCAGAATAAAA
>CM042145.1:115835609-115865609 GCA_023376005.1 Doryteuthis pealeii
GACACTAGTAAATCTTTGAAAAAATAATTCAAATTTCTTATAAAGTTAACAAGAATTTCTGAGTTCTTGTGGAGTATTATACAATAAACACGTATATCATTAGATATTATTTATTGCAAAAAACTAAAGCATTTGATATGTAACAAAGATATGATAACATCTAATATATTACGTAATTAAACTATTCGTTGCAATTTCATTTTCAGCGCATAATGGAATAATGTATGTACTAGCGTGAGCTGTGCATATACCACAGTATGATAATTTAATCATCATAACGTTTGATATGTTTACTTAAGAGCTATTGTTAATAGTTCAATATGTAAAAAGTATAATAATCTTGACTTAACTCTCCCACTCTATTTTTCTTTCTTTCTTTCTTTTTATCCTTTCATTTATCTTATACAGATTTGCGTAATCACTCCCACGCACTCACACCCTACTCTATTTCTTTCTCATATTTTTCTGAGCATGTAATTTTCCTTCCCTTTCTTTATAATAAAAATGGAATGTTCCATTATTTAGCTCACATGATGACACCCATTAGAAATACGAAATCGGCGGATAAGCAACACCAGATAAACAGGATATACCTTTGTACATTTAATCTTGGACGATTTGTACTGTCTCATCTTTAACCAGAGGGCATTGCAAGATGATAACTGTCGTACAATTTAGGTAATCTAGTATTAATATATACATGAGAAAATAGCCATTGAAAAATATTCAGAAATATTTTGATTTTTAAGATTTTAATTATTAGAATACTTTTCCCTAAGAAAAACAAATTTAATTGATTTACGAAAAGATAAACATAGAAATAATCACACTTTATTAACTATCGCGTAGTGTAATTGTTAGAGTTGCAGGAAATTCACTCGTCGACTTGACTTCAAAACCTGGACGAGGCTCTTTGCATTTCACATAGCACTAATACCTTTGGGAATGTTTCGTCTCCAACTACTCTCTATGGGAAAATAGTAGGGCAGACTAGGCTCTTTAACCGTAGCTAGGTAACCAGTATAAAAGAAGGAAAACTATTCAAACCTGTTAAACCCTGCTTGAGAAATTGACCTTGTGTCACATCAGTCTCGTCCAGTAATTGAACTCGGATCGACGATTCCATTTCCTACTACAATAACCATTACACGAAGCGCCTCCTGTAAAATTATTAAATAAATACATAACACAATCTCACTGTGTTTTTTATGATTCTGATTGAACGAAGAAATCGTCTTCTTTCAAAATAGAATAAACTTTATTCCTCTCCTCAGCATACTTTTTTGGCGCGCTTCGAGTACCTCAAAAAGTAGTAAAATTTTTTTTGTATAAATATTGTGCTGTGCTGTGTACTTCTGTCGTAAATCTTTTAATCTTACTAGCAGATTCTGAAACTATGTTGGCCATGGTACCAAATGTGGTGGTGAATCCGGGCACGGTACCAAATATGGTACTATTTCCTACCCACATTGACATTGCTAATTGGTGAGTGTGAGAGTGAAAGTTCTCAGATAAGAGAGGTTTGGTTTGGTTTTGGTTTGTTTTACGGCATATCAACCTCAGTGGGTCATTTAATGCCGGCAAAATTTTGAAATGAATTCATTCTTAATGGATACTCCCGATCAGAGTTGATCAGGGAGCAATGGTGAGGAAGGGGTGCTCCATATTCCGCAAACCTCCAGAGCTGGAACCTCACCATGAGATAGAGTTTAACGTCATTCCCAAGACATGTAGACCCTCAGCCACCGCCTTGTAGACTGCTCACCCACGGCCAACAGGTTGCCCCATTTGGGTGAGTTTTACCCCTCTGCAGAGGTGCAGTCGATGCCTTCTAACGCCCCAGCGGACAGAGCGGCTCAGATAAGTTCTTCAGTGATAGAGAGATATTAGAGAAAAAGACAGATTAGATTTACTTGGTGAGGAGATCTTACTTGTTTCTTGCAAATCCTTCTACCACCTTCTCCCGCTGCCATATTGTTGTCTAGATGGGTTGACTTCTAACTAACTTCTTCTTAACCAAGGGAGTTGAGTTCTTCTAAGACCTTCTGTTGGGCTTTACTTGTATTTAATTAAATGAAATACAAGATTTTTTTGCTTGATTTTATATTTTATCTTTATGTCCATTATCACCCACGCGGGGAGACCCGTCTCAGCTCTTCTGAACTCTTTAACGGCCAGGCTGAATCTCCAACCTCTCTGCTCACACTTCTCCTTTCTCCATTTTGCCACATATCATTCCTCGTCTAATCAAATAAATATGCCACACGTCTTTGCTGACATCATCATTCAAAATTTTCCGTTACTGATCACTATTATGGTTCCACGTCATGACCACTGTGTCACACAAATATATGTACCCTCCTGGTGCAAGTATTTAAGCTTTGATGTAATAAGATATTATATTAAATTAAAAACACTAAATAAACTAAATACGAATGCAGATAAAATGATTTGAAAGAGAGGGGGTATAAAAAATAGAACAACTTGGAAACTAAATTTTCAATCATTGTCCATCACTCCCGTCTTTCATTGCTAATTTTGTCTAATGTAATTATTTAGTTAAACTCGGAAGTAATGAATAAAATGAGTTATTTCTTCTTGTTAATGGGTTTCTTTTTAGATTCATCTGAGATTTTTGCTCATGTTCATTAAGATAAAACCAAACAATTAGAAATCAATTATACTAAATACATATTTATTAAAATCAAATTTTTAATATCAATATCCTAATTCTCCTTCTCGTTCACACTGCTAACCGATATTTTGTTGAATATATAAATACAATTGCATGTTAGTAGTATCTAAATAAGGCCAACAGTATTAATAATGTTTAATAATCTTATTGATAATTGAGTTTAAATAAAAATAAATTCATGGTGAATGATACGTAAATAACTAAGGGAATTGTGACTTGAGTAGTGATGTAGTTTCGGGTACAGACAGATAAACATACAATCTCCATTATAATAAGATAACAAAATTTCACTGTGTTTTTGATGATTTTGAGTGAACAAAACAATCGTCTTCTTTCAAAATAGAGAAAAAGTTGGGACAGAACGAAAAAAAATGTGGAAGTGAAGAGAAAATCACAGATTAGAATAATCTATGATATCTAATAGTAGAAAAAGAGTCATTCAGGCTGTTACCAAGAAGAGAAATATTGGATTATTTGTTTTGCTAACTATTTACAAGAATATCACAGTTGCTCTGAGATGACAACATGGCTACATTTCAAGATTTGATAGATATTTGTTAACAGAATCCACGTTGGATAATGTTTACTTCACTAACTTTGAAGATAATATATCACCGATTTTCATATAAATATTATCTTTTAAATTTAAAAAAAATGTACATAGATATAACCGCGGTAACGTAGCGGATATGGCTTTAGATATTTATCAGAATGGACTGGTGATGAATATCCGAATATATAAATCACCCGAGGTCGATAGGAGGGGAGGTGAATATGCTTTTTCGGTTCTCTCATGGCAAGAAGGAATCGATCCAGTTGGCATTGAAGTAACCATTTTCTGTGGCAATCTTGTTGAGGTGAACAGATATTGAACTCGGACCGCCACACATATTGCAACAGTTTACGAGCTAGACTAGCAGAATATTATGAATAAGTAGGATTCTCACTGATTACCCGATATTTCTGACATTATTATAAGTTACGATTATTAAATAACTGTGTAAAATGTGGACATGTGAAAAACCCAAAGTTGGCGTCTAATAGGTCGAAAAGTGCCAACAGTGCGAAGACTATTATATACCTACCTATGAACATTATGTCCCAATCCTCATTAATACTGGAGTATTATGCTGACCGAACAGTATTATACCACTAGCAGTGGTTTACCATCTTTATGCCGCTGGTGAGTATTGTATTTTGTTACTGGTATAAAGATTCCATTTGATTTCCAACCTCATTCAGTAATGTTTGTTCGCTTACAACAAAGACTGAAAGTGACATATGGAGACGGATGAGTTTTGTCGAAATTTTTGGAGGATACGATCGGATGAGTCTGGGCTGAGTGTTTGCAGGCACAAATATGAGTGTTCGCCAAGGCATGTTACTTAGGTCAAATAAAATGAAATAAGCTCTGAGAAAAAATGTCTTGTGTTCGTTATTAACAAATGCCAACGGACAATGAAGGGTTACTTCATTCTCCCCAAAGCTCCAGAATTGGAACTTCATCATTAAATGTAGTTTAACGTTATACCCAGGACACTAAGACTCTGCCACCGCTTTCTCCCACATATATGATAAATGGGACAATCATAAATGTGCTAGGGATTGATGTGACCAGCCGACTGATCAGAGGGTATCTATCCGACCGCTTGTTTAGCCTAAGTAAGGGCGAAAGTGGTATCTTGCATGTCATGGACTGCTCAGACACCAGGATTCCATCCTTAAGCATGATGGGTCGCCACCCACATCAAACTGAGATAAACCGAGTGCATATGGTTATTCGTTTATAAAACAATGAAAGAGAAAGACAGAGAATATATATATATATGTGTGTGTGTGTGAGAGAGAGAGAGAGAGAGAGACAGACAGACAGACAGACAGACAGACAGACAGACACTATAAGTGTGATACTATTGCATATCGGTTGAGAAGGTGAGAATCCGAGATCAAGATGTAAGTTTAGTAATGTTTGTCAATTGTTAAAGTTCTTCATTTTACCATAAGTGTGTGTTAGTCAATTTGACCATCTCTTTCTAATGTACTATCTAATTATAATGGAGATTCGGCATCTGTCTCTAACCAAATCTACATCGCTGCTTACGTCACAATACCCTATCCCAATTAATGTATAAGGTGATTTTTAATTAGGTAGCCCCATTGGAGGAAATTTACCACTCTGTAGAGAGAGATGCAGTCGGTCTATTTTACAGCCCCAGACGACAGGGTGGCAAAAGTTGGGGAGGTTAAGATGCATCTCAAAGATGCACAGACGATACTGGAGTATAGCAGTATTCAGATTAAATCTCGTTTCGTGACAAGACCACAAATGTCTGAATATCATGAAAATAAATAAAGAAATAAAATGAAATAAAAATAAAAATAAAAATGAATTAAAAAAAAGCAAAATAAAAACAAAGCGAAATTAAGGATTGCTGTTCTGCTGTAACGAACAATTTCCAGACAGTCCTAATGGCTTTTCTTTGTCATTTGATTTGATGTGTGCACAATTCATTTATATTCGTCAGGCTATCTGAGAGACAATAATCATTTTTTTTGTAGGCACACGAGCTTATTAGTGCAGAAAAAAATCTTCATTAAACCCATGAATATTTATTTCTAAAATGACGTGTCTGGAAATTCAACTATTTAACTTTTAACAGTCTTTGCAGAGCTTCATTTACTCAGCTTAAGTTTATTCCTTTATATATATATATATATATATATATATATATATATATATATATAATATATATATCCAACCCCTCCGCACGAGCAGGATATGACACAAAGTAAATTTTTTAAACAGAGTTTAACTGATTTTAATTCAGAGTCTTCTTTCTCCTAGACTGGTTATGTAGCCAAGGTTAAAGTCCCAATAAGTCCTACTGTTTACACGTACCTGGAGAGAGAGAGAGAGAGAGAGAGAGAGAGAGAGAGAGAGAGAGAGGGAGAGAGAAAGAGAGAGAGATTCAATGCATAACTGGCTGAACTTGCACAAAGGTGTCAAAATTAGGGTGATCCAGAAAAAACAGAACCCAAATTATTTATTTATTTTCCCATTAAACTAACTTAAACCCCAACCCTAACCCTAACCTCTAACCCTAATCCTAGACCCCTATAGTTAAAATTAAAAGTTTTATTAGAAAATTGTGGATTTTTTTTCTAGGTCACCGGTATACAGGGTAACCCAGAAAAAAACAGAACCCAAATTATTTATTAATTTTCCCATTAAACTAACCCTAAACCCCAACCCTAACCCTAATCCCAACCCTACACACTAACCCTAATAATAGACCCTAACCCTAGACCCCCATACTTAAAATTAACAGTTTTATTACAAGATTTGTGGATTCTGTTTTGGGTCAACCTAATTTTGACACCTTTGTGCAAGTTCAGCCGCATAACTTTCCTGAGTGCATTAGTGCTATGTGAAATACAAACAGCCAGAATTTGAACTCAGGTTGTTTCGTATATTTTCCACGACTGTACCAATACACTACGTCACGTTTGTTTATATATATATATATATATATATATAATATATATATATATATATATATTTATTTATTTAGCCTCTCTTTCATTTCTACCCAGAGTGACACAGATATGACGTTTATTAAACTTGTTGCAGTTAAAGGGTTATGCTGTGGAGCTGACCTTTTTAGCTGACTGTATACATTTCACATATCAATAATATCCTTGAGAAAGGTATCTATCCAACTACTCCCCTCCAGCTATGGGTAAATCGTACGCTTTTTAACTTTGATTAGGTAACCAGTCAAAGAGAAGTAAATCTCTGAATTAAAACCATTTAAACTCTTTAAGAAATTGACCTTGTGGCGCATTCTGCTCGTGCGGAGAGGTTGATAAATACATATAGCTTATATGGTAATCTATAGTTTAATTCAGCGTACAGATCTACCATTGATTGATAAAAATCATAATATATAACATTAGTTTATGAAGCTGATATTTTCTCCAAATTTATTATGTAGTATTTAAGCTTTATTAATTATTACTCATCCATAAACCGATAAAAAATTACCTAAAAATTAGTTCGTCAAAATTCGACTTATACTTGGGTATACCTGATAGTTTATTTTTTTAATAATGTGAAAATTAGCCGGAAGTGATTGGAAAAATAATTTTTTCATAAATTCAATGAAGTAAAAATGAATCAGCCGTCGGCAGGTTAACTTCTTCATTTCTAAAATTGTTTTGATACAATTGTGAAAATGATTAAAAAATCCATATAAATAAGTTTTCTTTGATATAGGAAATTTTTTTTCTAAATTAGATGTTGAATAGCTCTGGTGAAATTAACGATATATTGATTTTTTCTGATGCTATTTCAAGGCAGTCCAAAAGTGGGGATTAAAATAAAAAAGATAAAATAAAAAAAGAATAAAACGAATCTCACAGGAGCACTCAGACAGGAATCATCCTCTGGGCATGCGCTGAAAAATCCTCTTCTTACCACCGAAAATATACTTCGGCCATTCCAGGGAACAGACGCTACGACTGGCACTGGAAGAAATTTCATATCAACGAAATCGCTATGAACCTGGAATAAAAGTCTGAAACGTAAAAGTATCTTTTTTCTTTGTCTCTTCTTTCTGTCCCTCTAATTCGTTTTTAGCCTGTCAACCCACAAGAAGGAAGAATCAAATATAATTGGGTTCAAAGAAACAACCAGCGAACAGGTACCAGAAATAATCTAAATAAGCCTAATACAACATAAAACCATTAAACCCCATACATATGTTGGGGTCGTAGTATTTAAAATTTAGAAATAAAATTTTGGATAATACAGTACAAGTGAGCTCGGCAAATATTTCATTGTCAAATTTATTATAATGGAGATTATATGTATTTAGCATCATTTTACTTCTTTGACATCGCCGCTGGAGTCCTACAAGGAGATACATTAGCACCATTTATATTTATAATATGCCTAGACTATGTACTCCGAACATCACTAGATACCATAAAAGAAAAAGTTTTCACGCTAAAAAATCAAGGAGCAGGTGATATCCCGCGCAGACTGTCATAGATGCAGACTACGCGGATGAGCTTGCACTTCTTGCAGATACACCGGTACAGGCCGATCCACTACTGCATAGCCTGGAGAAGGGAATAAAGAACATCGGCCTCTACGTGAACTCTGATAAAACTGAGTTCATGAGTTTCAAAAAGAAAAGAGACATCTCCACACTCGACGGTAAACCTCTTAAGCAAGTAGAACAATTCACATACCTAGGTAGTAATATCTCATCCACAGAAAGCAATGTTAATACACGAATAAGAAAGGCATGGGCGGCCACAAACAAATTATCAGTCATATGGAAATCCGATCTTACTGACAAGTTAAAGCGACAATTCTTCCAGGCTGTGGTTATATCAGTACTGCTGTATGGCTGCACCACCTGGACCCTAACGAAGCGCCTTGAGAATAAGCTAGATGGGACCTGCACAAGAATGCTGCGTGCGGTCTTTAACAGGTCGTGGAAACAGCACCCCACAAAGAAGCAGCTGTATGGCCACCTGCCCCTCATCTGACAAACCATCCGAGTGAGACGGACAAGGCATGCTGGACACTGCTGGAGAAGCAAGGACAAGCTCATAAGCGACGTTCTCCTGTGGAAGCCAGCACATGGACATGCTAGTGTGGGCCGGCCACCAAGGACCTACATTGACCAACTATGCAAGGATACTGAATGCTACGCAGAGGACATCTCTGGTACAATGAATGATAGGGAGGGTTGGCGAGAGATTGTCATGGATATCCGTGTTAATTGCGTGACATGATGATGATGATCATATGTAATCGAAACTAACTCACCACCAACGTCACTTTTCCCTTATTTATTTAGTTATTCAATTATTAAATAATTATTATTCTCAATTATTATTAAATAATCCTAATTTAATCTTAATTAGCGTTTTATTTATCAACGATTTATGTGACGGTTTAGCTGAGTTAGCTTTGCTTCAAAACTGCCCATGTTAATAATGCATTTAAAATCTTACAATGTGTTTTATATAGCACTAAGAAATAAAGGTTTACATAGTTTATGGTGTGGACATTTTGCATACTGAATTTAAAAAAATCGATTTGAATAAATCATTACTTGGTGTTATTGATTTCTAATATTGTTTTATTCTTACACATTAAACCAACCCTATGCATGATTTCATATAGAAATCTATTGAAATAAAATAAGTTTAATCTTTTTATACGAGTTCTTGTTTAGTTTCGGGAGTCTTAATATAATGTATATATTTATATTCATTAAAACTGAAGTATTTGTGCCTGATGGCGCATATTTTTAGTAGTTTATATAATTTCATTTTTGTGAGAGAACTTTAAGGACATTTTCGTTAACAAATAGTTAAAGAAGTCTAGGTCTTTGTTCTCTTTGAAAAAGTATACACAGACCGAACAGGCCGGTTGGATGAGACTCAAACTTTCCATGGCTTACGGATAGACTATACAAATTATAAGATATGAAAAGCAAACAATAGTCTTCATAGATATTTAACAAGCGGTCAGGGGTAATGCCCGTTCTTTTTTAATGACACTTTTAGAGTGGTGTGTCCTCGGAATGTGGGTGTGATCAACACTATAGGATACATCAGTTAGTACTTACCACCTTAGACGACTAATCCTTTAAATGCTATTCTAAACGGCTCCTTGGAATTTGTTTTGTTGGATTTTACGGTATGTCAAACTTGTTAGATTGTTTTATGCCGAAGATGTGTTGCATAAATGTGTGGTGGCTTGGTTTTTTGACAAGTCCAGCAGCGAGAATTCTAAGGGTCATTATTTTTCAGATCAGGGGATGGAAAAATAGCAGTAAACGGTTATGTCCCAACTGACCCCAGAGGCACGAATCTCGCGAGTCACGTGATAGAGTTAGTTAGGAAGTCAGTTTTCCACCAGAGATGAAGCAGAACAGACGTGTTCTACTGAGGTTGAACTCAGCCACGCAGTGAATCAAAATGGGCAGTAATAAAATCTTTGATCAGAATAAAATAAAGTATTGTAGTTAATTGCATGACTTAAAAAGAAACCCTTAGAAAATGAAGCAGAGGGAAATTAGAAGACTAGACACGGCATCGGCTAAAGAAGGAAATGAAAACATGTTGACTAGACAAAGAAGCAAATAAGTCAGTCTTAAATCAGAGTTAGAGTTAAGACTGTGCCCTCTCTCTCTCTCTCTCTCTCTCTCTCTCTCTCTCTCTCTCTCTCTCTCTCTCTCTCTCTCTCTCTCTCTCTATTATACGAGAACTATCTCGATGTATATGAGTATATAACAGATATTTTGTTCTAATGTTTAATGGGCATTCCATTTTTTAAAATCATTTAAAACTCATATCCTTCTTTCAATTCAACCCATAGATAGGACCCTACCAGGTACTAACAATCCGAGTCAGAGTGGCACTGTGTGTAATGGTGATGAAAAGGTACTCCACCTTCCCCAGAGCTCCAGAACTGGAACATCACCATCAGATAGTATCTTAGGTATGACGTTAACATCTAAGACCCTAACCCACAGCATTCTAGCACAAAGAGTTGGGGGTTGGCATGACGGCAATAGCGTTGGGACATGATGGAACAAATAAAGGGCAAACCCTGTCTTCTTTGAATTAATGAGTTCATGACTATAAAGTAAGGTTTTAACTAAAGACATGATCTACTAATACAAGAGTCTATACAGTTTTTAATAATGCTGTTTAATTTGATTCGCTTATAAGTCAGCTTAATATTCCAGGTATTGCCAAACATTATATACCCTATATCGTAATCTAGGAGTTAATTCCGTGTACAAATAAGAAAACAAAAAGCAGAAATGCTGATGTTCTCACATTTCCTTTAAAACTATATCTGCTAAAAAAAATGTTGAATCGTTTTGAAAAGGAGGCCGATAGAGACGAAATAATCGAATATTTGGTCCGAAGATTTAATTTCCGAAATAGTCATCAATTACAAAAAAAAAAAAATTTAAATAAAAAAAGAAAAAACAAAATAAACCCTCTTTTGATCACTTCTACGTCACTTTTTTTTATATAATTATTGTGCGAGAATAACTGAGCAGATAATTATGCTATGTTATGTTTTATTATTTTTTATTATTTATTTTAGAAAACCATGAAAATAGCCTCGTTTTGAAATTATCATAGGAACGATTAGGATAATTATGGAACTACTACTAAAGAAAATGAAAATTTCAAACCATCCATTAGAAAAGAAACAGCCTTAAACTTTTTTTTTTAAAAACGCCACAATTATCTCAAAACGGTAATTAGCGTAATTCTGTTTTATAGGTTTTCTTTTTCCTCTGCGTAGTGACTCGATTTTTGTTTTGTATTCTTTTAATTTTCATTGGCTCGTCATATTGAGACATCGTGTTTGTGTTATTTTACATTGTGCATCTCTCATCTTGTTTCTTGATACAGAAGCCCTAAATTTGATTTGAATTTATTTTTTCGAGGTGTGCTCGAAAAAGATTAAAAGATAAAATATAACAAACAAAAATATTCTGATTTCTACATTTTAAAAATTTTACAGAAATATTCATTTCATATTTAATTTGATTTCAATTTGATACCGGTTTTTAAAAACATAAATAAAAGATAAAAAAATAAAAACAACAAACAAACAAAAAATGCCGATTTTAAAAGAGGACAGGCAGTTTTAAAATCAACCGCTCATAACAGATGCGCATGTGACTAATCAAGATGCAAGAGAATTAAAAAAAAATCAATCGATGGTGTTTGTACAATTTCTCTTTAGCAAAAAAGAAAAAAAAAAAAAAAAGATACGGTGTATTTCATCATGAAATTCATTGATTTTAAGTGCAACTAGACGACCCGTAAACCCATTGTGTTCCTGTTGTCACAGCGGACCAGGATGATATTATTGAATGTATTTAGAAAAGAGGGAAATTTTCTAATTAGCATTTCATAATTATTTCCGTTATATCAAAAATTTAGATGATTAAAATAATGACGGTTTGACACAAACGAAAATCCCAATACGAAATTGTTTTTCTTTTTCTTTAAACAATGAATTTTAAGCGTATTTCTTTGATATAAATCTGTTGTTTTTCTATCGTATTGTCAAGTGACTCTTGCCAAAGACCAGGAAATATTAAAAACAGTGACTGTGATATCAATTGTGGCTTTTACCTTTGAAACGGTGCACAAAGACATAGAAAAAAGAAGCTGGGGCAGAATAGAGACCATCTAGGCCAAATGGCCGTTACAGTCAGCTAGAAGACAGAATAGTCATGGAGACGTGGCCGATTGCTGTCTCACACACAAAAAGAAAAAAAAAAGAAAAAGAAAAACAAAGACAAATGCAGATTTTTAAAAGAGGACACGCAGTTTTAAGATCAACCTCTCATAACAGATTTGTATCTGACTAATCAAAATGCAATAGAATTTTAAAAAATCAATTGATGGTGTTTGTACAAATTCTCTTTGGTAAAAAAAGATACTGTGTACTTCATGAAATTCATTGATTTTAAGTGCAATTAGATGACCCGTGAACTCATTGTATTACTGTTGTCACATTGAAACATGATAATATTATTGATTCTATTTGGAAAGGTGGGAAATATTCTAATTAGCATTTCATAATTATTTCCGTTATGTCAAAAATTTGGATGATCAAAATTATGAAAGCAATCAATTTTAAATGTATTTCTTTTATATAAATCTCGCTACGATGTGTCGTACTTACTATCTTATTGTTACTAGCAACAGAAAACACCCTTCTGTGCGTCGTAAAAATGAATTTTTGAAAGACATTGCCTGAGAGGGTGGGAGTTAAAAATTCAATGTCAGAGGGTTTGTATCATAAGTAAGCAAAATCCTCATATTTATTAAAGGAGTAAAAAAATATATAAATGAAAACTGAGCCCCGTCCCTCTCAAATAAAATGGTGCGTGCATGTAATAATCAAACAATTATTTTGAATATTTTCCACATCAATTTTACACAAAACCCTAGGCGAGAGTAAAGAACATTTTTTTAAATTGCTTACTCAAATTTTGGGTGTATATAGCATAAGAATATTGTGACGAAAGCTGTGACGTAGAGCTATGACGTAGTTTTGTTACAGACAGAAATACAGACAATCTCCATTATTAATAGAATTTGTATCTTTTCAGAGCGCGAAATCTGTAGAACAGTGACGATGTTACTAATTGTAGCTTGTGCGTTTGGAATGGTGCCCAAAGACAGAGAAAAAGGGCTAGGTGAACTGGATATTAGATGAAGAAGCGAACCCGCCCCCCCCCCCCCCCCGCCAGGCTACATGATTTTTAAAGACATCTAGAATAGATCGAAGAGTCATGGAGATGTGGACGATTGCTGTCACACAGACTTCAATGAAAAAAAACTTAGTTAAAAATATTGTAAATAATGATAACATTCTCTGTAATTTTAAGATACAAACGGATCACCTAATTCCAGCCATAAGAACAGACCTTGTGAAATCTAATAGATTCTGTAGTTCCGGAACACCAGAGGTACAAAGAAGAAAAACGAAACGACAAATACTTGCCAGAGACCAGAAAAAGAACTGTGGAATAAGAGGTTGAAGACCATAGGGTTTGGAGAAAAACACTACAGGAATTGAAAATCAGAGGATGATCTACCAACTGAGTTAGATCGGTCTTAATAACTAAATACTAAAAAAAAGACGATTGAATTCTTATAAATTCTACAAAAATAACCATTATAAAAAAAAATTAGTCGACTCTTTTCAATAAGATATATTTTCATACTACAGATCCTATTACTTTTCAAGACACACATTGCTTCGTTCTCGGTATTTCCTTTGCCATTTTGTGTCGTTGTGAACAAGAGATCTATCTTAAAGAACCAGTAGAATAGGTTTACCTGTCTTTACCTATGACAGACCGGCAACTTCGAGACTTGTGGTCTAGGCCATGACCCTAGGGTTCCTTTCTCAATGGCCTCTGGCCGCTGCTCTGACAGGAGTGGACATTACTTTCTGGTATTGCTATCCTGGACTGAATAGGCGATCAATCAATTTCGGAACAGCTTCGTTGACGAACACTTCTTCTGATCATCTCTTATGTCAATCAAAGTTTTGTAAAGGGAAGAGACTATTGAGGGAGAAAGATCCAAAATGAATTGGGTAAAATTCAAAGTAAAAGTTTTGTTTCACAAAACTATCGACTTAAGTGTTTATGAAATAACGCTTTTAGATTCATTCATTTTATGCTATTTTTACCTTTCAAAGAATGTGGTAATAGAAATAGGGCGAGTATTGATGCCGTCGTAAGTGAAGGAACTTTTTACGTAGATACTTGGATGCTGTATAAAAATAAGTAAATAAAGGATTAATAGAAAGTAGGAAAAGAAGAAAAAAGTTAAAATTAAAGAGAAATTAGGAAAGAAAGATACAAACTAACGCAGACAGAGGAAAATTTAAAAAAAACATAGAAAGTTTTAGGGAGAGAGAAAGAGAGAAAGAAAATGAGAGAGAAAGAGGGGGGATTAAGTACTCTTTCTCACACTGATTTCTTTACTTCAAGCAATAGAATTTTTCTGTATTCCCTTATAGGATTATACTGTTATTAACACACACACACACACACACACACACACACACACACACACACACACATATATATATATATATATATATATATATATATATATATATATAGCTCTGCTGATTAGGCCTAATAGGCCGAAATGTACATAGAGAGATTGATTTTTCTCGATTTTTTAGCCTTACATTTAATAGGTATGCCCACCTAATTAATTAATTATCAATTAATTAACTTTCAAAATTAGGTACGACTTCAATTAAGCACATATTCTCCCAAAAATTGTCGGCTAAATAAAGCCATATCATAAACACACCACGTGTGTATTTACTTTCTCATATATATATATATATATATATTACGATTGGAACGAAAGACTTGTCCGATACAAGATAGTATTCATTTAACCAATAAAACAACATGTAAATTGAGAAATATAAACAAAACATCATTCGTCAGTGTCTCGGAAATGTGGAAAATAGTCTCCCTTATGGTCCATACATCTTTGCCAATGTTCTGGAAGTAATTTTATAATACTATTTTGTATCAGACAAGACTTTCGTTCAATATATATATATATAATATATATATATATATATATATATATATATATATATATATAAAAAATATGAGCATTTCCTGGATACTCCAAGCATTAACTGGCAGTTATATCAAAAAATAAATACACTGAAGTTTTCTAAGCATAGAGAAATAAACATTTCAATGAAAAATATAGAACATATTTAAAATCAAAAAAGAAAGCGAACACTTGAAAATACATTTAAACCACCTCATTTGTCTGGATTTTTTTCTAAGTGCCATTAGCAAAAAAGGTATCATTAATGTCGCAAATTTTGTATGTCATGTCTGGAAGAACTAGTGTCTATTAGAAGAAACTTACAGATATATGGTAGAAAATATTTGATAAATTTAAATTAAAAATGATTAGATAATTATTATATGTTAAAAGAAAAAATTGATTATATATATATATATATATATATATATATATATATATATATATATATATATATATATATATATATATATATATATATATATATAATATTAATGGGATAACTTGATAAGTTTTAATGATATCTATGAATATTATTGAACTATGATAATATTGGTAAAGGTTATTTCTAGATCATAAAATGTCTTAGGTAATTAAAATTATTATTGAAAAATATTGCGTGAGGTGGGGGGGGTAACAATTCAATGTTAGAGATTGGTATCATAAGTAGTTAAAAATCAAATTTAAGGAGTAAAAAAACAATTTGATTTGAAAACTTAGTTCTGATAACTTTAAATATATATTAAAATAAAACAAACTATATATAAATATATAATACCACGGATGTATCTATTAAAACTTGTTTAAAAAAAACAATGAGGGTCGTCTATGATTGCATCCTCAAATTTTGAGTGTTTTTATTCTATGTTATGATGATTTTGCTTAATGTGACGTAAGCAGTGACGTAATGTTGGTTACAGATAAATTGAGACCTAATAGAATTGCTTATTACTGGAGATATTATGTGAGTGATATTTAGGTAAATTGTTCAGAGTAGTACTAAATTCCATTAATGCTCACCTTAGATTTCAAAAAATGTAATAATGGTGTCATTATGGAGGGAGATACATCAATACGTTATTCAAAAAAGTGCCCATCTAAGAATTTTAAAGAAAATTCTATTAATCCATCCCACATTTATATAACACATTTTTTTCCAATTTTTAAAACCCATGTTTATCCCATTTGTAAAATCTAATGGTGAAATTCCATTTATGGAGATCTAGTAAGTACACCTTCATTCTAATCTTGAGTGGTAGTACCTGTTAGATTCCCATCTATGCATCAAATAGAAAAGACTTTAAAGAACTGAATACCCATCAAAAATCAATAAAATAAAACGCCATCGGTATAAAATGACCCAACAATTGTTGACATGTCGTATAATCCATCCAATGAACACATGTGTAAACAGCTCTTTACTGAAACTATCTTGGTAGCCACCAAAATATTTGATGACACACCTCTGTTCAAGCATTGAACACTCTGATTTGCAGCCATTTTGAATAGCCAGAAAACAATTATAGAATAGTTATTTTTGCTATAGACAAATTCCAAGCAATGTAGAAAACCATTTATTGAAGAAAAAACTTCTAGAAGGTTTCACTTTAAAAAAATTTCCGTTTTTTATTTTCATTTTGTGACTCATTTTTCCGGACGAATTCTTGAATAAACACTGTCGTCATCATCATGTCACGCTAGGAGCAATGATATATATATATATATATATATATATATATATATATATATATATATATATATATATATATATATATATATATATATATATGGTGACGAATATAATCCCCCAGGAACAGTAAAAAAGAATTAATAAAAAAAAATCCTCATGTATATATAAAAAAAATTCAAACGAATTCATTAAGAATGTGATTTCCATGGACTCGAGACTTCTAATTTATTTGCGAATTCTTGTGGCTTGTCAAACACTTAGAAAACTTTGTAGAAACATTTTTCCCCACAAGAAAGTTTCTCCTGGCGATGACCTAAAGTTGAAACAAGTTGATAACAATCGAAAAATAAATAACGTAGAATAAATATTTCTGTTCGTCTTATCCCTTGTTGCCCCCCCCCACACACACACTATTGACTGACGGATTGATTGATTTTAAAGGCATATAAACCTGTTTGAAAATTCAGCATTATCGTGTTGATATGCTGTTAAATAAAACATACCAAACCAAATGCATACGGTTGCTTGTGTCTATTATTATTATTATTATTATTATTATTATTATTATTATTATTATTATTATTATTATTATTATTATCATTATAACTTGTGAGTTTATCACACCAGTCTTAGTTGATGGTCTTTCACTACTAGAGTGAGTGACAACAAGTCTCCTCTGGTCTTCAGGGATCATCTGAGCATTCCAGCCGATATCAATCATGCTGTTTTCTGGATGTCTAAGTTGAAATTTATTTTTCTTATTAAACAATACTAAATCTGATTTTCCAGCTGGGATAAGGTGATTTGACTTCATCTCAAAGTTCCAGAAAATGTTATACCATTTTGCTGTATGGTCAAAATTGAGATTTTAGCATAATTACTACTGGATCACCTTTCCATCCTAGCCGTGTCTACCGTTGTATTCTCGTTGTGCTAGTTTGCTGCATTCGCTTAATACATGGTTTATGGTCTCATATTTATCATTGTTGATATTATTATTATTTCTCAATTAACTGTTTAGTAATTTATTTTCTAATTTGATTTTTAATATTTTGTCAATTATTTCCGAAATAACACAATCAAATTACTTCGCTTAAGTAGTTACAAATAATAGTAATTTCTTCACATGAAAAATATTTAGCAATTTCCATTCATGATATTGCAATTAAGAAAGGACTAGAAATAATTACATGTTAACGCATGTCTTTGGTAAGGTGAAGGTTAGTTTAAAAATATTCACTATCTATACTAAAGAAAAAATTATGCAGTTTTTGTAGACTGTTTAGTAACTAGGATTGGGTGACTACACAGTCGAACATCCCCATACATACTCACTACAAGAGTTACAAGTTTGCGATAGAGTGCAGTTGTAGAACCAAAAGGGCTCTCACTCTTGGCATAGAATTGGAAGGGTCGTTTAGTCTGCCAGAACAGGCAATTCTACTTGCAGATAGACAGCAGCAGCCGAGTAATGGTACGGAATCGCTGATTCCAACGTATCAGCGTACTACCTCACAACGAAGGAAATAAAACCCAAGATCAAACTCTTATCCCGCACAGCCAGGCAAGCATAACCACGCAGAATGCAAGCCTGGCACATCATATACTGCGACAGACCACACTTTAGCCTTAAATTCATCAGAGAAAGACCCACCAAGATCATTGGTTACCCTTTATCGGTCTTGAATCGAGCGACATGAGAGAGGCAAGAGAGCAACCACACAATTCATAGAATGATAAAAAACGGAATGGTGCATTATTTATCTGAGGTGATTACAGTCATAAAAAATAAAAATTCGGCGAATTAACATATTTGTATTTCAGCTTGGAGGATTTGGAGTCATTTTTAACCAGAGGGTGTTGCAAGATGATAACTGTCGTTCTTTTAAGGAATATGAGGACGGATATATATATATATATATATATATATATATATATATAGATATATATATATATATATATATGGGAGAAATGTGAGGAGGTTAATCCGACAATATGTGGAGAAAGTTAGACAAACACGGGATGTTATGGAAACTGGATGTTTACTGTCGACGATGCAACGTTTCGGTCTATTATTAGACCATCTTCAGGACTTGGATATAGTTCTTGCTCAAATGCTGAACATTCTTTTGAGAATATCCAGCATTGGAGCAAAAACTATATCCAAGTCCTGAAGATCGTCTAATAATAGACCGAAACGTTGCATCATCGACAATAAACATCCAGTTTCCATAACATCCGTGTTTGTCTACTCTATATATATATATATATATATATATATATATATATATATATATATATATAAGGGTTGTGTGTGAGTGAGATAGTGTGAGAGACACGAATGGTATATTGCTTTGAATTAGTGGATTTTTTGATGGGTGAAAACATTTTACTCTAGAAAAAAGGCTTGCTAAAAATAGTACCATCTATGCACATGCAATTTATGAAATGGATACATTAGTATTACAATGCTGGATATCATAATGTATTTTAATACGCAGAAGAAAGAGTTTCATTTGCATTATAATTTATCCATTTACTTCCATGCTACAATAATATCGTTAAGAAAAAAAGAAGTCATGAATCTACTGTTAGCTGCTCTACTGTCATCATTTTGTATCTTGAGAAAATGTCTCATTCCTGTCATGTAACAATAGTTGATGTTGAAGATAAAGAGTTGGCTGAAAAGATAAATCTGGAGACTGTCTTCTCTAGTCGGCCACAAGAACCAAATTGCAATGGATGAGAGCAATAATTAATTAGGTTTTACGGGATATTAAATAAAAATAAAAGAAACAAATGAAAAAAATGAAAAAGAAAAACAGAAGCAAATTTTATTGTAAAAGGGGGAGTCACTGTGGCGTATTGGTTAATATACTAGAACATCATAGTAAGCGAGTTCGAAATCCGGCCGTCCTAATATATTCACTTTTAGAATAATACCCCTAGAAAATATATGAATCCCCTAATATTCCATCTATGGGTTGAATAATACAACTACTGTTTTATAAGGATAGCTTTGACATTAAATAACCCTCAAAGGTTGATATGCCATTAAATAGAAACTAAACCAAGCCTTGTTGTAAAAACTAGCATAAAACCTCTGGGCGGTTTAAATATTTATTTTTGAAAAATATTGCCCGAGTGGGGTGGAGTTAAAAATCCAATAACAGTGGGTTTTATCATAAATAAGTAAAATCAAATTTACTAAAGGAGTAAAAAAAAAAAAAAAATCACAATTTAAAATGAAACTTAGTTCTGTTCCCCTCAAATAAAATTTTTCGCGCATATATTAATTGATAATTAAATAAGTATTTTACACAAATTTTACAGAAAATCGTAAGTATTTATCTATTTGTAAACTTTTTAGTTAACTTGTTGTTATTAAATAAAGGGCGAGAGTAAAAGAATATTAAAAAAAAAAATGATTACAAATTCAAATATGTTTTTCCATTTGAAGTAATACAGTTTTTAAATTAATTTCATGGTTTATATAGTTATATTTATTTAGATAATATATAGTTTATTTATTACAAAATAGGAACAGCTTTTATTTATTTTATCAATATTAATTTTTCTTTATACAATGTATTGACGATTTTGGTAATTGTGATGTAGTTTCAGTTACAGTAAAATAGAGACAAAATCTCCATTATTAATAGATATAAGGACATGTATTTAGTAATGTTTGTGGTTTTGAATTCTAACTTTCTGGGATTCAGTCAATGAAAGGTGTCTTGCTTTTCGATGCTGTCATTTAATGGCAATAGAAAGAGTGAATTTGAATAGATACAAACAATTTTGATATTTCGGACTATTGTCTTCATCTTTATTCTGGTAGTTATTAACGCAATGTTTCAGACGCTTTATCCTCCGGCCTTCCTTAGGTATTTCCTTTTGTATCCGAGTATAGAGGAAATAATTTTAATAGTTTGACAGTTGATTTCCCAAGTTTGATAATTACTATACTCGAATACAAAGGGAAACACATGAGACATTTCGGGGGGAGGGATACAGCGGCCGAAACGTTGTGTTAATAACTACCACAATAAGATGAGGAAAATAGTCAGAAAAAATATAATTTTTCACATTAAGCCTCATCTCAAAAATACAGATAAATAAAATTGATATAAGTTGAACGTCTCTTATTTCTTTCTTATCTTCTGTTTTATAATACTAACTCGGAGATTTTATTCAAATAGGAATAGTTTCATCCAATCAATGCAAGCTTGTAATCCACGCACTCCCTTTTACGGTTAACAACAGAATTGGTTTGTATTTGAAAAATAAAGTCTCTTCCACTCTTGTAACCCACGCACTCTCTTACGGTTAACACTAGAATTAAAGAGTTTATTTCTCTTCGTGACATTGTGGGTTCGATTAAAAGAAATGAGTCGACGTCGGGGTGGCCTAATGTCGGTATCAGTCAGACAGCGAGGGAGTAACCCCTTTTAATAGCGCTAGACCAAGGAACTTGTTTTTGAGTCTGAACTGGAGCGGCATACCTACCGTCAGCTTCTTACTTTACCGCACAGATCCCTGTGCTACTCATACGCTCAGTTGGCGAGGGCCAGTATCGAAGCAGAAATCTTGTGATTTTTATATGTAGTTGTAGGTAAATAACCAAATGTGACGTGGCGGGATCTATTTGGAGTGTGTGTATTTATGGTCATTACTTTTGAGATGTGACGTGGCGTCTAATTAAAGGAATATGTCGTTTCTATACTTATCTGGATAAGAGTTGCTGGTATTCTGCATCTATCTTTGGACTGGTCCTTTTCTGTCCTTGGAGTCGAGAAATTACTTGGGATCTTTGGTTCTTTCTGGAATGTCTTGTATTGTGTTGTTGATTTTTTAATAACTACCAAAAAAGTTATTGTTTTTATTTTCCTTTGAGCTCTTATTTTTTTAAATCCTGGGGGACAGACTGCATCTTCCCTCCTCAAACTCTACATTCGCTATCTTCCTTTCACTTCTCATCCTGCTGGCATCCTTCGACCAATAAGCTGTCAACAGGTCAGCCATTCACACCTCATCCTTAATCTAGTCTATTTCCACTATTACATAACGGATAACTAAAATGTAGGGTTTTTTCCACATCTCCTTTTACCTCTCTCCCTCAACAAGAAGTATTTTCTATACAAATTATATTTTTTGTGCACTGTTTATTTTTCATACTGTACTTGCACTTTAAGAAGTTACCTTTTGATATATACACTTTGTTCCAGCTGAGTTACGTATTCAGGATCCAGAGCAGAGTGGACCTAGGAATAATGACAAAGATGTATTCTACATTCATCGGAGAATCAGATATCGTATAATATTATACACAGTTAGCCTTTTCTTTTGTTTTATCTAAGTGGGGGTGCTCTTTCTCCTCTGCAAAGGATTCAGTCTATTCTCTTCCCTCCGTTCTTGTTGCTACAAATTGAATCATATTATTTAAACTTAGAATCCCGTATCTTCTTCGTAAAACATTTGAAAATAAATAATTTTACAAAATGAGCTTTAACGTGAAACCGCAGAAATTCTATGCGATCTCAGACTGATTAACGTGGCTGCTTTGCAATTATCTGTCACAGAAAAATAAAAAATAAAAACAATTAAGAATAGAAAGAGAATATGAAAAGGAAAACAGATGAATCAGGACTGAGGAATATTTTTATAAAATTAAATTCGTGCAATGTCGAGATAATTTGTAAAAAGATTTTGTCTAAGAAAAACAAATCACAAACAATTAAACATACAAAAAAGTTTCCATGTAGATAAAGGAAAGCAAAATAACACATTTGTTTAAAAATTGGAATATAAGTATTAGATTTTATTCTAGATATTTTTGGCGTTATTTCTAAAAGGAAATAATGTTTTTCGAAACAAAATTGCAGATACAATTCAATCAAGAAGAAAAAGAACATTTTAATATCCGTATACTAATTATCACGAGATATTTTTAAAGTAAATACCCAAAGAAAAAAATGAAAATTAAATCCAACTTCAATAGATATAATTCTGCATAATTAAAATTCAGTTATGATAATAAATCCCACAACATCGTAACTCGAACAGCCAATGATGTCTCCTAATACACACACACACACACATATATATGCTAGACTCGCGTCGACTTGAAATAACATCACTCAATAAAACCCGGGGATTACATATAGATGGCGTACTAATAAAAAGATCCATGATTTTTATAACGTACTAACATTAAAATCGCACGTGTCAAAATTTGAGCCCAACACTTACAAATTAGTTATTTAAGTGAATTCGAACTAATCCGTCGGAAACAACGGTTAACAAGTGGTATGCTGACTTTACACGCGGTAGTACAGACACAAATGATTCTAAACGCTCAGGTCGCCCAAATTCGGCATTTGTCCTGGAAAACATTTTTTAAAAAACTCCAAACCTGTTTTGGCCGATCGTAAATTGAAGTTGCGTGAGATAGCAGAAGAATTGAAGATATCAGAAGGCAGTGTATTCACCATTTTGCATGAAAATTTGTCAATGAGAAAGCTGTGTTCAAAGTTGGTGCTACGTTTGCTCACAGTCAACAAAACAAAGGGTTTTTGCGTAAATATGTGACAATGGATGAAAGATGGATCCAGCACTAGACTCCGGAGTCAAATCGGCAATCAGCTAAATGGACAGCAACAGGTGAAAGCCCTCCAAAGCAACCAAAGACGCAAACATCAGCAGGCAAGGTTTTGGCCTCGGTATTTTGGGATAAGCTAAATATTTTTTTTCATAAATTACCTTGAGAAAGGAAGAACCATCAATAGTGAATATTATATAGCATTATTGGTGCGTTAGAAAAATAAAATAAAAAAACGGTCACCAATGAAGAAGATAGTGGTCTTTCACCTACACAGTGTCAAAAGTAGATCGCAAATTTACATGAATTGCACCTCGAATTGCTTCCGCACCCACTATTTTCCAGATTTAGCCCTCAGCGACTACTGGCTGTTTGCAGACCTCAAAAGAATGCTCCAGGGAAAAGATTTGACTCCAATGAGGAAGTGATATCGGAAACTCAGGTCTATTTTGAGGCCAAAGACAAATCGTTCAAAAAAGGGCATGTAATTGTTAGAGAAGCGTTGGAATCTCTGTATTACCCTAGAACGAGACTATATTGATGAATAAAGTCGAATTGTGCCTAAAATGTGTTTTATTAGTTAGGCCCGAGACTTATCGTGAATGCCTGTATTCTCAGAATGTCACAAAAACAAACAGCCGTCACATCATGCCTCCCCCAAATCTTAACAACCGTCTCCATGATTCGCTATACAGCAGTAAGTGAAAAATACGAACGTATGTAATTCACTTGATTTGAAAATCGCATATTAGTGAAACTGACTGTTACCAAGCACCGATTTTTTTCTTCGCTACCATATATATATATATGAGAGAGAGAGAGAGAGAGAGAGAGAGAGAGAGAGAGAGAGAGAGAGAGAGAGAGAGAGAGAGAGAGATTTAGCTAGTTTTCAAGCTATAGATAAAACCCAATAAAATGAAACGGAAAAAAAGTTTGATATGGAAGTTTTTTTATGGAAGCTTAAAATTTTAAAAATCCTTTTTATGACAGCAGTTCAAATTTACGAGATATTGATTTGTTTTTTCAAACGAGTAACTTTTTTTTCGTATGCGTCCGCATATTTTAATTTAAACGAAGAGCCTGTTTAAGCTAACCCGATTCTGAACAGGCAAAGTGGGTTTTTTTTGGGGGGGGGGTATACGTCTGGCGTTTTCAGATAAGCATTTGTCAAAAGAAATTCACTATTTAAAAAAATATCTTTTCCCCTTTTTCTGATAAACATTTCATTTTGTGAACTTTGGATTTGATTATGGCGACTTTTGTCCGGCAAATAAAAAAAAAACAATGATTTTTGTAAAAATAAATGCAGCTTTCCTCTTTTAATTTTAAGTGTATCGATGAAAAAAAATACACGAGGCTGTTAAACATTTACCAATAACAAAACATATCCTGATGACGGAGCAGTTCATGACATGCAACAATCCACTTTGGCCCTTATTTAGGCAGGATGGTCGATCGGAAAAGACCCCCTACGATCAATCGGCTAGTCAAGACGTAGCAGCTATATGATTGTCCCAACCCTAATGCCTTATTACAAATCCACAAACCTTATCCTATTTGCTAGAAGGCAGTGGCTGAGGATCTTCGTGTCGTGAGTATGACGTTAAAGTGCATCGTGTTCCAATTTTGGACATCTAGGGAGCGTGGATTACCCATTCATCGCCATTAATCCCAGGTCTACCCTGACCCGCAGTGTTAGTACTTGTTAGGGTTCCCATCTATGGGTTTAATGAATCAAAATGAGTTTAAGATTTTTGAAAATGAATATCCAACAAGAATGGATAAAAATATCTTCAGCATAAAATAACCCAAGGAATGACATGCCGTAAAATCCAAACAATCAACCCAAACTAAACATATCTATGGCAAAGGTAAATTCTAAGAACTTCAATAAAGTTGATGGAGATATTTCAGTTGATGAATTATATGAGCTTCACATCAATCATGAACTTCAGTGAAAAATACAATTGTTTTCTGTTTCTCAAGGCATGTACCCTGGGTCGGAAAAATACGTTAATATCTGAAAAGTATAATAATCTTGATTTAACTCTTACTCTTCTTTTTCTTTTCTCTTTTCATCTTTTGCTTATGTTCAATTGAAATAAATTAGAGTTATTGCTTCTATGCTCACACCCAGCCCTGTCTTAATTTTCTTCTGTCTTTATAATAAAAACGGAATAATCCATTATTTATTTTATGTGACGGCACTAAGAGATATGAATTCGGTTAAGGCAACACCAGATAATCAGGACTTATCATTTTTGCATTTCATCTTGGACGATCTCACTTTCAAGAGGGTGTTGCAAGATTAAGGAACACGAGTATTAATATATAGATTTTGCTTTCGATCCTTAGCGCATAGTGTATTCCAATTTTAGAGATAAAAAATATAATCAAATTGTAACAGAGAAAAGGATTTCTTTCTTTCGATTTTACCAATGAGGTCTGGAGTGATTTTGTCAGTTAGATCATGTCTTGTAAGAACTCTTTTTTTGTTTTTATTATTTGTGTATATTTTGTTGATAATTGTGTACCACTCTCAAGGAAGAACAAAGAAAACCCGTAACATAAAATGATAGAACAAAAACAAAATAGAATAAATGTATTAAACAATTTAGGCATAAAGAAAGGAAATCCCAGTTAAGATTACACTTACCAAACTTTTACTTCTTCATGAGCTGGTATTGAGGGCGATATTTTAATGCAATGGTCTGAAACCTTGTACTACAGAGGACCAGAAAATGGCGAGCCACATCTATTACTGTAGTCCTTATAATACACAGTAAGGATTTATCGCGTGGGTGGGGGTCAAGCAGCATGATTGTAACATTATACAAGTTTATACACCATATGTGTTCGTGGGTTTATCTGATTTCGCTTTACCCATTACCAGATTTTAATAATCAAGATTATATGATCTTGCAATACCGATGAGAGGAATAACAAAATTAACAACAAATTGAACAGTTTCTTTCATGTGTATGACTTGATAAATTTAATCGAAAGCATAGCAAAAATCGAATGAGAAATTGTTATACTTAATAGATTTTATTTACTATCAAATACGAAGGAGAAAGGAACTGTTCACTAGGAGATTAAATAATATTAGAAGAAAAAGATTTTGCCAAATTATTATTAAATTAGTTATTAAATAGAGAATGAAGAAAAAATTAAATGAATTAGGTTTCATTCAACAAAATCTGTCGAGTGTTTCCATAGAAGAACGTCACTTATAAGTTCGTCCCCGCTTCTCCAGCAGTGCCCCACGTGTTTTGTTCGCTCGGATGGTTTGTGTGATAGTTAG
Source organism: Doryteuthis pealeii (assembly GCA_023376005.1). Classification (NCBI taxonomy): domain Eukaryota; kingdom Metazoa; phylum Mollusca; class Cephalopoda; order Myopsida; family Loliginidae; genus Doryteuthis; species Doryteuthis pealeii. The sequence goes on from CM042145.1 coordinate 115,862,068, forward strand.
CAAGGGGCCGTATAGCTGCTTTCTTGTAGGCTGTTGTTTCCCCGATTTATTTAAGACCACGCGTATCATTTTTGTGCAACTCACATCTAGCTTATTTTTTAGGTAATTCTTTGAAGCTTCAACTTGTCAGTGAGATTAGATATCCATATGACTGATAATATCTATGACAGACCATGCCTTCACTTTAGGTGCATTAACATCGCTTTCTGTAGATAAGAATAGACAAATATTAAGGAAATACGTGAAATAGAAATAAAATAGCTTATTGCAGTTGGGATATCTCATGAAATGGAGGATTTGCCAGTGGAAAAGATTCCAATATAAACAGAAAACATAAAGAACTGAATGTATTTTCTTCTGAAAGAGCATGCAACACACAAAGCGAAGCCATATTCTGGTTCCGTTGTATTGAAAACAAAACCACAAATCACTATAAAGGAAAGTAGAAAACAAAACGAATCCAAACTGGTCTACGCAGCAATAATAATAATAATAATAATAATAATAATAATAATAATAATACAAATAGAATGGAAGGAATCATGGGTGGAACGGGGAAAAATTAATATTGTTGAGTTAAACAATGCAAAACAACGTTAACATTATTACTTTCTTCAATAGATTACAACGGAGCTTTTCAATTTCTTATGCGGGATGTGAAAATTCAAACAAAATCAATTTGACGTGGGGATACTAAAAAATAAATCATATTTTTTCATAATAACTAAGACGGGTGAAGAAAAATATTTATATTATGCATCATTCATTTAAACTTAGACGAATGGCCATACAGCAGACATGTTGAGGTTACAACAAGACCTCCAAAAGAAAGAAAAACTGTTCGTAGTTTTATGACAAAATGGGTTGATTATTCCAATCCTTTTTTAATATTCATTTTTTCTTTTATCAATCATACAATATTTATATGAGACTAGCAGAACCTGTGGATATGATACAATATGACTATATAATTATCATAACGTTTGATATGTTTACTTAAGAGCTAACTAGTTCAATATGTCAAAAGTATGCTAATCTTGATTTAAATCTCTCTCTCTCTCTCTCTCTCTCTCTCTCTCTCTCTCTCTCTCTCTCTCTCTTCTTTTTCTTTCTTTCCTTCTTTTCATCTTTCCATTAAGTTCAATTGAAATAAACCAGTATTATAGCTTCCGCGCGCTCATCCACTCACTATATGTCCTCTTCTCTTTCTTTCTTTCTTTACTTGATTTTTCTGTGTAGCGTGTCCTTTTCTTCCATCTCTTTATAATAAAAACGGATTGGTTAATTATTTAGCTTAGGTTATTGAAATATCTGTTTTTTAGTCAAATGTCACATGACACATCCCTTCAGGCTGTTAACATCTCAGTTTGGAGTTTTTACTCGGATTTCTATCTCTCTATCTATCTCTATCACACTCTCTCTCTCTCTCTCTCTCTCTCTCTCTCTCTCTATATATATATATATATATATATATATATATATATATATATATATCAAGGCCAGTAGTGTAAGGTTTAGTAACTGGACACGACGAGACGTGTTCGAATACTGGACGAGTCTGTTTGTATTTCACATACATCCTTGAGAAAGGTATGCGTCTAACTACTTTCCATCCAACTATGGGTAAATAATAGGGCCCTTTACCCTTGTGCGGGTAAGCAATCTAGTAGAAGTAAAACTCTGAATTGAAACATGTGAAAATCTGCTTAAGAAATCGACCTTGTATAACATACTGCTCGTGCGGAGGGTATATATATATATATATATATATATATATATATATATGTGTGTGTGTGTGTGTGTGTGTGTGTGTGTGTGTACCACAATTGTGTTGTATGGCTAAAAAAGAGAGGGAATTATGTTTCTCATAACAATGTATAACTATTGAGCGGTCGACAAGCGTGAACTTTTTACCATATACATGTTATGGAAAATTACATATGTGTTCGAAAGAGTGTCTTCTCGTTTGTATTGTTCTTCCGACTTATTATTGATAGATTTTAACAGCAGGCAGGTGAATCGCCGCAGAAAAAAGCTGATAAAATATTCAAATACCACTGTTTGAACTTAGAAGTTGTGATGAACCTAAAACAAGATAAATTTCTCAACGTAGCTTTCGATCTAACAATAGAAACTTACAGGCGTTTTCAAAAGACAAACTGTTTCATCTATCTAATATATAAAGGAGAGATTTTCGTATGTACGTGTCGACGTATATCTCCAAAACGGGAGGTCACTCAGATTCAATGAAACATTTTTATGTTTATAGTTTACTAATTACAGTATAAATAAAGAGGGCTGACTTCTGATTTAGGTCGGAAAATTAAAACGGAAAGTATTTTTGGTGGTACCCAATGACAGTTTAACTACAGTCTATGAATTAACATTTTGCGAATTGGGTTACGGTTTTAGAGGAATAAGGTTGTTTTTAATTACGTATTGATTAAAAAAAAATAAACAAAGACCACAAATTACTATACATTTAATTAACCATTGAAATAAATTATTGAATTATCATTGAGACTGCTGTTTGTGTTAGTATTGCAATGTATAATTTCAATTAAACTTAGTTTAAAAAATATTTTTCAACATTAAATGTATAGTAATTTGTTTGCTTGTTATTTTTTGTTGTTTATCCCCACCCCCACTATATTTAACACAATGAAACTTTCATAAAAAATTAATTTTATCTTGAAAAAACTTTTTCCATTCGAAAGAAGAACATTCAACAAACACCTGATTATTAAAAAAAAAAATTAAGCTTACAGAAATAATGAAAATTATGACTGAAAAAAAAGTTTTTATATTTGCACCGTTAAATCAACTAAAATTTAACATAGCCAAAAACAAGTTACGACAATATTTTTTTTCTTTTTAATTCTATTAAAAATCAATTAATGGTCCGACTTTCATGGAAATTTCAATAACTATTTACCCTTGGATGTAAATATATCTGAAAACACTCTCTGGTGTTCCTATTTTTTTTAGTCCGATCATGGACCGGGTAATTTAGCTAGTACATATATATCAGGCAGTTGGTGTGTACGTATATATGCATGCATGTTTGGAGAAAACTACGTAAATAAAACAATTAATGAAAACGTAAACATAAACATTCATAATCACCAGATCTAGCTTTTTCAAAAAAATAATTATTTGGTTTATATTCGTGGAGATAATTAAAATTTAAATTGTAACTGGTGTATTTTTTTACATTTGATATTTTAAACAGGAGATATTAATTTATATTTTCCGAGTGTCAGTGAACATAAAAAGGTCGCTGCATACCAGAATACATTCACATATACGTAAAGATCCTCCTACGCAAACATGTCAGATATAGCAATTGGAATTTATCTTCGCTTAAAGGCCACCATTAGCAGTCAGTAAGATTAATGTTTAGTCAGATTCTTTTCATAGATTTATTTTTGACGCCCTACCAGGCCGGATCAACGAAGTTTCCTTTTTACATAGGGATTTTAATGGGATATCCTGCGAGGAACCAACTCGTGATTTAGTAATAATGGATCTGCAGGTCTAAC
>CM042145.1:115870609-115898109 GCA_023376005.1 Doryteuthis pealeii
TCATTTGTTTAGTATCTTTCTATTATTTTTTTTATATTATCTGTAGGATATGCTAAGCGCTGTTGTAACATGATTTTATAGAATGACCATCAGACATTCTATATTACATATGACCTTTTTGAAGTGTTTGTCTATGCTTGGATTACTTACACTGACGTGTCTATATGCTGGTCTCCATAGAATGTCACTTATGCGTTCGTCTTTGCTTCTCCAGTGGTGTCGAGCATGTCTTGTCAATCTTACTCGGTGGCCGTACAGCCGCTTTCTTGTTGAGTTTTGTTTCCATGTTTTGTTTAAGATTGCATACAACATTCTTGTGCAACTCTCATCTAGCTTGTTCTCAAGGTACTTTTTAGGTACCAAGTGGTGCAGCTGTACAGCAGCACTGATACGACTATGGTTTGAAAGAATCTTCACTTTTACTTATCAGTGAGATCGGAGTAGTTCCATATTAATTGATAATCTGTCTATAGCAGACTATACCTTTCCTATGTGTGCATTTACATCACTTTCTTATAAAACTAGATTGATAAACCAATCAATGGCTACGTTAATGATATTTCATTGGTTTATTTGGAATGTTTCATCAAGTCTTTTGCATGTAGTGTCAATTATTTTTCTTATATCTTCACGACCTGTAGGGTGTATTAATTTACAAAGTGCTTTTGTTTTAATGTCACCTTCCTGTTAAAATCTTAGGTTTTTGCTATAAATCTAATGCAATGATTTCAATGTAATTTATGGCTTCCGTATTAAGTTTTCCAACGTCACCGCATGCACTTTCATACAATTTAGAGATATCTTTGTCCATTCTTTTTTTAAAATATTTATCTGGATTCATTTTGTATATCGCCCGAAACTTGTCAACCACTTTATAGTTATCTGATAATTTCATTATTTCTTTAACTAATTCAGTTTGAAATGTATTACTTTCATCTCAAAATGTTTATAGTTTAATTATATCTAGGATAACTTTTTCAATATTCGCAATTTGTCCCGTAAATTGTGGGCATTTCTGACTTTTGAAACCGTAATTTTATTTCTTGTCTTGCTGTTCTGGTTGTTTAAAAAGTAAAACGTTTTCCATCATCCTTTTAATTAAACTCTCGTCTTTTTCAATGAATTTCAACTTGTAGGCTTCAATTGTAGGTGCAAGAATGCTTTTAATTAATATCTGAAATCAATATCTTCCATGTTCGTGTAGGCTCAAAAACAACAGCAACAATGGTCTACTGCTAAATATAGGAACCAATTGTTAATATGTTATGTAAAAAACAAGACAAATATAAAAACAATACAACTTACGTTGTTTGGATGTATTCTATTAGTTCTTTACTATATGTTTAAGTCCTTTAGGAGTTTTATGTACATTGGTGATCGTTGTTGAATTTTTATTAAGTAACGATACTTTTTTCATGTTGACTTGTTTTATCCCCCAGGGAACTCTAAACTTGACTCTTGGTTTTGTTGATGGTTGTTTAGATTTTAGAGCAAGTCAACCCTTTTGGTTATTTTATGCCGAAGATGTTTTGTTTTATTGATTCTTGTTGGGTATTTAAGTTATATATATATATGTGTGTGTGTGTGTGCGTGTGTGTTAGCAAAGAAGACCCCCACTATCTGTTTATATGATTCACACAGGATCGAGAATTCGGAGCAAATTTAGAATAGATGCAAAGATTCTGCACCTTGACACTATTCTTTTTATCACGATTGACAAAATTTCAAAATGATGCTCCAGTTTAGTTAAGCAGATAGAGCCGAGAGCTTTTGAGCATTTACTTATAGGCACATAGAGTTGTGTCCTGTGTATGAGGTTAAACTGCATCTAGTGGTTAAGTACCAATTTTTGAGCTCAGAGGAATGTAGAGTACCATTCATCGCCATTACTTTAAGGTCCACTCTGATCCATAGTACATGTTAGGGTCCCATCTACGAGTCAAATAGAAAAAAATGAGTTAAAAATTGAATACTCATCAATAACGAATAAAACAGGACGTATTCGGCATAAAATAACGCAACAAGGGTTGACATTCCGTAAAACCCAACCCGCCATACAACTGCATAAATCTATACAGTACATTATATATATATATATATATATATATATATATATATATATATATATATATACGTTTTGAACTTATACATTTTCATCATTATTTCTCTCCAATAATAACTTCCTTGACTCTCCTTTCTGATATGTATGTATATATCAATATATACATATGAATAACTTTAGAGATAGATATTAATAGGTAAAGTTAAGAAAAGTGTATAAAATCGAACATTTTAATTCAGGAATTTAAAATCTAAAAAAAATGAGGCATTTATTGTATTATTTATATAAAAACCACAAGAATGTAACTATAAAAAATACTCAAGTAATATAAAATATTCAACCCATAATATAAAAAAACGCATATTGCGGTTAGGGAGCAATTATGATTGCATCAGATTTTTTCTGTCTTTAGGGAAACTTCCAATAAAATTTCAGCATTATTCTTTAAAATTTCAATACATTTTTTTTCATATCTTAATTTTTTTTTACTCTTCGAATGACTTCATATTGAAAAAAAAAAAATTATTCGATTAAATATGATCAACCTTAGAGTTTTGCTAAAAAGATTCACTTAAACTCCACATTTGGTGGACTTTATGCTCCGTATCGTTACATCATATTGATAGAATATAAGTTGGAGGTGTGCCGACCCGAGTTCAAATTCTGGGCGAAGCTCTTTGCATTTCACATAGCGCTAATAACCTTGGGAATTGTATGAATCCAGATTCTCTCACTCCAGGTATTGGCAAATAGTAGGGGAGATTGTGTTCTTTATCTATGGCTAGGTAACCAGTCTAGGAGAAGGAAAACTCTGAATTCAAAGCTGTTAAACCCCGCTTAAGAAATTGACTTTGTGTCACGTCCTGCTCGTGCGGAGGAGTTGGTATATATATATAATTTACATATCTTTTGAATAATTTCATAAAATTAACATTATGTTTTATCATAATTAATTGCAAATAAATGTATCGGCGTCATCATAGTAGCATGGATACCCATGACTATTTCTCGCTAAGAGTCCCTATCATTTATAACCCTCTGGAGTCCTCTGCGTAGCATTCAGTATACACACATATTTGGTCAATATAGGTCTTTGCTGAAATGCCCACAATGACGTTCCCATGTGCTTGTTTCCACAGGAGAACGTCATTTATGAGTTCGTCCCCACTTTTTCAGCAGTGTGTAGAATGTTTTTTGTCTTACTAGGATTATTTGTGGGATACATAGGAACAATTACTATGTAGCTAAAATTAGATTTGTATTTTGTTTTATTTCATTCAGTGTTGGTTCTAGACAGGTTGTCATACCATGGATAAAGGACTCGGTCAGCTCAACTATTTATGAATAGTTAGTGGGAGAATAGATAAATGTAAGCCTTTCCTAATGGCATTGGAGCGAAGGGAATCGCTTTGTTCAGGATTTGAACTCGCCTCGTCATGTTAATTTCCAAAGACTATAACCGTTACGCAAACGCGCCTCTATACCCGGTGTATGTATATGCGTATTGTGTAACTGTAGGGTAAATGCAAAACCCTGAATATTTCAACCATTCGAACTAAGTTTAAAATACAATATAAATAATTTCTAAAACCGTAATCGCTATCTTTAAGACTCAACTTATTTTAAAATCTATAATATAAACTAGCAAGAATATGTACCCACAAGGCGTAAAGATTTTAATGTAATGAAATGCATTAAATTAGAAAGACTAACAAAATTGAATAAGAATGCATATAAAAAGTTAACACTTATTTTAATAATATCTTAATTGGTTTCAATATAAAATCTTTCATAGGTTTGATCTTAATACATTAGAGAATGAAACAATAATATTAGAGATCAATAACTCAAAATAATTACTTATTAAACCCAGTTTTGTTAAAACAAGAATGCAAATTAACCACTCCATATATTATGTAAACCTTCATCTCTTAGTGATATATAAGATATTGTAGGATTTTGAACGGACTAATAAGATGTGCTCTATAGAGGTGAATCTAAATCAGATTTTCATAGAGAAGTCGTTAATAAGATTTTCCCTATAAATTTCATAAACTCACACAATTGCTGAAGGTATTGTTACATAAGCATTGAAGTAGTTTCGGTTACTGACACACCGATTTTCCATTATATTAAGTTGTTTTTATCCTTTTTGAGTTTTGTTTCATTTATTCTGAACGAATCGAAATAAGGAAAAAAGCCTTTCGTGTCTCCTCAGCAACTTTTGCCGCTTCAAAAATGAAAATAGTAAAACTCATATTGATTATATGTCACAATATGAAATGGTTTTAGAAGCCACAAACAAGAGATATCAAAACTTGTCAAGCAAAAATTCAATTGCCAAAGATAATACATAGACGTAAACAATAAGGAATATTTATTAGAATTAACTGATCGATATTGAAGATAGTTTTTTTGTTTTTTGCTGTTGTTTTTTTTTATTTGGCCAAAGATGCAGTCTAGCTGCTGTCAAACATTTTGTGTCTGAGGACAATTTTAACATGGAAAATAATATTTATTGACTTTGCCATGTTTCCTTAATATCAATGATTTGTATATCCAATAGTTTCTCTTATTCAATAATTCCATTTCATTCGGATTTTGCATGAAATATTGTAAATTATAGCCAAATCTGCCAAAGAAATCGTTACATTTCATTATAACGTATAACCACCACTCAGTATCAATTCGGTGACGCTGAGAAAAACAGACACTGTACTGGGAGGGAATTGAGAGAGGGCCATGATAGTTGGGAAGTAGAGAAGTGAAACGTAAACCCTTTAGTTCAGAATTTGAACTCGGCTCATCGAGTTCATTTCCAAAGACTATAACCGTTACGCAAACGCTCCTCTATACCCGGTGTATCTGTATGTGAGTGTCGCTGAAAATTGACGTAGAGCTTACGATCTTATCTAGCTTGCGCCCGTACATGAAAATACTTTAAAAAAAGCTTCCGTCAAAAATTCTTCGGAAAATTAGTATTATTCTACGATAGTTGATAGGTGTATAACGCCAAAATTCTTGCATACGAAACTCATCTTGCGTTGCATCCTACTCACATTGCATTATTCAGGATGTATTCAGACATACGTCTTTTCTTAGATATTTAGCTTATATTTCTTCTATTTTGCTATCTTCCCTTTTAGTTTGGGCTACATCTGTCAATCTCTCACTGGTCTGGCTGGTGGTTGATTTTGAGTTATTTTGTATCCGACTTAGGGCGTCTTGTATTGTTATTTTGTTCTAAATAAATGGCACAATAATTTCTTTTTGTTTCGAGTTCGCATTTTATCACAAACACACGCGTGAGAATTTGGCTAATTGAACGGACTATAGAAATTACGGTCCATTTCCTTCAGCGGCAAGCCAAAGACTGGTTTTCTAAACTCTCTTCACACGGTTCGCATTGGATCAACACAGAGTTAAGGGGTGTCCATAATCCTTTCTGTGTTTTTCCACTAACCGTTATTTCAAAATCGACGCTACACTTACATACATGAGTAATAGGCTACCTATCAATTATGTAACAAACTGTTGCATTTTCAGATAAAACCGAATCTGATAAACAAGGCTTTCTTGTAGGTAAAATATTGTCTGGTGATGCTTATTATTTCTTATAAGTGTCATCAGCTCAGCTAAATAATAGATCATTCCGGTTTTATCAAAAATAAAGAAAGGAAAGTAAAAGGACATTCTACATAGAAAAAATATAATAAGAAAGAGAGAGTAGAATATTGGAATATCCAACAAGAATAAATGTCTTTGGCATAGAATAACGCTACACAGGTTGAAATTTCATGAAATCCAACCAGTAACCAACCAACCAACAAACCAACCAACAAAAAACAGACATCAAATAATTATTGAATTTTAATAAAACATTTGGTAATTATTAAAAAGAGAGCAAACATTTTTCTAAAAATATTCTTATTCAAAATTTCAAATAAAAATCATTTTGTAATTGTGATTAGAACACTTCTTAATTAAATTGATGATTTATTTCATTTATAAAATTGTGCATTAATACAGACTTTTAAAATATTTATGAGAAAACACATCTCTTGGTTTTTATGAGGTTTTATGTTATCCATATTTCCATATGCCATTATTTGAAATTAGTATTATTTGGATTATTCGGACAGTTGACCTCATCTTTATTGTTATCTATAGAACGTTTTGACTGTTGTTCCCTCCGGTCTCTTTCACAGTCTAACACTTGTACCCCAGCTATGGTTAGTAAAATGAAAAAAAGATACTCCGTGGATTGAATAAAGGATTGGGTTCAAAGTTCCGTAATGGCTCCCGATTACGACAAGAAGGTTCCCGAGTTCGAGAATGTCCCCGAGTCCGACGAGAAATACCTAAAGAAGGCCGGAGGGTACATCGACCGAAACGTTGTACAGATAGCAAAGATGAGGACAATAGTCCGAATAATCCAAATAATACCTTGTTGAGTTATTTTATGCCGAAGACGTTTTGTTTCATTCATTCTTGATGAGTATTCAACATTTATTTCAAACTCAATTCTTTAAACATTTTTTATTTAACCCATAGATGGGACCCTAACAGATACTACCACCAGTCACCCAAGATTGTGGACTGCCATTTACCCGAGATTACAGACTGTGGTAGCCACCCAAGATAATGGAATGTCAGCTACCCGCGATCGTGGACTGCCATTTACCCGAGATATTGGTGTAGACTGACCAGTATTCAACTATGCTGCAAGTTGAATCTTCTTTTGAGAATCAAGTCTTGGTAAATGGTTTAAATAGCAGGTTGGACTATTCTATGTGGCATGGTCAAGTCTGTTTCCAGGATTTTGATTGGCTGCTGGTTTTAGTGTGTATATTTTATATGTATATACTGAACACTTGACGATGTCCTATCAATTGCTACAGAGTGTATTCGATTACACTCTGTCTATTTTTGTCTATTGACTGGGAGCTAGTCACAGCATTCATATATACGTGTATATATCAGATAGTTTATATATATATATATATATATATATATATATATATATATATATATATATATATATATATAACACTTTTTCCATCTCAAGTCCTGACGAAGTTTTACTCAAACTAAAACGTTATAACATCAACTTCACCATTGAGAATAAATTAATCTTTTAGGAATATTTCGTGTTTTTCTATTAACTAATTACTGTCGGATTTAATTTCCTAATTACTTTCATGTCTCTGTAAACGTATAAAACGGTATACATTTAAGATATAACAGATATGTACATATCTTCAAACAGAAAGTAATTTACTGATTTTAGCTATGAAATGTGACGGTTAAATTATATTCGTCGCTTTATTTTAGTCGAATATCTGTTATATATCCCTTCATCTCTTGTGTATATAATGGGGGGGGGGGAGTAGAGGGGTGAGTATATGATCTCTTACTTTTCTGCTTGTTCTTACTTTGTCGGTGGCCATCTTCCATTGGGCTGACTTCTTCCTTCCTTTGAGCTAGGTCGTCTGTGATCATGTCTTGTTTGTAATAAATCAGCAAGACTTTATTGTTTTTTAAGATGTCTTTATTCTAAACCCACAACCCAAATGAGGGGTAAGAAGTTCGAATCTTAAGGGCTAAGGGAACCTACGTCCGCTCCTTCTGACTAACGGTGGAAATCTGGCTACTAACCCTAATGTTTGTTCTCACGCCTTTCCAATTCGGGTGTGAGGTCAAGTAAAGGTCATTACCTGTTAATAATATAACTCCGATTTTGAATCTTCAACGAACTTTAATTCAAAATCTAACTACACTTAAAACATTATTGGTAGGCAACCCACGAATCATGTAACATATCTATGGCTCACTGTGCTTCTTTTTCAAGCTCTTCCAGATTTAAAAATGTTTATTGAACTAGTTGTAATTTCGTTCGATAACCGAACATTGAAATGCATTGGTATCATCTTACAAATATTAAAATTGAGTTGGTTATAACCTGCAAGTTTTCTGGATTTAAACTGAGGCAAAGTTCAGCAAGTGAATAATTTTAGTTGGCTTCAAGACTTTAGAAATTATGACAAAAAAAAGTAAGACTAAATTAAAATAAATTTAAAATGCATAGAAATATATTGTAAAACCAATATGATGATAACGAATATATAAACTCGCTTCGTCAGCAGGAAAATTAATTCAAATAGACTTTAAGTGTATAAAAGCAATCGGCATTGCCAAAATATAAAATATAAAATATCTCCTAATGTCATTACCGGGGGTAGAGTTGGATTTACACTCACACAAACACACACATGTATTTATGTGCGTATATGTGTTTAATTCCAACTTTACTACACAAACACATACACATTGCCCTACAAACACATAAAAGATACGAATGACACGAGATTATTCGTCTTGCTAACAAAGTATTCATTAATGTTGTTTGAAGAATTGCGAGTTCATAACCATTTGGTCTGAAGATCGTATCGGCTAGAAACTGTGAATAACCAGGCGCCATTGACTCAATGTCCACGCTAACATAACTTAAATATAAATGGTCTATCAAAGATATTGAGCACAGTTTACTTTTAAATATAGGACTCTCTCTCTCTCTCTTTCTCTCTCTCTCTCTCTCTTTCTCTCTCTCTCTCTATATATATATATATATATATATATATATAATTAACTATTTACTATGAAGGCGCTGATATATATGAACCCACAAAAACATCATGCCCTGTTAACAAATAAAGTGCCCCTTCTTTTTTCTTCTTTTTTCCTCACACCTTAGCACGTAGCTGCCCCCGCTACTCTTCTGTCCCTTCTAATTACCCTTTTCAGCATTAAAAGCAGACTGAAATCTCAATTGTCTTCAAATAAATTTGACAAGCTTCGTTACATATCGAGGCGAAATTTCATTTGAACGAAGTAATTGTGTTTTTTCCGTATTTTCTTCAATTTTCAATTCCATTTTGTCGGATTCACTCAATCTGTTATTCTTGATATATATATATATATATCATTATTGTATGTGTATGTTTACATATAATTTCCCGATGGTGTCTGGAAAATGTAGGCTAAATATTAATCAGAAATTTTAAAACCGTTCTCGAAGCAAATAAATGTAACGTCTACTGGCTGCAGAAATGGTTTGCATTTTGTAAGATTATTAAAAGCGGCCTCCTTTATACACGCTGCAAACACAATTTGTATCCCCAGGTATGGAAGTCTACGTTTATGTTGGAAACAAATTAAAAATGTCTATTTCATCCAGGAAACAATAATTTTTTTAAATCTTTAAAATCGAAAGCTCTGTTTCCTAGTCCACACATTTCTAATGCTATTTTATTTGTAAATAGTTGTGTTGTTTTAGGACATATCAACCCCTTTTGGGTCGTTTAATGCTGAATCAAGTAATTTGTACATAAATAGACAGATAGATTAAAAGTTCAATATAAGTTCTTAATAGAATTTAATCATCATATTTGATGAAGAGCAGTATGTTTAATTAACAGGGAATGTGAATATACCAGAGTATGATAACATTGATGATCAAAACGTTTGATATGTTTATTTAAGACCTATTGCTTTTGTTCAATATGCAAAAAGTATAATAATCTTGATTTGACTCTCTCACTTTTTTCTTTCCTTCTTTTCATTATGTTCGATTGAAACTAGTTAGTGTTATCGCTCCAGCGCACTCGTTTCTCTCTTACATAATTTTTAGTACCCTAACAATTATGTACAGTTAGTTTAGAAACAAAAATGGCCGTTAGGAATTTATGGCCAGTAGCCTTCGAGTACGATGTCATGGAGGATTGAGTGACACGTGTTGACCTCATCTTGACCTCTTTTCCGGTAGATACCGTTAGAATCAATAGAGAAATGAGAAAGAAGGCCTCTTCGGATTTAGATTAGAAAGAGTTAGTCGGAGAGAGCAAGTCGCTTTAAGCGCGCTGCCATACTCAATCTTCACAGTAGTCTGGATGGAGATTTTGAAATAAAATATGATATAAAGCAAATCGAAGTCTTGGGTTATTTATCTAAAAACTACCAATGACCCAGGGCTTATGATAGACGAGAAATCCCCAATGGAAGACCAGACACGACATCCCCAAGACAAGTTCCAGACGCTAGAAGAACAACATAAGATACCAAAGATGATCAGAAGAGTACACAACATCTCTATCTTTCCTCTATACTTTCCTTCTTATAATATTGTTTCTGTGTAGCATGTCCGTTTTCTTTCCTTTCTTTATGATAAAAATGGAATGGTTCATTATTGAGCTTAGCTGACGTCACTAATAAGACATAAGAATTCGGCCGATAATCAGGATTTACACTTTTGCATTTCATCTTGGACGATTTGCCCGGTCTCATTTTTAAACAGAGGGTGTTGCAAGTGGTCGTACAATTAAGAAACACGAATATTATTATATTTTTATATTAATTTGTTCATCAACTTTTATGAAAATTGAATTAACGAAAGACTTCTGTCTTTAAACACAATACTTGATGAGTTGATCGCTCAGTCGTCGGCGCTTAGAATTCACTAACTGAAACCCCTCAGGGGTATACACCCCCTCCAAAACGGGGTGCCCTGGATATGACATTCAACTGCATCTAAGGACGAAGCTCTAGTTCTTTGGAGCTATGGGGAGTATGGTGTACCCCTTCATAGTTTGAACGTTAACTTATAAATTTTAAAACTTTCTGTGCAATTTCTTTTGATTTTTTTTTAACATACGCAAAAACAGCGAAAACAGGTTGATTTTGATATGTTTTCAATAAATTTTGAAGCACGATTTTTTTTTTTTTCAAATTTAACCAAAATTTTCAATGTTGCCTATTATTAGGTATTTTTGAACCCCTTAGAAGCTTGCTAAAAATAACAATGTTATTTTACTAGTTTTAAATATTGCTACAATTTTTTTTTAATGCGCGTCATTACATAAAATGTCGGCTTGGTATGTGCACCTCTGAACATGCTTTTTTATTTTAAATTTCCCATATGTTTCGAACTTACTTTCCAATAAAGAAGCCTTCGTTTCCCTTTCTATTGGCAATTTTTCTAGAATCTCAACATCTAGACAGTGCCCAGGCAGTCATTCGGACAAAGTCTGCGTTTCCTCAGAAAGGTTGTTTTCACAATACAATATTAACACCAGAAGCTGGTGTGAGAAGCGAAAATTGCCGGGGCAAAAGATTTTTACGTTTTTATTTCTTTTACAATATCATTTTGTTTTCTCGCGGGGAACAACGGAATCGACTTACCTCGACCTTTCATTCATTCATTCATTTATTGAGGGAAAAAGAAAGAAAGGTGTAAAGATAAAAGAAAAAAAGAAGAAAAAAACAAAACAAATGCACACGAGAACTTGCACATACAGACACATATGCACACGAAAAGCCAACCAAATATCAAAGTCTCGCGAGATTTCGAGCGTGAAAGCAAGACGGTTACTCAATCGTCTCCGTTTAGCACCAACAGCGCGGAAATAATATTGTTTGCTGAAATGCGCCGGAGACGACCAGTGAATTTGATATCAGGCCGAGAGAGTTTTTTTCGTCTTCTTGCCTCAATTCAGGAGGGAATCAAGAGAAGATGAAGAAAAAAACATTGGTGTTTTTCTATCTTTTTTTTTTTTTTAGCTTTCTTTCCCTGTTCGCGCGAAAGTGAGATTTCGAATGAATGCCGGATGAGGTGAAGGCAGACGTTTAAACCTCAGCGTTTAAGAATCTAATCTCTGTTTATTCGTGGCGATGGTGCAAGGGGAGAAAGGGTAAGTGAAGAGATCTGATTAACAAACAAAAGCAAAGGTTTTCCATTAATTTGTGAATTCCGCCCAGAGGAACTGATTAATCGATGGGTTTAAGGTCAGAACATGGTAAAGGCGATAATAACAGGGTCGGCAATGAAGAAACCTAGTCTTCGGCATAGTAGTTGAGTACTAGCTGGAGAGTGATACTCATCTCAAAGCTTCTATGAGCAATGATACAATGATAATGACAAGCAGGACCTGTGAATATACCACAGTATGATAATTTAATTATTACAACGCTTGATATATTTACTAAAGAGCTATTGCTAAATAGTTCAATATGTGAAATATATAAAAATCTTTTTTTTCTTTTTCCTTCTTTACATATTTCATTAAGTTTGATTGAAACATATTAGCATTATCGCTTCCGAGTCCTCATCCCGATCTCTTCCCTCTTCTCTTTTTATTCTTTCTTTCTTATATATTGCTGCATAATCTGTCATTTTTTCCCCTTTCTCTATAGTAAAAACGGAATGTTCCATTATTTAGATGAGGGGATGACACCCATAAGAAATAATTCGGCGGATAAGCAAAACCGGATGATCGGGATTTGCATTTTTGCATTTCATTGCGGGCAATTTGGACCGTCACAGTGCGTGGCAAGATGATAATGGCTCTACAATTAAGGAACATGAGTATTAATATATTTAAGTAAGTAAAGTCGTCGGGGCGGCCTAATGTTGGTATCAGCCAGACAGCGAGGGAGTATATCCCCTTTTCACTAGCGCTTGAGATTATTTTAGCGTCTGAGGTGGAGCGCCACACCTACCATCAGCTCCTTATGTTACCGCACAGATCCCTGTGCTATCCATACGCTGAGTTGGCAAGCGCCGGTATCGAACTAGAAACCTTGTGGTTCCTAGTCCGACACTCTACCGACTGAGCTAACACATGTCTTGTCCGATACAAAATAGTATTATAAAACAACTTCCAGAACATTGGCAAAGATGCATGGACTATAAGGGAGACTATTTTCCACATATTCGAGACACTCTACTGACTGAGACGGAGCCTCACTTACCAGATAATTTAAAGCAAATTAATTACTCTTGAATATGTTTTTTCAGTTCCATCATCTGTATTCTTTTTTGCCCAAATAAGGTTTGACATTATTCCGTTATTAGCATTTTTTAAAAACTTTTCTCAGTGGAAATGTATTTACTGTATAATAACCCAGTAACACTATACCTTCACTGTCTGCTGACGTTTTTGTATTTATAATTAAATAGTTGATTTCACTGGAGTCATCATCACACCCCCACCCCTGTCTTTTTATTTATCTTCGTTGTTAAGCTCGTCAGATTTTTTTCCTTCTATTTGCATTGTCTATAAACTCGTCTGTGTGAACGTGGCTATTAATTTTAGGAAAAGACAAATTTTTATATATATATCTAAATTAAATCAAACAAGTTTACAAAGATCACTATGAAGTCGCCAATTATCAATTATTCTTTGTTATTAAACAAATTCTGAAATATATTTAATATAGAGATACGCTACCTATGAAAACACGTACATATTTATCATATATATGCTAGTAGGCGGTGGCTGAGCGTCTTAGTTTTCTGGGTATGACGTTAAACTGTATTTAATTGTAAAGTTGCAAATTTGAAGCTCTGTGGAATGTGGCGTACCCCTTCAACGCCAATACTACCATGTCCACTCTGATACGGAGTGGTACTATGTGTTAGGGTCCTATCTATGGGATAAATAGAAATCAGCTTGAAAAATGTGTTTAAAACTTGTATTTGAAAATATGTTCTATACTCATAAATAATGAATAAAAGAAATTGTCTTCGGGATAAAATAACCAAACAAGTGTTCAAATGCCGTAAAATCCACCCACCAACCAATGAATTAAGGAGATTATTGGTATTTACTCACAAATAAACGTCCTTCGTGTCACTGGGGGGGGTAATAATTCTCTGACTGTTTTCCTCTGTAAACTGCTAAGTCCACCTATTCCCAACCCTGGGTAGGGCATCAAACTGCATCTGTGGTGAGGTTCCAGTTCTGGAGATATGTTAAGTTTGAAGTATCATATCTTTGTCATCCCTCTTAAGTCCACTTTGACCAGGGGTGGTAGTATCTGTTAATTTTACATCAATATTTCAAATAGATACGTAAATAGATTATTCGTATTCGATAGTCCCTTGTGCAAAGAAAAAAAAAACGATACAAAAATGTACATATGATCGAAGCAATAAATAACCCTAGACAGGTTGATATGCCTTTAAAATCAATCAATAAATCAATCACTATAATTATTGGTATGATTACCATTTTCAATACGGCAATTAAAGATTGCTCAGATTTTGAAATTTCTAACAAAACAATCTATATATTAATACTCGTCTTTCTTATTTTTACGGCCGCTATCATCTTGCAACACCTTTTGGTTGAGAATGTGACCGTCCAAATTGGCCTAGATGAAATTCAAAAATATAAATCCTGATTATCTGGCGTTGCTTATCCACCGAATTATTTCTTAGTCCTTGTCACCTGAGCTCAGTAATGGACCCTTCTGTTTTATATTATAAAGAAAGGGAAGAAAAAAAGGACATGCTACACTGAAAAATATATAAAGATGAGAGGAGGGAAAAGATATATATATATAGAAAGAGAGGGTGAATACACAGAAGCGATAACATTAACTAGTTTCAATCGAACATGATGAAAAAAAAAAAAAGTGAGAGTTAAATCAAGATTATCATACTTTTTACATATTTGACTATTCAGCAATTGTTATTAAGTAAACACATAAAAAGTTTTGATAACTAGATTTTCATATTGTCGTATATCCACAGGTTCTGCTAGTTGATAGATATTTTTATTTAATATGTTCACCAGGTAAAGTTTCAAATCTATTTAACAACAAAATGGACGTCGTGGAGAGATTTTGTTAAATTTCATTTTTCTAAAATAAACAATCAAGAAATAAAATTGTGTTATATAGATATGGAAGCGCGTTGTGTAATGGTTAAAGTCATGAAGAATGAACTCGTCGTCCTGAGTTCAAATCCTGGAAGTGGTAATTGCATTTCACTTAGCGCTAATAACCTTGGGAAATGTATGAATCCTATTCTACCTCCAGCTATGAATAAATAGTAGGGCAGACTGTGCTCTTTAACCTTGGTTAGGCAACCGGTCTAGGAGAAGGAAAACTATGAATTCAAACCTGTTAAACTCTTGTTTACACATCCTACTCGTGCGGAGGGGTTGGTATATATATATATATATATATATATATATATATATATATATATATTATTATTATTATTATTATATTTTGTGTTCCTCTATAAATCATAGAACTACTAAAGACTTGCCTATTTTTCCAGGCCTTTAAAGACAAAATCTCACATACCAATATTTCTTTGCAATTCGTAGATATACACAAATAGGAAAGCATAAGTATACTGTCATAGAATTGTTCTGTATTACATATTCAAGGATTCAAGAAAATAAACAGAAACTGTAAAATATCATGAGTGCTTAGGTGCGGATACCCGAAGAAAAACTCTTGGGAATTATATCTCACAGCCTGTTTCGAAATTACACAAAATATTTATAATAGTTTCTTGTTTCCTCTATTCTCACCTGCGAATTTGCACCGGATGATATTTGGACGTCAACACCTACATTTTAAATCAGTATTTCTTTCTCTTCCTTCTCATCTCTGGGCATTGGGTCATCATCTGCTGAATGTTTGAGGGCATTGAGGATGGTTTTTTTGCAGTACGAGCTGCAGAGATTTATTCTTTACTAGTTTACCTGTGCCATTTAATACTGGTAGAAAATCTTGCTGTTGCATTCTTCTTATAAACTATCAATAATTATATATACACGCGCATATTATTCTTTAACATTGGTATCACCATCAATATCCCTCCACTACTACTACTACTACTACTACTACTACTACTACTATTACTACTACTACTACTACTACTACTAATACTAATAATAATAATAATAATAATAATAATCTATTAATAATGGAGATTGTCTATATGTCTGTCTGTAACAAAAACTACGTCATAGCTTTACGTCACAGCCTACGTCACAATATTCTTATGCTATATACACCCAAAATTTGAGTAAGCCATTTTAAAAATTGTTTTTTACTCTCGTCCTCTTTTTTTTTTTACAGTAACAAGAAGTTAACTAAAAGGTTTCCAAATAAATAAATACCTACGATTTTGTGGAAAATTGATGTGGAAAATATTCAAAATAATTGTTTGATTATTACATGCATGCAACATTTTATTTGAGAGGGACGGGGCTCAGTTTTCATTTCAATTGTTTTTAAAAAATGTTTTACTCCTTTAATAAATATGAGGATTTGTCTTACTTATGATACAAACCCTCTGACATTGAATTTTTAACTCCCACCCTCTCAGGCAATATCTTTCAAAAATTAATTTTTACGACGCCTGGAGGGTGTTTTCTGTTGCTAATGATATTTAATTACATTAGAACTGAAATACTTGTGCCCGGAGAGTGCCTATATTTTCTAGTAATAATAATAATAATAATAATAATAATAATAATAATAATAATAATAATTAACAGGACCACTGGATATACTACAGTATGATGATCTAATTATTACAGTTTCATGTGTTTACTTAAGAACTATTGCCAAATAGTTCAATAAGTACAAAGTATAATAATCTTTATTTAACTATCTCTCTCACTTTTTCTTTTTCCTTTTCATCTTCATTATGTTTGATTTGAAACAGATTAGTGTTATCGCTTCCACGTGACTCCCCCTTACTCTTTCTTTATTATATTTTTTCTTGGGTAGTTTATACTTTTTCTTTCCTTTATTTCTTTATAATAAAAACGGAACGGACAATTATTTATCTGTGGTGACCGCTCATAAGAATTCGCCGGATAAATTCTTATTTCTTATGGATGTCTTCAACTAATGGAGTGTGCCGTTTTTATTATAAGGGAAGAAAATGACATGCTACACAGAAAGAAAATTGATAATGAAGAGACTATGGGAAAGAGAGATACGGGGGAACACGCCGAAGCAATAACATTAATTAATTTCAAACAAACATGAGGAAAAGAAAAGAAAATAATTTGAGAGTTAAATCAAGATTATTATACTTTTTACATTTACAATAACTCTTAAGTAAACATGTCAAACGTTGAGATAATTAGATTATCATACTGTGGTATATCCACTTATTATTATTATCATTACCAGTTATTATTATTATTATTATTATTATTATTATTATTGAGCTTTTGACATCTGCCATAACAGGTGTTTCATTAGAGGCTGGGTGACAGCAAGTCTCTTTAGGCCTCCAGGACTCTTCTGAGTATTCTATCTAAACTTAACAGTGCTGTAGTTTGGATGTTCTCAATTCTTCCACTGATTTTCAATTCACCCAAATTCTTTTCCAGACATTTGGGGTCCGTTCCAAGGGTAAAAAATTGTAAATGGTACGACCATCATGTTCCACAGTTTTCTCAGTTCTTTGGTGAAGTCCAAGTATTTGTCTATATTTTCGCTTTCGGTTTTTTATTATCATTATCATTATTATTTTGCTCTTATCGAGGTTTTCACTTCTGGTTTTCACTGATGTTCTGGTGACTAAGAGACTGCAAGTTGCATCGGCTCTCAGGATTCTTGTAAGTATTGTTGTCGATCTCAGCAAAGCTATAGTCTGGACAATTACAATTATTTCTCAGATTTCTAGTTCCCCAATTCAATTTTCAACGTTTTTTTATGGATTGTTTGGAATGTTCTCATAGCGATTGGTATTACTGTGATCTCCATGATACGCAAACTAAAAAAAACTCTCAATATTTTTCAATTTTCCTCACTTTATTCTTAATCTATAATCTTAGAAACGTCGAGGTCTAGTAAAAGGCATATATATATATATATATATATATATATATATATATATATATATATATGTGTGTGTGTGAGGAGAAAAGTAGACAAACACGGGATGTTATGGAAACTGTATGTTTATTGTCGACGATATTGAATGACAGAAACTTTGCATCGTCGACAATAAACATCCAGTTTCCATAACATCCCGTGTTTGTCTACTTTTCTCCACATATTGTCGGATTAACCTCTTCACATTTCACCCCCCCTCACACACACACACACATATATATATATATATATATATATATATATATTGAGAGAGAGAGGTCAGTTGGTATGTATGTATGTCTGTATGAAACTATGAAAATAAAACAATTAACGACAAAGTAAATATATAAACACATTAAATATCAGCAGTTCTTCCGTTTTATGAAGATTTGATTTCGATTTGAAGATATTCAAAAATTAAAATATACATAGAAATAGCATTGAAATTCTACTTGAAAATGTCCAGCTTTTGTAAATCTCAAAAGTAAGCAAATACAACAGAGCTTTTGACTCCCTCTACCCAGTCGACGCTGGGTAGATGCTTTTAGTTAGATCTAAATATGGTCTTTTTACAGGGTTCGGATAATGTTTGTTTTTTTATCACAATGCATCAAAGGATTTTTGGGGTGTCATTTTCTAGGATATTTTGGTTTGCTAAGTTTCCAATTTCCCACGCAGTCGAGGTTGCTCAATGTATTTCTCTAGTTAAGTGGGTGGAGAAGCCCCTTCCTATCAATTGATCTTGTCCCATCAATACCTATATGATTGTATCAACGCTATTGCCCTTATATGGCAAGTCCCAACGCTTTTTATCATATATGTTTTAGAAGACGGTGGCTTAGGGTCTCAATGTCCTGGATATAACGTTAGATTCTATTTGATGGTAAAGTCCCAATTCTGGAGCTCTGGGGAATGTAAAGTACCCATTCATCATCATTACTCCCAGGTCCACTCGGACACGGAGTGCAAGTACCTTATGGTTGAATAGAAAATGAATTTAAAGACAATGTGTTTAAAAAACTGATTAACCATCAAAAATGTGTAAAACAAAACATCTTCGGCATAAAATCATCAAACAAAGGTTGACATTCCAATAAATCAGTTAATTTTTTATCTTATTTTTTTTTTTTTTTTTGCTGCTGCTGCAGATTTTTAACTGATCTCCATATTCTCGCGGGCATGTATTGAGACATATAACTTCTAGAGGAGTAAACAGCTGAAATTAATTTTCTATATTTTTGCCATATATTGTTTCTAACTTACAAAATAGTGATTTTTGTTCTCTTGCAAATATATATTTAAATTAACTTCCTGTGCCTAAGAGAATTTAATGATTAATACTAAAAAAATCAATGAAAGATTTAATTCAATATTATTCTAAATACGAAGATCATTCAATAAATGCGGGGAATCTATATATCTATCTTCACACCGCTAGAAACCGGTTGTGTTCACGTGAGTCCGATGTATAGCAAACCAAATCTCCTTAGTGATCGAGAACCATTCTCGGTGTGGATGTTATATAATTCAATATTACATTTATAATAACTTTTCTGTATATTGTAAAAATGTTAATCCTGAAACCAGAAACATTTAAAACACTTGGCATCCAATTAGACTTAAAAGAATGTTAGCAATATTAAATTGATTTATTTGTGCTTGATTGGAAACGTGTAACTTAGTTACATGGGCTGCATCAAATAAAAAGTTTGTGAATCCCTGATACAAATATCTAAAGTCATGTAAATGTTATTTTTTCTAAAAACCAAAAACTACTCACAATTGTTTTTCATGGCTAATACTAGAGTATCATTCGGCACTATTCTAATGGCCAAAAGAAAAAATAGCGTAATAGGAAGCCTAATGAGTCAGAGACTATTTACCTGACAAGTCTGAATTATCCTGATGATCCATTAAGATAAACCTAGATAGACAGTCTCTGACACACACACACACACACACACACACACACACACACACACACACAGCCAAATCTCACTTTGTTTACAAAGTTTGAGAACTTTAGGTGAAGTTCATTTCCGCTTAGAAATGTAGCGATTAAATAGCCTGCTATACTTGGCGACTGACTGTGGATGTGTGCGGTAAGAGGTTTGGCGAGCGTAAGTTCGTTCGGGTCTCGAACCCAGACAGAGGCAGCTGCTAAAAATCGTATAACTATACTGATGAGAGGTGATACCTCGTAACACGTGTCTATAGTTTACTCTTTCTATGTGTATATATATATATATATAAAGGGTCGTTAAAAAACTTCTAAACCTCAACCAGATACTTTTTGACTATCCAGGCCTCTGTTTTGGCTATTTTTAAACTTGTCATATACCATGCACATTTGTATCGGTTTTACATAGCTGTGATCTTGAGTATTGCAACCCTTCCATGGATCTCTCGTTCCCCTGGTCATTTTTACAGCTCCAAACTATGATAGTTATCAAAGGTAATGAGTGCAGATTCTTTTCAATTTCTTTTCACATTGTCTACTTGAATGACCTGTTGACAAGTTCCCCTTTTTCGTGTTAACTAACACCGGTCTTCTGCTTGAGATTTGGCGATGCAGTTTTATCTCTAATTCCCAAAAGATTCTATGTGTCCTTTTTTCCTGGACAGATTCATGTCGATTCACGGTCGATTGAGGGATTTGGACAAATTTTAGTTCTTTACATAATTTTTCAGGGGGGGATATTATCAATTTCTCCAGCAAATACTGCATGATCGTGTACACCTTCAGTGCAAGTTTCCTGCATTGGCTTACAATGTGGTTGATGTCTAATCTCTCTCTCTCTCTCTCTCTCTCTCTCTCTCTCTCTCTCTCTCTCTCTGATACACACACGCCTCCAGCCTACCTCTCATTAAATTATCATGTGAAACATTTTTAGTCTGCCTTCGTAAATGTCCATGCAATTCTTCTTCTTTCCTTTTTGTTGTCTTTATTTTCAGAACAGTTTTTGACTATGAATAATTTTGAATTTTCTGACTGTTGTCCTCATTTCTATTGTGGTTTGCAAAAATACCATGTGCAGGCTACTGTAACCCCAGGTCTTGTTGAAGTGTTTATTCTTTTTATATATGTCATTTCCCTTTCTGTTGTATATATTTATTCAGTACCAGTATCCGGTGCTAACGGATCCATACAATATGTTACAAATCATTTAACAAGATAACTTACAAGGAAATAAAGAAGAGTTCAATTCTGTATAGCTAAACGCAGTATGATCAGTCCGAATATTTATCAGCTTATTAATTTACTTAGTTCTTACTCGTAGAATATTTAAGGCTATAAGCCAAACCATCTAGTTGAGTGCTAAAAGGGTGCTAGGTACTCAACAGCACTTTTTTTCACAATGTCTACTCGAATGATCTGTCGACAAGTTTCCCCTTTTCCTGGAAACTAACGCAGGTCTTCTGCACGGGATTTGATGGTGTGGTTTTATCTTTAAATCCCAGAAGATTCAATGTGTTCTTTCTTCAGGACAGATTCGTGTCTATACACGTACGATTGGTTTGTATGATAAACTTTAGTTCTTTATACATTTTGCTGATTATCACTTTCCCCAGCGTAAGTTGATCTTTCACTGGACTCTGAGTGACAACAAGTCTCCTCAGGTCTCAAGAACACTTCTGAGTATTCGAGCCAATTTCAACAATGCTGTTGTGTCGATAGTCTCAATTCTTCCTCTGATTTCCAGTTCATCTTTTCTGTTTTCTAAGCTTTTAAAGACCGTTTCAAATGCACCATCTACAACTGATATCGCTTTCACCCTCATATTCCAATGTTTTTTCTTCAATTCTCTAGCGAGGTCTAGGTATTTGTTTATCCTTCGTTTTCCTTAATCTTCACCTGTGATCTGCTGAAACTACAATATCTACCAGATGACAAGTTCTCTTTTTTTTGTTAATCAACACTAGGTCTGGTCTTCTAGCTGGTATAAGGGGACCAGTCTTTATCTCAAAGTTATTATTATTATTATCATTTACTCCTTTTGAGTTTTCACATCAGCATTAGCTGATGGTCTTTCACTGGAGTCTGAGTGACAGGAACTCTCCTCAGGTCTCTAGGACTCTTCTGAGTATTCTGGCAGATTGCAGCAGTGCAGTGTTCTGAATGGTTTCAACCCTTCCTCTGATTTCCAAACTTTCCAAACCCCTTTCCAATCCCTTTGGACCGTTCCAAGTGCATCAACTATAATTGGTATCACTTTGACTTTCATATTCCATAACTTTTTCAGTTTCTCTGGCAAGGTCCATTATTATTATTATTATTATTATTATTATTATTATTATTATTATTATTATTATTATTATTATTATTATTTAAGCATCGGTGGGAAACCATCCATTTAAATAAATGTAAGTGAATATTCCAAAGATTTTCTTTTATCTCTTTTATTTTCATGAACCCATAGACACAATCAAATGTGATAAAACAGCAATTAAAACTTACCAAACAAAACATTATTTTATTTCTATTTTCTGTATTTCTTGTTTTCTCATTCAGGGTAATATTTTATCTATCTCCGGATGGAATTTCGAATTAAATTTCAACTGAATTCATTTCTCTGGGATATTCTTCATAGATATATAAATATTTCAACCTCGTAATAATATTTTATTGAGATTTAAGATTAAATGAAAGGCTTGTTGTTTTATATGAACTTTTTCAATAAAGATTATTTAAATAAATAACACTTTCTTAAAGATAGAACTGAATTCAAAAGTGAATAACTATCTGATTTGGGGTAGATTAATAAAATCAACATTTAATTCATTTGTAATTTTACTTAAGTCATTTTTATACGTAAAATTTGCTCTTCAGTGTAACAATTGTTTAAATACGAATACGTCTCGCACAAATGATTCTAACTAGCAGGACCTGTGGATATACCACAGTATGATAATTTTAATTATTTCAATGGTTGGTATGTTTACTTAAGAGCTATTGAAGAAATAATTCAGTGTGTACAAAGTATAATAATCATGATCTAACTTTCTCTCACCCCCTCCCCTCCCACCTCTCTCTCCCCTTCTCTCTCTCCCTCTCTCTCTCTCTTCTTTCTCTCTCTCTCTCTCTTTCTCTCTTTTTTATATTTCTATTCTTCTTTTCATTGTGTTCGATGGAAACAGAAAACTTTTGCTTCGACGAATTTTCCCCTACTGTCGTACTTTCTTTCTTTCTCTTTATATTCTTTCTGTGTATCATGTCTCTTTTCTTCTTTTCCTTTCTTTATAACAAAACGCGGGATAGTCCATTATTTAGCTGAGGTACGACACAGATAAGAAACCAAGAATTCGGCGGATAATCAACACATGATAATCAGGATCTACATTTTTGTATTTAATGTGTACGATTTGGACGGTCTCATCTTTAACCAGAGGTTGTAGCAAATGATAACGGTCGTACAATTAAGGAACACGATTATTAATATATAGATTGAAAACTCTTCTCGGTTACCATTCATGTGAATAGCACTAATAAATACATGTGTTCATCGACCAGTCATGCGAACCCGGGTGTCATGCTGATTGCACCAATTCCCTTGACTCTCTCTTGCCATCCATCCCTATCGGAAATCGCTCGTGGGAGGATCTCTAGACGGCATCCAATGTCAACACAGGGCTGATTAATTTAAATTTTTGCAACACTGCCTACACTGGTGTGTCCTTGTGTGAGGGTCCACGTGTTCAAATTAGTTTGTCGCTTGAAGTATCCATACATCTGTTTTCTTCCCATTTGTGTTTTTTTCCTATTTGTGTTTCCTAGATCTTTTTTTAGATTATCCTTTATTTTGTGATATATCCGGGGTAGGGGATTTATTATTAAGTTGTAATAAGGCATATTCGCAGGCAAGTATAAACTGGTCGAGTAGAAGTAATAAGAGTTGTAGTCAGCGTAGGAATATTGGTAGTCTTGGAGTAGGCGCCTGTACCACTACAGTGTTGAGTATTTATGGTGGACATTATACAATCAGATTAAGTGAAGGAGTACCTAGGTATTTGCATATTCATTACATCATTTTGTTTTCTTTAAATGACTAATTAGATCTTAGACTTCACCCACAAATACAGTTAGTGACAGTTTGGGTATTACATATATCATTATTATACGAATGAAACAGCCAATGATATAGATATCTGTTAAAATCTACATGATTTTCATTTGTTCAGAATGCGAAAATAATGATAATGTATATATGAGTTACCAAACGCGGCTACACAGTGTCGACTGTGTAGAAGGGGAAACCCTTGTTTATTCATTCGATTACTTTTGAGATTTAAATTCTGGGATTTTAATTAGAATTACAAATGATATTTCCCTTTATATTTGAATTTTCAAATATCTTCCAAGATTACTCAAGTTTTCATATTTTTGCTCAAAAATCAAGAACTGATATTCAATGTATATATATATATATATATATTAGTAGGTGTGGCGCTCCACCTCAGACGCAAAAACAATCTCCTTGGTCTAACGCTAGTGAAAAGGGGATAGACTCCCTTGCTAATTGTCTGATAGCGACTTTAGGCATCCCTGATGACTTACTGTATATATATATATATTATATATTATATATATATATATATATATATATATATATATTTACTTTGTCGTTAATTGTTTCATTTACTTAGTTTCGTACGGACATACATTCATACATACATACCAACTGTTCTTTATATATGTGTAGATTTTCCAGTTATGTCGTTGAAAATTTCTTCACCCTTTCTTTCGTATATCACGGTTGCCACAGCAACTACTGGTATTGTTTTTGCTTTTGTTTTCAGTTGATACATTTGCCCAATTCCCCTACCCACCTCTTTATATTAAGATAACTTTTCAAACTATTGCAGAGCAATGTTTAAATAAACTAGGACAGACATATCGACCAGGAGATTTGTTTTATCCTAAAGATCTTTCAATATAATGTCTGGCCTGATGACATTTATATTTTTTGTCAGTGTTGTATTGAGAATTTCCAAGGAATCTTACCATCTTTTACCTCTGTGATACCTTCAAGGCAATGTTTCTACCGGTATATGGCAGATTGTAGACTTTGCAGATGGTCTAATGTAGATAATTTATTTTTCTGACATGTCTCAAATTGTAATCATTGTTTCAGTAGTAGTAGTAGTAATAATAATAATAGTAATAATCAGAAGAAGAAGAAGAAGAAGAAGAAGAAGAAGAAGAAGAAGAAGAAGAAACCATATTTTTTTAGAAGAGTACTATCGATAGAAAAATACCATCCAAAATGAAGCAGTAAAACATATAAATACAGAGAATTAATTCCTCCACCAATTTATAAACACACACACACACACATATATATTTATATATATATTTATATATATATGTGTGTGTGTGTGAAAAGATGGAAGTGAATCCGACGGTATGTAGTATAGTAATCAACAAATGTCCTGAAGAAGATCTACTTAACAGATCGAAACACTGCAGTGTCGGCTAATAAACTTACCAATCATTTCATTTAAACCTGTGTTTTTTTTCAAATTTCTCACTATACTACACACACACACACACACAACATATATATATATATATATATATATATATATATATATATATATATATATATATATATATATATATATATGGAAGTACTTAAGGGATATACAAAGGTACAATATACAACCGGTGCGTCTAGACCCAAGCGCGGCCGAGTTATGTGTGTGATAGTTCACATTGTATTCTTACGCCACAGGGTTACAGTTTACGCGTAGGGAAGTAATTCTTATGCTACTGTTACAACAATCACACACATAGATCCATACCTTAGAATTACATATTTTTTGTTAAAATTACGAATGTGCGTGAGTGTATCAACCGTTAAAAACATACACTAAAAGTAAATTTGGAAAAAATGATCGTTGCAAAAAGAGGGGAAAAACGCATACTTCAATCAACCCGATCTGAAAATATTATCTATTCCGAAGTCAGATTCGAAGATGCTAAAAAGTGCCGAATTAAATTTGTCTGACTAGCAGAACCGGTAGATATATCACAGAATGATGATTTAGTTATTACAACGTTTGAACTTAAGAACTATTGAAAATACTTCAATATGTAAAAATTATGATAATCTTGATTTAACTCTCAGTTACTTTTTTTTCATTCCTTGTTTTCCTCTTTAAATTATGTTTGATTGAAACAGATTAGCATTGTCACTCCCACGTCCCTCCATCCCTCCCTCTATCCCTCCCTCTCCTCTCTCTCTCTCTCTCTCTCTCTCTCTCTCTCTCTCTCTTCTTTCTTTCTTTCTTTCTTTCTTATAATAATTTTCTATGTAACATGTCTTTCTTCTTATCTTTCTTTCTTTCTAATAAAAACGGAATGGTCTATTATTTAGTTACGGTGTTGGCATTCATAAGAAATGAGAATTCGGTGGATAAGTAATATTAAATAATCAAGATTCACATTTTTGTATTTCATCTTGGACGATTTAAACGGTCTCATTTTTAACCAAAATGTGTTGTAAGATAAGTGTCGTACAATAAATGAACACGAGTATTATATAGATAAATTAAGTTATATATATATATATATATATATATCCTTTAACAGAAATACGATCAAACTTTCAGAATTCTTTCATTCATTTCTAGTGTTGCATATTCTGATTCTACTATATACGCTATAATGAAAATAATGACATACAATTGGTAACAGAGTGATATTAAGCTACTTCAATTATATATATATATATATATATATATATATATATATATATATATATATATATATAATTGAGGGGATGGTGTATTCCCTTAAACAATGTAATGCTATTCTGGTGAGGTAATTTCAAGTAAGCTTAATTTAGGCATATTATTAAGTAAGCCTTGTTCTGGTACAAGGTCAGACTATTAATATTGCTAATAGTCAACAAACATGCGACATTTCACTAAACTGCAGAATGAATTACGCAACTACACATTGCTCTACTGTAGGTGCACTTTTATAGATTATTTAAAAATGCTTCTTTGTCTCTGAGTGGACCGCAACTCTCGAGGTAGATAAAATTGTCTATACAAATGAATTGTCTGCAAAACTAGATTCCCAACCATTGAGGTTTGGCAGGTGGCCATTATTATTTTCTAGTCGATTACAAATTAGAACTCATGTCTGGGGTGGGGTCAAAGATCATGTAGTGAGCATGCCGAAAGGGGATGTCCTCTTAAAAAAATTGTGATATTGAAAAAAGTATCTGGTGACTCAAAAGGAGGTGGCTTCATTCCTGAAATAAGATAACGAAGCGAGTACATGGTACTATTATTATTTTATACTTTAACCATTTTCTTTATGATAATAAGAAATTAAATACGATTATTCTAATCAATTATTATTCTGATAATTCCATGGCAATCCATTAGTTTTCCATATGCCACAGTTGAATTAGCTGTATATCTTAATATGAATTATAAAATAACTTGATAAGTTAAGTTAAAAGTTAAAGTTAATAGAAACAATGGCATCATGATATGCATTTAAGAAAATAAAATAGTTTATTATACATTATTTTGATCCCTTATTTAGATTTATAAATGAATTATTTATACTAGCAAATATATGCATCCTCTGGGTAGAAGTATTTATATTTTAATGTAATGAAATTTTATAATAAATTAGAAAGACGGATGACGATAAATAAGAATACAAGAAAAATGATTTGGAACAGAGGGTATAATAGAAAAATATAACAACTTTGAAACTAAC
>CM042145.1:115903109-116015609 GCA_023376005.1 Doryteuthis pealeii
TACCAGAAAAATAAAAGATAAATAAAGAATATAACTGAAATACAATAAAAAATATATATTAAAGAAAACTACGCATATGCAGTTAAATCTTTTGTGCACTGTAAACACAGCATTACAGTCGATCCCCTCTCCGGTCATCCTTAGTTGTATTGTCAATATAGATACAGAATGTCTCAGCAGTGCCAATAAACAAAAGAAAAAACAAACAGAATTATTCAAATTCATCTAAACAGCACCACTTTTAATAGTAGTTAGAGACCAGCTCAGTGATCGTTTCTTGATGCTAATACCATCCAATCTAGTTGGTTTGTTAGATTTTACGGCATGTAAACCATTTATGGGTTATTTTATATCGAAGACGTTTTGTTTTATTCATTCTTGATGGGCAATCAATTTTTTAAACTCAGTTTTTATACACTTTTTCTAAACTCATGTTATTCCTATTTAACCCATAGATGGGACCCTTACAGATACTACCATTTCGGATAAGAGTGCACCTGTGAGTAATGATGATGAAGGGGCACTCCAATTTAACCACAATTCCAGAATTGGAACTTCGCTATCAGAGTTTAATGTCATACCCAGGATACTAAGACCTTCGCCCACAGCCTTCTAGCACATATATGATAAAAAGGGTTGCTCGGAGCGTGTCTCTCCGACCGCCTATCTAGCCTAAATGAGGACCAAAGTAGTGTTGCATGTCATCAACTGCTCAGCCATCGGGATTCTGTCCTTAAACACAGGTCGCCATCAATGACCGACAAGTAACCTCATTTGGGGTGGGCCTTACCCTCTTGCAGAAGTGCAGTCATTGTATTCTACAGACCAATCCAATCTAGTATAACCTGTGATATATTATTCAGTAATGAATTGGACCCACCATGTAAGCGAAGATATTTTAAAGTAAATTGTGGAAGTTTCACAAATCGTTCTTTGTTAAATGTGTTAAACATTATAAAGCCAATTAATATCATTCATAAGGTATAAAAGAAGACAATATATTGGTCAAATATCTTTAGAAAGAAAACTATTAAGTACATATCTTATAGATAATCAAAAGGGATTTCGTTGCTAACCAAGAAAAAATTATAAGAATTTGCGATTGCGTTCTCGTCTACCATGCGTCAAATTTGACAAAATTTAAAAGGACAAGTTAAAATCCTGAGAGTTATAAATAGAGGTAATATTCATTGCTTCTACTTCTCAAATTCTGCGAGCAGCTTCAAAAGCTTTAAGGGAAATTTTAAAACAATATTTTCA
Source organism: Doryteuthis pealeii (assembly GCA_023376005.1). Lineage (NCBI taxonomy): Eukaryota > Metazoa > Mollusca > Cephalopoda > Myopsida > Loliginidae > Doryteuthis > Doryteuthis pealeii. The sequence continues at coordinate 115,904,370 of CM042145.1, forward strand.
AATTGTCAGAATCTTCTAAAACCAAAGGCACAACTAAATTGCATTAAAACTAATATTTGAGCACTCGAAGAATACACTAAAAAAAGCAAGGAAAAACTAATTGCAGCATCCAGAAGGAGCAATAAGAATGTAGCAAAAGCAAATCATAGAAATGTGAAGACAAATAACAATGTGGCTTCTTCAAGGGACAAACTGAAAAGATAGCACATCAGAAGACATGGCACTTGATAAGGGAATCTGAATCTCTTATGATCGTAGCTTATGTCATGAGAACAAATCATATCAAAGGAAATATAAATAACACGCTACAGAATAACAAGTATAGAATGTGTGAAGAAAAGAACGAAACAGTTAATCATATAAGAAGCGAATGTAGCGATCCAGCACAAAGATAGTACAAGACTAGACGCGACTGGGTGGGAAAGGTGATCCACTTGGAATTGTGTAAGAAATTAAATTTTCAACATGCAACTAAATGATATATGCACAAACCGGAATATGTCCTAGAGAATGAGAGGCATGAAATCCTTTGGGTCTTTGAGATACAGAGGGATCACGTAATCCCGTCCTGGAGACCAGACCCAGTTTTAATTTAACAAGAAGTAAACGACGATTTTGTCGTCCCGGTGGATCACCGAGTGCAAGTGAAAGAAAACGAGAATATAAAAATATACTTAGACCTGGCTAGAGAGCTGAAAATGCTCTAGCATGAAGGTAAAGGTCGGATCAATTGTAATAGTGGCCCTTGGAACGGTCCCTAACGATTTGGAAAAAATCTGGGGGAAACGGAAATCCGAGGAAGAATCAAAACCATCCCAATAACAGCTTTATTAAAATCAGCTAGAATACTCAAAAGAGTCCTATATAAGTGAGGAGACTTGCCGTCACTCAGCTTCTAGTGAACCAACAGCTTAATCGGGTTTGGAAAACTTGCATTGGGTATAATAATAATAATAATAATAATAATAATAATTAATAATAATAACTACCCTAATCCAGAAAGACCCACAAAAAGGAAACATCCCCAGCAATTATAGACCAATAACTTGTCTACCCATGATGTGGAAAATATTGACTGCTGTTATAAAAGAAGAAATATACATTTCACTCAATTGGCTTAAATTTTTTCCAGAAGAACAGAAAAGATGCCGCAAGGGGAAAAGAGGAACACACGATTTACTGTATATATACCAATACATTCTTAAAGAAGTAAAAAAAAATAGACGGAAAAATATTGCAATGGGGTGAATTTATTACAGAAAAGCCTATGACATGGTCCCACATACCTGGATTTTAGAATGTTTAAAAATGTACAAAATTTCCAACAACATCATGAATTTCATTGAAAAAGCCATGGAAAACTGGCGAGTTCAATTAAAAGCCGGAAAGCAATCCTCGGCAGAAGTAAAAATCCAGAGAGGTGTCTTCCAAGGATACTCGTTATCGCCACTACTGTTTATTATAGCAATAATGCCACTCAATCATATACTTAAAAATGTACAGGGGGATACAAATTCACTAACACACAAGAAAAGATAAACCACCTTATGTACATGGATGGCATAACAAATGTTTGCAAAAAATGAAAAAGAATTAGAAACCCTAGTACAAACTATTAGAATATATAGCCAAGATATAGGAATGGAATTTAGAATTGAAAAATGTGCTATGCTAGTAATGAAACAGGGTGAAAGAAAATTAATGGATGGAATACAACTGCCAAAACAGGACACTATAAAATCTCTTGATGAAAATGAAAGTTACAAATACTTAGGAATTTTAGAAGCGGACAATATCAAGCAAGAAAAAATGAAAGGAAAAGTTAAAAAGAATACCTCAGGAGAACTAAAAAAACTTCTAGAAACCAAACTTATCAGCAGAAATCTGATCAAAGGAATCAATACCTGGGCCGTCCCCATTATAAGATACTCAGGACCATTCTTAAAATGGACAAAAGAAGAACTCAGACAGATTGACTAAAGGACGAGAAAATTAATAACCATGCACAAGTTTCTCCACCCTAGAAACGATAGACATAGATTATATGTGTCAAGAAAGGAAGGGGGAAGAGGTCTTGCCAACATAGAGGACTGAGTAGAAACCATAATCCAACAACTAGAAGACTACACAAGAAAGAGCAAAGACAGATTACTTATGGCGACCAACAATAGATGTGACAGATGGACAAACAGAAAAACAACAAAGACTAGAAAACAAAAATGGGAAGAAAAACAATTATATGGGCAATTCAAACGATAGATAAAAGAGGTCACACGTGAAAAGACTTGGACATGGTTAAGAAAAGGAAACCTCAAAAGAGAAACTGAATCACTAATAATTGCTACACAAAATAATGCCACAAGGACAAACTATATCAAAGCGAAAATTGATAAGACCCAACAAAATAGTAAATGTAGACTTTGTGGTAATAGAGATGGGACTGTAAACCATATACTCTGCGAATGTAGCAAACTAGCACAACGGGAGTACAAAACTAGACACGACTGGGTTGGGAAGGTGATCCACTGGAAATTATGCAAAAAAAAAATTTTCAACATACAACAAAATGGTATATGCCTAAACCAGTATCTTTTCTTGAGAACGAAATGCATAAAATTCTCTGGGACTTTGAAATAAAAACGGATCACCTTATCCCAGCAAGAAGACCAGCCCTAATGTTGATAAACAAAAAAGAAAGACCTTGTCAACTGGTGGATTTTGCAGTTCCAGCAGATCACAGGGTGAAGCTGAAGGAAAATGAAAAAATGGACAAATACCTGGACCTTGCCAGAGAACTGAAAAAGTTATGGAATATGAAAGTCAAAGTGATACCAATGGTACCTGGTGCACTTGGAACGGTCCCAAAGGGATTGGAAAAGGGATTGGAAAATCTGGACATCAGAGGAAAGCTTGAGACCATCCAGAATACTGCACGGCTGCAATCTGCTAGAATACTTAGAAGAGTCGTGGAGACCTGAGGAGACTTGCTGTCACTCAGACTCCAGTGCAAGACCGTCAGTTAACGCTGATGTGAAAACTCAAAAGGAGATAATAATAATAATAATAATAATAATAATAATAATAATAATAATAATAATGTAACTACTGGATAAGGGATATATAAAAACACTTAACGAAAAAAAATACGAGTACTTGGAAGTAGTGGAAGCGGACGTCATCAAACAAACTCTGCAGTAGAAATTTCGTCAAAAGAATACACACTTGGACTGTCCCCCTTATAAAGTACTCCGGTGCATTCTTAAAATGAAGAAATCCGACAGTTGAGCCAAAAGCATAAGAAAATACATGACAATGCACAAGAGACTATATAGACAGAATAAAGAGGAAGATGACTCACCATCATTGAGGATTGCGTAGATGCGATAATGCAAGGACTCGAGGAATACAGTGAAAAGAATAGAGAAATCGTAATTACAGCAGTGAATAACATCAATTAAAACAGGTACAAACAAGAAAGCAATAAAAATGTGTGTGTGTGTGTGTGTGTGTGTGTGTGTGTGTGTGTGTGTGTGTGTAAATACTTAATGAGTGTATTTTCGACAAAACAACTCGGGCATTTTCGAATTTCTGTAAGTTAGATATATCCTGGAATTAAGATATGTTCTAAAACACACCACACACACACACACACACACACACACACACACACAAATATATATATATATATATATATATCATTCTCTTGGACGTATATGTGTGGGTACATATATATGCGTGTATGTAGTGAGTGTGTCATCTTCAATACGAGATCTATCAACGTAAAAATTATTGTTTAGAGAAATAAATATTCATACCCATAACTCAGTATTCATTATTAATATAACCAACTCAGATGTAAATTGCATTAAAGATAAATTTAATAAAGTAAATATTTTATATTTATTCCACAATTCAAGTATTTTGAATATATTTGCCAGATTTTATGGAACACACATGTTGAGATTTTATCAAGCCAGATCATTCCCTCTAAAAAAAATTCCAAAACTATTCCTTACATACTCGTCTTTAATTTTGAAATATTTTGACGTAAAAAATGTTGAGCTCCGAAATTAGTTGAATTTTGCTTTGCATCGTCCACATAAATTCTGTAAACTATATAGTTTGCTTCCAAATTGCAGAAAGAAAATCGTAAAAAAAAATGTTGGTCTTAATTTGCGGAATTTAAAAAAAATGGTTTTTTTTTGTCTAAATTATTATTTCAGTGCTTCACTTGCAGAAAGAGTTACGCATAGGAGACATAAATCCAATTTATGGTCTGTCCTAGTATTTTCTTTTTATTATTTTTATCTTAGATATAAAATTTAATATATTCCGTTGAAAATATTTTTGTTTGCATCCAAACCAATTTTGTTCTAGACAGTTTGTCATTTCCCCACATCATATATACTCTTAAGATACCAAAAGGACTAGCGTGCGCCAGACAACCAAATGGACATATTGATATATGCAATGTTTGCTAAGTTAAATTAAGATTCATAAATTTTAGATTTTTCTTGTTTTTTTAACGATATTTTATTATCCGCGTCTTCTGGAGAAAATTACTTACAACTGAAAATATGCAAGTCTGAGATGATACAAATATCGGGTGAGAAATGTGTGAATGTTCTCATTCATCGCTGCTATTTGGGAGATTAATTTCGCTAGAGTGAACCAAGGGAATTACTTTAAATAGGATTACTCCTTATTACTAAAGTAAATCAACTCTATATATGTTCCTTAATTGTACGCCCGTTATCATCTTGCAACACCCACTGGTTTAAAATGAAACCGTCCTAAACATTCAAGATGAAATACAAAAATGGAAAAGCTGATTATCTGCTGTTGCTTATCCACTGAATCATTTCTTATGAGTGTCGTCACCTCAGCTAAATAATGGACCATTGTTTTTATTATAAAGAAACTGGTTAAAAATGAAACCGTTACCTGCTAGTTTTGTAATATTTTAGTAACCTGTGGCACGAATCTGCAGATGTTTTTGTTGAGGTCGTGAGGAAACAAGGTATAAAGTAGATTGCTGAGCTTGGTTTATACTCCCCGATTTCTACACACTGAATGGCTTGATGACCGGCTTCATATGCCACGGTTTTAGGCCTACTTGAACTTAGCTGATCTTCGAGGTTCTTTAAAAACGAGAGAAATGTCTGCAATCATCTGGTTAGTTGATTGGTTGGATTTAGGTTTTCACTTGTATATAACCCACTAATCCACATACTTTAGATTAGTTGCTCTTAAGACCAGAAGTATGGAGCAGCTCCCAGCGAGAATCAAACTTACTAACAATGGCTAGCAGGTCTAACTCGCTAATAACCAGCAGGATACTCTAAAAATATAGGTTTTTTATACATGGTTACAAGTATGGTGAATCGAATGGGGATTTCCATTTGATTTCATGGTTGGACTTTGCGGCATGTCAACCAATGTTGGGTTATTTTATGCCGAAAATATTTTCTGAAGACAAGTATAAAAAGCTCATAAACTAATACCATTTAAAAACTCACAGGAATATCAGCCCTCCGGCCATAAGTTTTAGTGTAATGAAATATAGTAAATAAGAAAGACTAACAAAATTGAATCAGAACGGATATAAAAAGGTTACACTTATTTCAATTATATTTTAATTGGTTTCTACATAAAATATTCATAGGGTTGATTTTAATACGTTGGGGGATAAAACAATAAAATTAATGATCAATAACACCAAGATATTATTTATTAAACCGATTTTTTAAAACCAGTATGCAAACTAACCTCGCCATATATTATGTAAAATTTTATTTCTTAGAAATATATAACACACATTGCAGACTTTTAAACGTACTATTAACATGGGCTGTTTTGAGGCAAATCTAACTCAAATTCTCATTATAATAATTTAATAAATAAGATTTATTCTATGTATTTTGACAATATATTGAATATTTGTGGATAAACTTACGCAATTTCTGAGGGTATTGTGCACTAAGCAGTGACGTAGATTTGGTTACAGACAGACAGATATCGAATCTCGATGTCTTTGATCAACCAAAAATATCTATCAAGTTTAAAGCTACAAAAGAAACCCGATTTTATATCAGTGGAATAACATAATGAATATAAATATCAGCTATGTTGATGGAGTTTACCTGGTGTTCGAAATTTCAATAACTGTGTCTGGCAATAAAATCGATAAAACCCAGTTCGCAAGGACACTGATAATATCTCACCTAGTTTGACGAGTAGAATTATGTAGGGTTTCAATAAAGTGTTTACTTTAAAACTTCGGTAATGTTACTAGAAGTGCTCAGGTGTCTATAACTAAAAAAAAAGGGGAAACTTGGTATTTCTTATCAATTAAATACTTTTTTCTGTATTTGAGGACATTTACTCAACAACAAAAATATTTCTGTGACTTTTGATAAAATTCCCGAAAATGTTTGAATATCTCATAGATCCTTTTTCTGTTTGTGTAATAGAAGATAGGTTTTTGAAAAAGTTTCCAGCAGCCACATTGTATAAACTAGAAACCGAATACTCAATATAAAAACATCTTTCCCATATCTTCATTTGTGACCCTATGGTGGCTCATTAGTCCAATTCTGGACTTGCAGATGCGGTCACACACATTGTAGGGAAAATTCCCATCTACATTTGGTTGTTCATGATGACGAAGACGTTGCCACTGTGCAGTCCTGTTTACCTCGTTATTGAGCTGCTTAACTGCAATGTGGATGGCGTCTCGCCAACCCTGTGTGTTGGAGGCCAGATCCTCCACGCTTGAAGGTGTGATGTTACATTTCTTAATATGGTCTTTCAACCGCTTTTGGGGAGACTCCTGTCCTCCGAGTACCATCTGTGAGTTCACTGTAAAGTAATTTACGGGGGAGTCTGTCTGCAGGCATCGCAATTGGCGTTGCGATAAGATGGTCTCAATTGGGTCAATGCGTGCTCTGCTAATTTCTAAGTGGGGAATTTTGTGCCGCCCAATATGCGTTGGGGGCAGTTGATGTGGAATGCCGTTCTATATATATAGTGTGTGTAGTAATAGAAAGGTATAGATAGATAAGCTTAAGTTTCACCAAAAAAGGATCATCAGGGTTAATTTTAATTATTTAATCGAGAAATTGATTAAATAAAGAAAATCGCGGAAGTGAATAATCATTTATGATGTTGTTATTAACTCGCTATTCTATTCCACGGGAAGTCATATTCTTTATCATATATATGAGTGTGTGTGTGTGTGTGTGTGTACATAGATATTAAATCTTCGTCAGGACAATACTAAAGAATGGAAAAAAATATTGCATGAGGTTTAATATAAACCGAATCGTTTAAACGTCGACTGTACCGTAATAAAATTCATCGTTTTCGGAATATTTTGTTTTTATATTCTCTTCATATTGTCGAATTCATTTCCACATTTTGCTCACACATACACACACATCTCTCTCTCTCTCTCTCTCTCTCTCTCTCTCTCTCTCTCTCTCTCTCCTTCTCTCTCTCCTATAATTCTCTCCCTATCTCTCATATATCTATATATATATATATATATATATATATATATATATATAAACATTAAAATTTACACTAAAACCGTTTTTTCCTTTGTAGAATCCTTATAGAGCTCTGTGCGAAAATGTAGTGCAACATCATATTTTTGAAGAAAATAAGATAACAATAAAAAGGATAAATAGTTACAATTCCGAGTTTCGCGTTGTTTATCCTTATGGGATCTAGAGACGTGTTTAATATTACAATAATTTATATAGCCCTTCAGAGAGTTTTCTTATTCTGATTAGTAAACTTCCATTATGTTTAAAAAATATCTGTATTATGAGATGAGGTTTGAGGGGAATAATTTTGTTATTTCGGAATGTTGTCCTCATCTTTATTGTAGTATTTACAAACGCAACGTTCGGGCCGCTGTAATCTCGAGCCTTGCTTAGGTGTTTCTTATTTGCATTTGAATAAAGTTATCATCAGATAATAACCCTCAGTTCAAGTGTGGGGTCGAAGCACAAATATTGTTACCACCAATTCAAGGCACTCAAAGTAACATAAAATGCCACCAGACTTATTGGCAGAATATGATATGATATTGGTTAGATATTTAGATATAATATGCGATTTGATAGATATACAATGGTATATAATATTGTTTAGATCAAAATTCATAGTAAATACTATTATATGATAGATAAAGAGAAAAATAAAATGGAAGATTTTTAACGGCTTGGGTTCATAGAATATTCTTAAAAGCGGAATGAATGGTGAGTTTATACCACTATAAGGATGACTGTTGCATAATTCGTGGGTAGCCTACGAATTCTGTTGATAAGTTTAATTAAAATTCAAATTACGAAAAATGGAAAATTACCATCAACAGTTGAAAAGAAGTTATTGACGGCGGTTAACCTTCCTTGACTAGAATGCTGATTGACTAAAGGAAGACGTGAGAACGGAAATTAGTTAGCAGATTCTGGCCGTTAGCTGAAGGGAAAAGACGTAAAGGTGCTTCACCTTCAGGATGACAGCTTGTCGGTAGAAAGCCTATTTGGGCTGTGCGTTTTGAATAAAGAATAGACGTCTTAAAAACAGTCTTGCTTATTTATTACAAACAAGAAATGAGCAAAGACAACCCAACAAAGTAAAAGGAAGAAATCATGCCAAAAGAAGATGTCCAGCGACGAAGTAAGGACAAGTAAGAGCCAAACATCTCATTATCTCTTCTTTACTCTCTCCTCTTTACATATCATACCCGATATGTAAAGGGGTATATTTGTTGTTATTGGCATCTTTCCGACTACTAAAGACGATGGCGTAGTGTCACTTTTTTCGATCTGCAACTGCGTGAGTGGCTGAACAGACTAATTTTTGAATGGCCATCTCTTGTGCAATGACTACAAACAAACAGTTATGCTTGCCGGAGTTCCCGTTGTCTCAACTTCCTTCTAGCTCTCTTTTCTGTGGGGGTTTCTTTCCTCTCTTTTTCACTCCTTTACGTCCCTTGTTTGACGAGGAGGCGCCAGGCCGCTCGGTTTTCTGCACAAGCCTCCCATGTGTTAGTGTTGATGTGGCATGTCTTCATGTCCTTCTTGCCGACATCTTTAAAGCGCTGGTGTGATTTCCCAACCGAGTTTGGGTGTCTTCTAATTTGCCATACAGTAAGTCTTTGGGGATGCAGCCTTTGTTCATCCTCCTGACGTAACCAAGCCAGCACAGACGTCTCTCGCTGATGACGGACATGCTGTCCATGTTTGCTCGTTCCAGCACGTCTGTTTTAGGCACTGTCCTGCCAGCGTATGCGTAGGATGCGACGTAGGCATCTGAGGACATTGTCTAGTTTCCTCACGTGGCATGAGTATATGGTCCAGGCTTCGCTACTGTATAGGAGTGTACTGAGAACGCATGCTTTGTAGACGTGGTATAAACATGGGGTAAGATTCGCACAAAGATTATCAACAACCATTAAGCTCGATGACGAATCTCTTGTTATTCCTAATTTATATTCTATTACAATAAATATGACTAAATAAGTTAAATTATTCTCCAAAGATGCTTGAGAGTTTCCAACCACATAAGTAGATATTTCAACAATAAAATTTTTAGATAAATGCAAGTATTTGATCTGCTATTATAGCCAGAAGGTATCTAATAATTAAATTTAATAATCTGATTGACTTTATTTGCCTTTAGAAATAGTATTGTTCAATATTTCTAAATTTCATATAACCTCCAGCGACACATGAATTATGACGGAATTCCATTTCAATTTAATATATATATATATATATATATATATATTATATATGTGTGTGTGTGTGTGTATATATGTATGTGTGTATGTATGTGTATACATGTATGTATATATATATATATGTATACATGTATGTGTATGTATGTGTGTATGTATGTGTATATATGTATGTGTGTATGTATATGTATGTGTACATGTGTATATATGTATGTGTGTATGTATGTGTATATCTGTATGTGTTACATGTATGTGTATGTATATGCGTATACATGTATATGTATACATGTATGTGTGTATGCATGTATATATATGTATATGTATACATGTATGTGTGTATGTAATGTATGTATATACATGTATATGTATACATACATGTATGTGTGTATTTATATGTATACATGCGTCTGTATACATGTTTGTATATATGTGTGTATGTTTGTATACATGTGTGTATGTCTGTATACATGTATGTGTGTATGCCTGTATACATGTGTGTATGTATGTGTGTATGTTTGTATACATGTGTGTATATATGTGTGTGTATGTATGTGTGTATACATATATGTATGTGTATATACGTATGTATGTATGTGTATACATATATGTATGTGTATATATACGTATGTATGTATGTGTATACATACACACACACACATACACACACACACACACACACACACACACACACACACACACACACATATATATATATATATATATATAATTGGAAGAAAATTATTGATTTACAATTTAGTCAAATAGTACTATTATATATGTTGCTTCAGTATCCCATTTTAGCGAAAGCAAAATTGATCAAATGGTAGAAAACTAGAAATGTAGAAAGGGGAAACATTACGCTACATTTTTCGGGATTTTTCAGATGCGACTTGATGTGTATAATTTTGATTTTTCGGCCAGAATGTTCACATCTTTAATGTGGTATATAAAATGACAACGATTCAACCGCTGTATCCTGCGGTCCTCCTCGGGTGTTTCCAGCAGCCAAACTATTCAAAAGGATTTTCTAGTTTGATATATTTAGATACATATGAAAAGCCCAAGGAAAGCCGGAGGATACAACGGCCGAAACGTTGTGATTTTACATACCACAAAAGGATAACGACAACATTCCGAAAATTCAAAAATATTACGCTTTAGTTTTTCAGAAACGTGTAAACTCTCTTTTTCAGTCTGTTCTATAGCCGTTCATCACGGGTATATATGGGTGAGGAGAGAGAGAGAGAGAGAGAGAGAGAGAGGAGAGAGAGAGAGAGAGAGAGAGAGAGAGAGAGAGAGAGATGATGTGTTCTTACTTTTCTCTGCTCACTTGTTCGGTGGCCATTTTCCTTCGGGCTTCTTCTATGTGTTGATTTCTTCTCTGTTCGGACTGGGTGTCTGCTCGTTTCTTGTTTTAATTAATACGCAAGAATTGTTCTTTCTTTATATATCTTTATTAAAAACAACCCCAACCAATGGGATTTATCGTAGCCGCATGGATGAAAACCGGTATCTAAGAATGTCTGGCCGGAACTAACTTCTAAAACCAATTTCTGTTCACACGCTTCTAATTGCGAGTTTCGGAAGGGGTAAAGTATAGTTACCCATCTGCCAGCCATAATGGTTACGTAATTTCCATTCAACCCCCTCTTATTTCGATTCTTTAACGATTAAATTCAAATATATACACACTACATACATAATTCACAGACTACCCATTAAGTCGATGAAGTAAGAGATTAAACCTGATACTGTTGGTACAATATAACTCATTGTAAACTGTCACATGCTGATCAAAGAGGTGATTTGTACTGCTGATTTAACCATCTTGCTCCGAGAAATGGCATGTACGTTTTATTTCGTTTATTTCTCGATTTGGTATTGCTTTACAACTGTTATCTATTGCGATTTGATTTTAGGTTATTAGATATTTGAGGGGATGCTTGTGTTTGTTCAAAACCACTGTAGCGTGTTCGTTCCTCTTATCCTTCATGGCATGGGATAAAAGTTTAATGGAACACATTTTGTAGGAGAAATGTGAATGTCTTCATGAACAACCTTGGTAAGAAACCCATGCAGTCTCATGCCACAGGCTATGAACCGGAGTGACGTACTGGATTGTTGACAATCATCGCCCAGATCTTACCAAGAAATCTTTAGTAGTTTCCCTTATCAGAACGACCAAAGTGTGGCTTCCAAACTCCCGTACGTTTTTAATCACTATTGGACTCATCCAACTCTTTTTGAATTCTCAGTAATGTCCCCGGATTGACACCCAAACACTGAGAAATCTTACTGGAGCTTCCGGTGCAAATGTCAAGGTGTACAGTAAGCCATTTAAAAAATTCCTGGAGAGATACTTGCATCATAGTAGAAAGTAGTTCCTCAGAAAATTCTTAACTTACTCTAGTGTGCTTCATAGAAGGCAAAATCTGAAACAAAGCAAATGTGATATGTTAATAATTTCATGGGGAGAATTTACACATCAAACTTGCATATATATATATATATATATATATATATATATATATATATATATATGACAATATTGCTCAATATTTCTAAACTTAAAGTGCCCAATATCATTTTTAGGGCGTTTATATTTGTTTATATTTGAGTTAACGTAGCGTGGACATGTCAACTGGTTACTGGCAGTTTCTTGCGAGAAACTGTCAATAACCAGGTGTTGACTCCATATCCACTCTGGTTTTATTTGCATATGGGTTTTGCGTAAGTCTGTGTATGTGATTGCACTTGGGTTGTGCGTGTGTCTGTGTATGTGGTTGCACTCGGGTTGTACGTGTGTCTGTGTATGTGGTTGCACTTGGGTTGTGCGTGTGTCTGTGTATGAGGTTGCATATGGGTCGTGCGTGTGTCTGTGTATGTGATTGCCCTTGGGTTGTGCGTGTGTCTGTGTATGTGGTTGTCCTTGGGTCGTGCGTGTGTCTGTGTATGTGGTTGCATATGGGTCGTGCGTGTGTCTGTGTATGTGGTTGCCCTTGGGTTGTGCGTGTGTCTGTGTATGTGGTTGCATTGGTCGTGCGTGTGTGTATGTGGTTGGTGTGTCGTGGTTGTGTCGTGTGTATGTGGTGCATATCGTGGTGTGTCTGGTTGCATATGGGTCGTGCGTGTGTCTGTGTATGTGGTTGCATATGGGTCGTGCGTGTGTCTGTGTATGTGGTTGCTGTGTTGTGTATGTTGTTTGCATATGGGTCGTGCGTGTGTCTGTGTATGTGGTTGCATATGGGTTGTGCGCGTGTCTGTGTATGTGGTTGCATAGGGTGTGCTGTGTATGTTTCTGTGTATGTGGTTGTGTATGTGTGCATGTATGTATTTATGTTCTGTATATGCCCCTTTATGTTTTTAGATGTATACATTTCTGTATGAAGAATTTATATTTTTCTTATTCTGAATCAAATTCCGTTCTTTACATCGCCATATTGACAACATACACATACATATTTTCAAATGTTTCACACTCATGCACGTATACATATATAAATATTAACACATACATTCATGTATAATAAGAAACATACGTACCCACAGGTATCTCTCGGTCTCCTTTTCTAAATAAATAAATACACTTAATATGCAATTAGATATTTCAATAACGTTACAGAATAGTATATATATATATATATGTGTGTGTGTGTGTGTGCGCGCGCGCTTGGGTATGTATGTATATATACATATATATATATATATATAAACCTGTATGTTCATGTTTCTATAGACACAAAGACACACACACATATCTATGTCTATATTATATATATATATATATATATATATATATATATATATGTGTGTGTGTGTGTATATATATATATATAAACCTGTATGTTCATGTTTCTATAGACACACACACACACACACACACACACATATATATATATATATATATATATATATATATATATATATATATATATATATATAACCTATAATGTATAAACCTGTATGTTCATGTTTCTATAGATAAAAACAGACACACACACACACACACACACACACACACACACACACACACACATACATACATATATATATATATATATATATATATATATATAAAATGGCTATATACAAAAGAAATGGCTACTGAAATTTTTATTCAGTGCAACATCTCCCTCATTAATTGGTATCATTATATCGTTTGTCCAGACAAAATAGCTATTATAGTAAACGATGAAAGGCTTTTTATAATATTTTAATGGTATACCTCTCGTCTATTTTTTGGTAACTTCTTTCTTTTGGGGATTCTTTTCCCATCTTCATTAATAATGGCTACCTTTTCTTTCAAGTCCAATATTTTCCACACCAATTCTTTTCTTCGACGCAAACAATATCAGAGATCTATAAAAAATCTCTGGAGATTTCCCTTATCACACTATGATTATCATAACATAGTCTAAGCCGGCTTTAAATGTCTTTTTTTTTTAATCACGATAACAGTAGTTATCAAAATTAGCAAATGATTATTATTCCGTCATTGTTTGAGTTATCTCTTTAAAATAGTCCCCGAAACGTTCTATTATAGTGCTTATATTCTATTAAAAATGGGTACTTTAAAATGAAACACAAAATATTAATAATTTCTTTAAAATAAACTCTTAAACGTTTGATTATAGTGTTTAGATTCTATTAAAAATGGTTCGTTTAAAATAAATCACATTAATAATTTCTGTGTCCTTTAAAATAAATCATATAATTACATCTTCAGAAATGTTCGAATATAGTGTTTATATTCAATAAAAAATGGTTCCTTTAAAATAAATCCTAAGATGTTAATAAAAACAAAGTAAAAGGAAGGTTTTGATGGGATAATTTAAATAATGTAAGCTGGAATGGTTAATAAAGGGAAACCTCAAGAGAGAAAGTGAATAACTTACAAAAGCAGAAGAAAATAATGCTAAATCAATGTGAAAATAGATAAGACGCAACAGAATGTGTGAAGCCATATATGGTACGGTTAATCATTATACTAATCATATACTAAGCAAACTAACACAAAGGGAGTACAATTCTAGACTGAGAGGGAAATGTAATCCATTGGAATTTGTAAAAAAATACATTTTGACAATAATACAAAAGAATATATGCACAAACTAGAATTTCTCCTAGAGAGTGACATGCATAAAATTATCTGGGACTTTGAGATGAAGACGGATCATCTAATCCCGGTTAGAAGACCACACCTAATATTGATTAACAAGAAGAGAACATGTCATCTAGTAGATTTTGCCGTTCCGGCGGATCACAAAGGGAAAATGAAAGCAAAATAAAATCTAGACAAATATTTAGACTTTTCCAGAGATCTGAAGATAAAATAAACTGTGGAACATGAGAGTAAAGGTAATACTTGTTGGTGGTTCTCTTGAAACCGACATTAAAGACTTGGAAAAAAAAGATTGAAGGCACTAGAAATCAGAGGAAAAATTGTTACATAATGCATGGAGAGCCTATGTCTTCTGTAAGTACTGTAGCTAGATATAAATTTGACTTGAATCGTTGAAGCTTCAAAATCGGAAGGGGTTCAATGGAAAAGCCCCATAACCGTTATGATTATGAGTGGCAGGTAATAACCTCGACTTGAATCCTGCCGGAAACGTGCGATTAGAATCGCGAGTTAGTTTTCAAGTTTTAGTTAGTTGCGACCAGTTACTCACTGAGAAAAGACGCTGTCGTCGGTTCTCAAGGGGTCGCTTCTCACTGCGCGGTTTTAGGCTGGAGTTGTTTTAATAAAACCTAAAAAGAAAACAACAAATTCTGGTTAATTAATTAAAATAAGAAATGCACAGACACCCAGCCCGAACAGAGAAATAGAATCAACCCGGAAGAATATGACGGCCGACAAGTTAGAGCAGAGAGCAAGTAAGAACCAATCTATTATCCCCTCATCATCGTCCTCTCTCTCTCTCTCTCTCTCTCTCTCTCTCTCTCTCTCTCTCTCTCTCTCGGTATATAACACAATGTCCATCCAAACAACAGCATTGTTAAGATCATCTCGAATACTAAGAGTCCCGGTGACCTAAGATTTGCTGTCACTCAGACTTCAGTGGAAGGGGAGATAATAATAATAATAATAATAATAATAATAATAATAATAATAATAATCTTATAATGGGGATCTGGATCCGTCTGCAATCGAAACTACGTTACTGCTTACGTCACAATACCCTCAGAAATTGCGTAGGTTTATCAATGAGTATGTAATTTATCAATGAGTATGTAATTTATTGTCTAAATCATTATTACATAGAATAAATCTTATTTATTAACGAAGTCTCTATGAAAATTTGACTTAGATTTGCCTTAAAAAGTCTGTGTTATTAATGCGTTTAAAATCCTGCAATATGTTTTATGTATCACTAAGAAATAAATGTATACATACTATATGATGTGGTTAATTTGCATACTGGTTTTAACAAATAATTACTAGGTGTTATTGATCTATAATACAATTGTTTTATTGCCTAACATATTAAAATCAATTCTATAAATGATTGTATTAAGACACCAATTAAAATATAATCAAAATATGTGTAACCATTTTATATGCGTCCTCATTTAATTTGGTTAGTATTTTAATTTAATAAATTTCATTATATTAAGATTTAAATATTTATGACCGGAGTGTGTATATTCTTGCTAATAAATAATAATAATAATAATAATAATAATGATAATAATAATAATAATAAAATCCATATTTTAGCTCATAACCTTACAAGTGTCACTACTGATATAAAAAAAATAAAATCAGAAATAAATAATTATAGACAGTTTGGTAACAGTGGAAGCGAGAATTAACTTAAAATTGATAATGAAGGTTATCAGGATTCCGCTGGAGTTTTCAAGAAACTGACATCTGCATAAATTTATTGGGCCCATTATTTGATCGCTATCAAACTCAACCATAAACTTTTCCTGTGATACTGGCCGTGTTAATGTCTATCTTACGTTTGAGAAGCTACGCAATGGATAACTAGATAAACACATAGATTCACACAAGGCAACATACATTCACCTAGAAGATTTTAATGATCGAAATCCGTATGAATGATATTAATCTTTCATGAAAAAGACAAGACTCCGACTGTTCTGACTTGTCAGGAAAAATAAGTCGAAATGATTAATATTTTCTTTTATTAAAATTTTCGAAATATCTTTAATTTCTCTGGTGAGAGGAAAGAGAAATGTAATTTAGATTCATTTGTGGCGTCGTTCATGTTAAAATTGCAGACATTCGTCTTTTCCAATAAATAATGTCATTTCCTTCTTCTATGTGTGGCCTTACTTTACTTACCTCTGTTTAGAGCCTCAACTGCAACCATTAGAATCTCTATCGACACAAGAAGTGAGTGGGGGTTCTAATTCCTTGTGCATTTGTGATTGTCTAGCTTTTCGGATAGATTGAAACGAAAGCAGAATGATTGAAGAGAAATCGGATTTTGAGTTAACATGAAGAATACTTATTTCTCCTTGCTATATCAACTGGATATTTAAAATACTAGCAGAGACTTGTCAATGCAAACGGATATAAAGTTGAAATAAATTCAAATCATAGTTCCAATAATAATAATAATAATAATAATAATAATAATAATAATAAAATCCGACAAAGTAATAAAATTTATTACTAAACCCATGAAAAAGTGGAATTAAGAACAAGAGGACAGACCATAGTAGAAGTTAAAATACAAAGATGCATCTTCCAGTGAGACTGCCTATCTCCATTGCTATTTGTCATAGCAATGATCATTCTTAATTATATACTTAGAAATTGTACAGGCGGCTACAAATGTACTAAATCAGAGGAAAAAATAAATTTCCTTATGTACATGGATGGCATCAACATTTTTGTCTCAAATGAAAAAGAACTAGAATTATTTGTACAAACCATAACAATATACAGCCAGGATATAGGGATGGAATTTGGCATTAACAAGTGTGCAATGATCGGTATGAAAAAGGAAAAAAAGAAATAATGGAAGGAATAGAACTACCAAAATCGAGAAGAAATTAGGACACTTGGAGAAAAGGAAACTTGCAAATGTTTGGGAGTACTGGAAGCGGACACCACCAAACAAGGAATGATGAAAGAAAAAGTAAGGAAAGGGTACCTCAAGAGGATCTAGAAAGTAAACTCAGCAGCAGAAATCTCATCAAGGGCATAAACATCTGGGTTGTCCCTTGTAAGATACTCTTGACCATTCTTAAAATGGACAAGAGAGGAGCTGCGACAGATGACAAGGCATTATACCCAAGAGACGACACAGAGAGACTATATGTATCAAGAAAAGAAGGGGAGGGATATAGAGATTGAAGACATATATATATATATATATATATATATATATATATATATATATATATATATAAAGAGAGAGATTGAAAAGACTTATAGATAAGGAGAGAGAGAGAGAGTGATTGAAAAGACTTCTATATAGATAAAGATATTGATCATATATATATATATATATATATATATATATATATATATATAGAGAGAGAGAGAGAGAGAGAGAGAGAGAGAGGGAGAGAGAGGGGGAGAGAGGAGGGAGAAATACATTCATAGATAGATACACAGACATGAATAGATACAAAATATACATATGAACAGCCTTAGATACGTAAATAGATACAAATAGACTGTGATGGATAGATAGATACGAACAGACTGAGTTAGGTATTTAAGCATTGATATTGTTAGGATATAAATTGTAAAATTTAAGAACAGCTTACTTAGTGTTTTACATTGATACAATGATCAACATACAAAGAGTCACGCTTCCATTGTAAAGCCTATAAATCCTGTATTAAAACAGTCGATAAAAACGAATTTCACCCATAATCCCTTTCTTCACGTTACTGTTAGTTTCCCCGAGGTGTTCTCAGCCATCAGACTCGAAATAAGATTTATTTTCAAATGTCGAATTTACTTTCTATTTATATCTTGTAAGTGCCAATACTGTCATCTTCCCGCCAATAAATTTGGAGGCACCACATTTGCCGTCAGCGCTGGCAAAATTCATGAATAGAATGCCCTAAACAATCCGATACTTATTTATTTATTTATCATCAATATGGAACCAATGAATATAAAAGATGTTTCTTAATATGTCGGCATCTGCTTATCAATTCAGATTTCTTATTAGGTGTTTATTGGTGGTTTTAATTCAAAATTTGAAGGATTCATCACTCATATATACACTGTATATACGAGTGATAAATCCTTGAACTGTGTGTCTGTGTTTTTTGGATATTATACATACACACACAGTGATGATGATAGCTTTTTGATTTAGAGCGTCCTGGGATGCATGAATTGACTTTGAATGAGTTACCGAAAAAATTTATGAGCCACAACTAAAGTTTCTTAAAAGACTAGTTTTTTTTATTTATGATCTGGGCAAACAAATAAAGCCGTCTAACTCCTACCTTGTAATCTTTCCTGTGTAATTCGTTTCTAAGAAACTATTGAAATATATTTACAGTTAGTTTGAAATGGTGGGGGAAGGAAAAGAGGAAAACACTGGGACGCATGGATACGATTTTACTGCATGATTTTAGATTTTTGTGCGGCAGGGACGCTGGACGCCGGACGCCGGACGCGTACCTATCAGCCTCTCTGCACACACACACACAAAATACAGAGACACAGAAACACACACATAAATTATGCATATACATGTGTGTGCGTGTCTGTTAGTAATCATATTAATGGTGCAGTTTTCTATTTTTATAAATAATGAATGATCAATATTGGTGATATAACATATGTAGATCTGAAATAGGTTGGTTGAATTTTAAAACGGTTGCAGGTTTGCCAATATGGTCGGGACCATCATTTAGGTGCTAGGGTTTGACGTGACCAGCCGAATGATCAGAAAGAGATAACCCAACCAACCGTCTAGCCCAAGTAAGAACCAAATTGAAAATTTTCATATTATGAACTGCTCAGCCACCAGTATTCCGTCCTTAAGAATCAAAGGTGACCAACCACGGCTAATAGATGACCCAATTAGGGAAGGGGGTCTTACTTCTCTGTAGAGGTGCATAATCGTATTATAAAGCCACACCTACTTAGGAGCGTAGACTGTCAACGGGGCTTGGTAACTGTCAGTTTCTCAGCTGTGCAATTAACTGACCATGTGTCTCCGACGTGGTGGGTATCCCTTTATATACTATTGTGTAGGGCTGCTTGATTCGAAGCGTAATCTAGTTTGTGGGGGTTTCTAGGAAGGGGTTTGATTTCTTTAAATATTTATATCATATTGAGTGATTTCTTTTATTTAATTATTCTAAATTTATGATTTTTTGGTGTTTTTATTTTATTTTTCTCTCCATGAGTTTTCACATGCGCCTAAGCTGGTGGTTTACTGGAGGCTGAGTGACAGCAAGCCCCCTCAGGTCACCAGATCTCTTCTGAGTATTCTAGTTAATTTTGTCAATGCTGTTGTTTGGATGGTCCCAATTTTATTCAGATTTCTAGTCCCTCCAGACTTTTTCCCAATCCCTAAGGGACCGTTCCAAAGATCCCAATTAAAATTGGTATGAATTTCACATTTATGTCCCCCGGTTTATTATTATTATTATTATTATTATTATTATTATTGCCGTTCTTCTTTCCCTATTTGTTGTCTTTACTTCTTCTTCTTCTTCTTCTTCTTCTTCTTCTTCTTCTTCTTCTTATTATTATTATTATTATTATTATTATTATTATTATTATTATTATTATTTCTTTCCATTTGAGTTTTTCGCGCCTGTCGTAGCCGGTGGTTTACTAAAGGCTGAGTGACAGCAAGTATCCCCAGGTCTCCAGGACTCTTCTGAGTATTCCATCCGATCTCAACAATGTTTTAGTCTGGATGGTTTCGATTCAAACTCCGATTTCCAATTCATCCAGACTCTTTTCCATACCCCTGGGGATCCTTGCAAAGGCCCCAATTACAATTGGTACGACATTCACCCTTATGTTCCACAGTTTTCTCAGTTCTCTGACAAGGTCCAAAGCTGTCTTTCATTTTCAATCTGTGATCGGCCGGGACGCCAAAATCCACGAAATGACAAGTTTTCCTCTTCTTGTCAATCAAAACTAGGTCTGGTCTCCTGGCCGGTATTACGTGATCCGTCTGTACCTCAGTGCTAGAGAATTTTGTGTGTCTCATTCTCAAGGATAGATTCAGGTTTGTGCATATACCATTGAGGTGAATGGTGAACATTGATTATTATTTGTTTTGTTTAATTTCTGCTATTTATTTGGTTTTCATTTATTTAGTTAGATTTTGTAATCGTTAGTTTTCAAGTGGATTAGAAGGAATGTCTTTTTATATCTATATCTAGAAGTTTGTTCTAGGAAGGTGAATATGACTATTTTATCTTCTAGTATTTTGAGGATATTGTTGGTGTATTTTGGATTGTATGAGTGTTTTGTTTTACGGCATATCAACCTCAGTGGGTCATTTAATGCCGATTAAGTTTTGAAATAAATTAATTCTTAATGAATACACAATTTTCTTTATAAATACATTTTTCTGTTTAACCCATAGATGTGGCCCTAACAGGTACTATCACTCCGGGTCAGAGTGGACCTGGGAGCAATGGTGATGAAGGGGGGCTCCACATACCCCAAACCTCCAGAACTGGAACCTCACAATCAGAGAGGTTAACGTAATTCCCAGGACATGTAGACTCTTAGCCACCGCCTTCTAGCATCCATATGATAAAAAGGATTGGGGCTTGCCATAATTTCCCCAACCCTATTGCCCATAGGGCTGGGGAAATCACATAGGTGCTAGGGCTTGACGTGACCAGCCGATTGATCGGAGGGGGCATCTCTGACCGCCCGCTTAGCCTAAGTAAGGGTCCAAGTGGAGTGTTGCAGGTCATAGACTGCTCATCAATCAAGATTCCGTCTTTAAGCATCAGGGTCGCCACTCACGGCCAACAGGTGGCCCCATTGGGGGAGTCTTACCCTTTTGCAGAGGTGCAGTCGTAAGAGATTTGTTATGTGTCTAGCAAGTGTTTTGCCATGTTAATGTATTTTCCATTCAGAGGGCATTCAGGTTTCTTGTTGCAGGTACAGGTATCTTATTTTTGGCGTTTTTTGTTTGTTAAAGATCTTCTGATTGTGTCTTTGTTTTCTTATCTGCAGTAAATTTTCAGTGCAGGTGTAGGTATGTTTTAGTGTTTCTATTGAATATTTTATGCAGTTTGTTTAATGGAAGGAAGTTTGTTTGTTATTTTTATAGATATTTATAGTGTTTGTTTTTACATTTTATTGTATGGTTGGTTGCACGAGATAATGTTTATATACCTCTTCGTTTTGTTTTATTGTCCTGCTCAGGTGTGTCTGCTTGTCCGGGACTCTCTCTCTCCTCTCTCTCTCTCTCTCTCTCTCTCTCTCTCTCTCTCTCTCTCTCTCTCTCTCTCTCTCTCTATTATATATATATATATATATATATATATATATATATATATATATGCGGATGATAACAAGTGTTTCCTTGATAGAATTCAACCAAAATTGAGAAATCAAACGTATTTACAAGATTTGCTTATATATTTCTACGTATACGGAGTATTATAGATTAATGAATAAATGGATACCTTGATAAAGATATAAATTTATTTGCATATTCACAAGTAAAATAATCAAATTTAAAATCTGTGACGTCACAAACATAACCAACACGTTTAAGCTATAACTAAAAATCGGGCGCGCGTGCATGGTGTGTGCCCGCGAGATGACGTATTTAAAAAACGCGGGAGGAGTAATTTGAAAAATAGTGAAAACAACAAAAATCAGTGAAACAGGAAGATCATCGAATCAAGATCGGGTGTGGGGATTTCGAAACAGAGTAAAGAGGTAAAGAAATACCGAATATTTATATCTGTAACGAGATATTTATTTATTCACACACACACTCAACACACACTCAACACACACACACACACACACACACACACACACACACACACACACATATATATAATATATATATATATATATATATATATATATATATTGTGCAGTACTTTTTCAGAGAGAGCATAGATACTACATTAGGCTGATGTTTTCGTAAATCTCCAAGAGATCATATGATCTATTTCGAGTGAGCAATATATGTGAAATAACGAATATTGTTCAGCCGCGGGAGCAGTGTTACGAACACTACTCCAAGCATAGTCTAGACGAGCGGCTGGAGAGGCCTTCTCCAATAAATTGGTTAGTCATATCAATCCCAAGCAGCTATATTATTGCCCCGACTCTATTACTCTTATGGTAACCCCCACCCCTTTTTATCATATATGTGGTAGAGGGGGTGGTTGCGGGTCTTAGTGTTTAACATCATACCCAGGACACTATCTGATGTGAAAGTTCCAATTCTGGAGCTGTAGGGTATGTGGAGAAAACCTTCATCACCATTACTCCCAGGTTCACTCTGACCGGGAATGGTAGTGCCTGTTAGGGTCCCATTTATGGATAAATAAAAAATGTGTTTAAAATGTTTTTAAAAATTGATTAAAAATGAGTACCCATCAAGAATGAATAAAACAAAACGTCTTCGGCATAATGTAACCCAACAAGGATTGACATGCCGTTAAATCTAACAATCCTAATATCCAAGTGTACTTCTAAGTTTCACATGCTTTATGTTCTGTCCTGCTCAACCACAGCTGAGAAAATGGATCTGATATCAAACTAAACACCACAAAGTTAGGCTTTGATCCTTGGCAAAGGTACCAAAGAGAGGCATTCTTGTCCTAGGTAGAGTGAAAAAGAGAGAGCCAGTAAAAGTAATATTATCTGGGTTGTTTGGATGAGTGGATGGATTTTACGGCATGTCAACCCTTGTTGGGTTATTTTATGCCGAAGACGTTTTGCTTTTTAAACTCAAGGTTTTAAAACATGTTAACTCATTTTTCTATTTAAGCCAAAGATGAGTCCTTAGCGGCTACTATCACTTCGATTCAGCATGGACTTGGGGGTAATGGCAATCAAGGGGTACTCCACATTATCCAGAGCTCCAAAACTTCAGGTACAATTTGATATCATACCCAAGACATTGACTCTCAGCAACCGCCTTCTAGCACATATATGATAAAACGTGTTGGGGCTTACCATAAGGCAATGCGGTTGGGACAGTTAAAAGGGGTTAGGACTTGGCATGACCATCCCATTGATCGGAGAGGGTCTCTCCGACCAGTAGTCTAGCCTAAGTAAAAACCAAAGTGGAGTGCTGCATGTCATAGACTGCTCAGTCACCAGGGTTCCATCCTTAAGCATAACGGCTCGCCAACCACGATCAGAATATGGCTCCATTGGGGGTTATTACCCCTCTGAAGAGGAGCAGTTCGAATATTCTTCAAACCCAGTCGAGAGGGCACATATTATATGAGCCTTTGATATCTAGGAGAGCAGACATTAAAAAAAATCAAAACTTTTGGATGGGGAAGTGTTGTTCCAGTCGACGTCCGATTAATAAGATGTGGAATATAAAGTTTACATATATTCTCATCATTATTGGCGTGCTTGGAAAAGTCCCAAATGAGCTTGTCAGAAAGATTAGATTAATTAGAAATTCGAGTAGAAATTTATACCTTCAAGTCGATAGGATCACTAAAATCAACGAGAGTAATGATGGACGTGCTAGATTACTGGGATGATTTGCTGTAACTTAATCTCAACTACATGCCATCAGACAAAGATAATTTAAAATCTCAACGAGCACATTGGGATTTTGAGATACAACAAATCACCCAATCCCCGCGAAAAGACATGACCTAGTTTTAGTTGACAAGAAAAAAACAACATATATCATGAAAGTAAACTTGTCAACTACTAGACTAATTCCAACAGATCACAGAGTAATAGGAGAGGAAAGCGATTAGATGGAAAAATACATGGAACTTGCCAGAGATGTGAAAAGGTTATCGAAAAGACAAGTGACAGTGATGCCAATTATATTTGGAGCAACTGGAAAAATTCCGAAGATTCTGGAAAAGAGTCGATAGGAATTAAACCCTTGTTGGGTTATTTTATGCCGAATAAGTTTTGATTTATTCATTCTTTATGAGTACTCATTTTTTAAACTCAATTGTTAAAACATGTTTTAAACTCTTTTTTTTTATTTAACCCTTAGGTAGAAACCTAACAGGTACTACCACACCGGGTCAGAGTGGATCTGGGAGTAATGGTGATGAAGGGGTATTCCACATTTCTACAGAGCTTCAGAATTTAAACTTTACCATTAGATAGTTTAATGTCATACCAGGACATTGCCTTTTAGTACATATATGATAAAACGGACAATAGTGTTTGGACAATCATATAGGTTCTAGGGTTTGACGTGACCATCCTATTGGTCAGAGAGGCCCTCTCCGACCGACAGTCTAACCTAAGTAAGGGCCAAAGTTTAGTGTTGCATGTCATGGACACCCACGACCAACAGGTATCCTCAATGGGGTGGAAATCTTTACCCCTTTGCATAGGTTCTCTCGGCGTAGTCTGAAGCCCCAACCGATAGGGTTGGTAGTAACTGCACACCAGATGAATAATTAAGACCGTCTAGACTATGAAACTGCTGGGATCGGCTAGAATACTTTGAAGAGTCCTGAAGAGCGGAGGAGACGCGCATTTGTTATTGACGTGAACAATTAATGTCTGATAATATCAAAGCAAATATTTATATTACACAACAGAATATCAAGTGTGGATTATGAGGTGATAGATGAAACAGATAATCACAAACAAAGGTTATATACCCCTTTACCCGGGTGTGCATATGAGAGAGAGAGAGAGAGAGAGAGAGAGAGAGAGAGAGAGAGCGAGAGAGAGAGAGAGAGAGAGAAAGATATACACACACATACACAGAGTATATGAGATGATGAGGGTTTTTACTTGTTAACTCTTCTGTCTGCTAACTCACCCGCCATATTATTCAGGCTGACTTCTCGGGCTGATTCTGTGGTTACATTCTCGGTGTTGATTCTTCTTTCTTGTTAATCAATAAAGCAAGACTTGTTGTTTTTATTTAAGTCTTTTATTTAAAACAGCCCAGCCCACAACACCGCAGCGTGAGATCCGACATCTCGAGAGACGTCCTCTCTCGTCGAATGTCCAGTCACAACTCCTAAACTAAAAATAAATCTCACGCCTCTAATGACGGACTTCCGGAAGGTCAAGCGGAATGTCAATAACCGTCAATAACCGTCAACGTATTTTCCCACTGGACCTCCGTTATTTTTAATCTAACAAACTCTGATTCAAAATATTCTACCTACTGTACGTTCATAATTCATTGAATGATGTAACACAAATTGAAATCAACTTTGACAAAGACAGAATTGTCGTATTTTTAGCAAACATATCATGCTTACGACCATTACTGAGCACTATATTTGAACATGGTTAGATCACAATTATTGAAATCTAAGTAAATTACTACTTATTCAACTGTTTGTAATTAAGTGATAATTAAAGCATTCAATAAATAACAACTTATTCAACAGTAATTCAGTACAATCCACATTCCGTAAATAAACAGTAATTTAACACTTAGTAAATTAACATTCATTCAAAACATAGAAAAAATAAACTCTTATTCAACACTTAGTAAATAACCATCGATTGTAAAGACAATTATCTCACTCTCAAAATACACTTATATAAGCTAGTGATTCGCAATGCATCAAACAAATTGACATCTATACGAGTAGGTAAATAGATATAAAGTGAACGAGATAGTGACAAGAAAATCGATAGACTGATATTTATGTAGTGACAGTACACACACACACACACACACACACACACACACACACACACACACACATATATATATATATATATATATATATATATATATATATATATATGGGGTGCAAAAGTAGGTATACAGTAATATAAACAGAACTTTACCTACGACTAATAGAAGTATTATCATAAAAATTATGAAAGTAAAAATATCAAAAATCTTAATAATGATTCTAGAATAAAATAAAATCTAGTATTAAATGAATCCTCGCACCAATATTTTAAAACTGGTATTATCCTTACTTTATAGATTCTATTATTTGCAGGTAAAGTTTTGTTTTCATTACTACTTTTGCACTCCCTATATATATATATATATATATATATATATATATATATATATATATATATATATACAGGGTGTTCGGGAGAAATTTGACAGTTTTATAAGGAAAAAGAAAAAGTACTTGGTAACTACAAAAATGAATGGATTGTAAAGAAAATCAA
The DNA here is from genome assembly GCA_023376005.1 of Doryteuthis pealeii. Classification (NCBI taxonomy): domain Eukaryota; kingdom Metazoa; phylum Mollusca; class Cephalopoda; order Myopsida; family Loliginidae; genus Doryteuthis; species Doryteuthis pealeii. Next base: position 115,931,396 of record CM042145.1, read on the forward strand.
CGGGCACGGAAATTACACTTCTGTCAACAAGTTTCACTCAAAATAACCACCATTAGCGTCGATCACAGCCTCAATCCTACTCCGGAACCTGGAGCAAGCTGATGTTACAGTTTCCTTGGGAAGGGTCTCAAAAACTATCTTAATTCTGTCGATTAACTGGGCTCTTGTAGTACTGGCACGGCGATTGGTGTATTTCTCAACAGCGACATCTTATTATAATGGAGATTGTGTGTTTTTCTGTCTGTAACCGAAACTATATTCCTACTCAAGTCAAAATTCTCTTAGTTATTAACATCACATTCTCCATGATTTTATTTTTATTTAACCTCAATTATTAATAAAATTGTTTTACATTATTAATACTGTTAACTATGTCTACATACTGACAACATGCAATTATATTTATATATACAATAAAATAGCGGTTTACAGTGTAAACGGGAAGGCTAATTTGCATATTAATATTAAAAAATGGAATTTAATAAATATGTGCTTAGTATTATTGATTTCTAATTGTTTGGTTTTATTTTAATGAATATAAGCAAAAGTCTCTTCAATGAATCTTAAATGAAATCCATTAACAAGATAAAATAACTGTCATTTTATTATTTACTTCCTCTTATAACTAAATACTTAAATTAGAAAAAATAACAATAAAAGACGAGAGTGATGGAAGAGTAAGTTTCAGTTGTTCCATTTTTTATTATACTTCCTCTGTTTCAAATCTTTTATTATACTCCCTCTGTTTCAAATCTTTTTATCTGTATTCTTATTTAGTTTCATTAGCCTTTCCAATTTAATACAATATTTTATTACATTAAAACTTAAATACTTGCACCCAGAGGGTGCATATATTTGCTAGTAAACATAATAATCCATTGGGTTAAATTTTGGGGAGTTCGGCGGCCAACTATTGGGATTGTCATAAAAATTCGCCGACAACCATTTTTGAATTTTCACAGAGGTAGGCCAGGGGGCCTAATCCTGCTGCCATACATATAGCAAACACACAATCAGAAAATCTATAACAATCAACAGACGCCATTGGTTACCCTTGTTATCCAGAGATTGACTACAGTGTTTAGCATCTCCACATAGGCATCCGACGGTCCTCCAACACTTTTTTTGCAGATTTTCGAGGAATTCTGCTGTACGAACGCAACCAGATCTTCTGCTATGTTGCTTTCTTCTAGCCACAGCCTCTTCGTCTCCATTGCAATTCTCCAGTTCATGCCTGATTTGTTTTACAGTGTTCATGGAGCATTGGGCAGCAACCATAATCTCCTTATTTTGATTGCCGCCTCAGATCATCAGGATACAAGTTATTCTCTTCCATGATTTAGGTCGGTTCCAGTCACCCATTCTATCTCTCATCACGTATATGAATGACGAAGGGGCCCAGCTTTTAAATGATGCGTAGTGTACGTCAGTACCTCTACCCTACGGAGACACATAATCAAATATGAGTATGTCAAATTTATCCCTAACACTATACATATATATATATATATATATATATATATATATATATATATATATATATATATATATATATATATATTGTGTACATAATATGGGGGCTATATTTATAATAATCGGTGCTCAATATCATGGATAGAGCATGTATGTTTAAGTTAAGGTAGTATGGACATTTAATCAAATGGACCTGGTTACTGACATTTTCTCACCCATGCGATATTCAGACCAAGTCTGAGAAAACTCAACAAACTGTCATTTGGCTATTATGAATTTATTGCAGCTGGTATTTCTATAAATGAAACCAATTTCTTCAGACAACAATATGTATATGTACACACACAAATATATATACATCACAAATGTATATATATATATATATATATATATATACATTTACAAATATATATATATATACATTTACAATATATATATATATATATATATATATATATATATATATACATTAAAAAATATATATATGGTTAGTTAAATCAGCTCCATTCAATACTTACTACGGTAGATATATATAAGTCCAAGTCTAAGGCAGTTAATAGATAATTTTTGGTTTGACACATTAATTATAACGTTTCCGATCTCTGCATTGAATACAGAAACACATGTTTAAGTGTATTGGTAATAAAAGATACTATGTTGCAAAAAAAATGTAAATATTCATTCCATCCTTCATCTACGGAATCATTAATGCACTTACTTATATTCAACTAATCTTATTACATGCACGAAATGACAGTTCTATGTGACATTTTCTTTTTGCATTTTACGCAACATACTGATCAAACAAAAATGTTCAATTTCGCGCCAAAAACTCCATCTATGAAGAAGCGTAAGCAGAGTGATCTTGTGTTTAATTTTTTGAGTTCTTAACGGTTTTTTTCTTTTTTTTTAAAGAAATATTGCAAAGTACGTGTAGTCTGTAGATTCAGTGGATTCTTCTTTATTTTTCTTCACTCCATTTCCTCATTCTTAACATCAAGCACTTTCGAACCGAATGCACTCAAAAGTCGTACGATACGAACTTGGAATTTATACGCATCGTTTGATTATTCGATACTTCTACATAGAAGACGTTCACTTAGAAGAAAGACTGAAGCAGAGGTTCAAGTCACTGTAACGGATCATAAACCCCCAGGCACAACGAAGTAATTTCATGGAACGTAATGAAAAGAGCGTTGATTATAATGTTTGTCAATGCTTACCAACAAAAGCAAAAGACCTCATCTCTCCGGCTTCGTTTATGACAATCAATCTATCTATCTATGTATCTATCTCAGTCTATTTTTATCTATATACACTATCGCTCAGAAATAGGTAATTACTGACATTTTCGCCACAGGCACTAGGCGACACAAATTAATTTAATCTTTAAGCTGACTACAGCTGATTTGAATCTAAAGATTTCTTCTTCTATACCGGTTGCCGTACCAAGACCACAGGGCACATTCTGTGCTAATATTTACCACAACTTGAGAGAGGAGAAATGGAGTCATGCCTTTCCTATTGATATTAGTACAAATCGTTTTGATTTCTTTCATTTTCAGTCTGCGGTTCGCCCGCACTCCACAGTATGAACAGTTATTTTTCTTGTGAATTTATACTCCTTGCATACCGCAGTAGGAAAACGTCATCTATTGAAAGCTATAACAACATACGCATAGAAAAGGCATCGGCTGTACTTAAAATGTAAACGACCATGTGGAAATCCGTCTGACAAAACAAAACGTGAATTTTTCCAAGCTGTAGCCGGGTAAGTACTATTGTTTGGTTGAATAACTTGACCTTTAACGAAAGGCTTGGAGAAAAAGATAGATGATGGTGTGCTCTCATTGATTTAAAAAGTACTGGAAGCAGCACACCTGAAACAGAAGTTGTACAGCTATTTACCTTCTACCTTATTCAAGTAAGATGAGTAAGACATGCAGGGAAATGATGGAGAAGTAAGGAAGATATCATAAGCGACGTTGCCCTCGGGACTCCTACACATGGACACACCAGTGTTGGCCGACACTTAAAAACTTAAATTCATCAGGTCTGTGCGGACATTAGATGCCGTCTAGAGGCCTTACTAAGATCAATGGGTGAAAGGGATAGATGAGAGAAAAAGAAAGAGAGAATCCTTGCTATCAGCACGGCTTTATGATGATGATGATGATGATGATGATGCAAGAGATCTAGGACACAATATTTGACAGCTTATATTACACTTGATATCATCGTTAACATCATCATATCGCGCTAGTTCACGGATATCCATAACAATCTCTCGCCAAGTGTCCCTATCATTCATTGGTCACAGGAGGTCCGCGCCACACCCAGTATCTGCGCTGAGCTGATCAACGTAGGTCTTCGTTGGACTGCTCACACTGGCGTGCCCATGTTCTGGTTTCCATAGGAAAGGATCACATATGTGTTCTTTCATTCTCCAACAGGGTATAGCATACCTTGGACCTTATATACTAGTATATAATTATGTGCTTACTAGCCGGACCTATGGATATACCACAGTATGAGAATTTAATCATTACAACGTTTGATATGTTTACTTAAGAGCTATATACTTCAATATGTAAAAAATATAATAATCTTGATTTAATTATTTCTTACTGTTTTCCTTTAGCTCTTTTCATTATGTTCGATTGAAACAGATTAGCATTATTGCTTCCGCGCAATCACCCCGTCCCCCTATGTATTCTTGAATCTTTTTCTTTAATTCGTTCTTATCATATTTTTCTGTGTATCATATCCTTTTTCTTCCCTTTCTTTATTATAAAAACGAAATGGTCCATTATATAGCTGAGGTGACGACACTCACAAAAATAAGAATACTGGGGAGGCGGAAAACAGACAATCAGAATTTACATTTTTGCATTTAATCTTGGACGATTTCATTTTCAAGCCGAGGGAGTTGCAAGATGAAAACGGTCGTACAATTAAGGAACACGAGTGTTTATATAGAGATCTTAATAACCTGCACATTTCTGTGTACAGATGCGGAATCAGCATTCCTTATTTAGTATGTTATAGTTGCATTTGGTTGCAAACAAAAAGTTGATTCGTATTGGCTGCCGTCTCGACTTGTCTCCAGCCCTGCCGGCTGGGGTAGAAGAATACACCAACATCTACAGTGGAGTAAGACCGCCCCCCCTCACAAAAATTGGGCCACCTGTTGGACGTGGGTGGGAACCCGTGATGCTTTAGGATAGAACGCAGTCCATGACATACAACACGCTACTTTGGCCCTTACTTAGGCTAGACTTAATCAGCCAGCTGGTCACCTCAAGCCATAACCCCTTTATTATTGTCCCAGCTCTATGGCCTTATTGCAATCTGTAACCCATTTTATCATATATGTGCTAGCAGGTGGTGGCTGATAGTCTTAGTCCTGGAATGACGTTAAACTCCCTAATGGTCAAATTTCAATTCTGGGGCTCTGGGGAATCTGGAGTACACCTTCGTCATCATTACTTCCAAGTTCAATCTGACCCTGAGTGGTAGTACATGTTAGGGTCCGATCTATGAGTTAAATAGAAAAAAAATTAAACGTGTTTAAAAAAAGATTGATTAAAAAATTGAGTACTCATCTAGAATGTATAAAAACGTCTCGGATATAAAATAACCCAGCCAGGGTTGATATGCCATAAAAACCAACCAACCAACCTAATTTTCTTCACAATTTTTGGCAACTTGGATTGGGCATGATATACTAGTATATGCTAATCTTAAAATCCTGAGCGTATGGGTAATTTCTGTGCACTGATTTGGAATACTCTATTTAGTCTAATATCGTTGCATTTGGTTGCCAACAAAAAAAGTTTATTTGCTGCCTGTAATAATCGCTCGTATCCGTTTTCGTCTCAACTTGTCTCGTATGCCACAGACAGCAAAAAAAATCAGTTATGCTAAATGGAATGTTCTTTTCTTTTTCTTTTTTTCTTTCCTTTTTCAACAGCAAACAATCAAACTTCGAATATCATTAGCTATGGCGTTTGCGTACATGATAAATGTACTGAGAACGAAAGTGTGTGAGCGTGCTGTACGAAAAGCAAATATGCAATTAAGACGAATCTATTTGTTGACTACACTGGAAATCCATGCTGATTTGCAGACGAATCACGTTGCAGTCTTAACTTTTGCCAATCTATTAGCAATTTAACACGTTTAGAAAAATAATTAAATAAAATTATCATTATTAATGGCCCTTGAACATGTCGGACATTGCAGATGGAGAACGAGGAAACAGCTTTTATTTTTGAAAAAAAATCGTGTTTAAATTCTTGCCCAACTGTTTGTTGTATGTGAAGAATTGAGAAAACTGGCCAACAAACGGAGAAGAGTCGCAGGAATGGATTGACCAAAATCCACGGAATGAAGGAATGGCAAATAAATACAAGTAAAGTATTATGCCATTTATTTTGTTGTTTTGCTGGGTTTTACGGCATGTCTAACTTTTGGGTTATTTCATGCAGAAAAGCTTTTTGTTTTATTCCTTCTTGACGGGTACTCATTTACTTTTTAACCTCAACTTTTCAAAAACATTTTTAATCTCATTTTTCTATTTCTGGGAAGGGTATGCATCCAACTACTGTCCCGCCAGCTAAGTGCGAATAGTAGGGCAGTCTGAGACTTAAACTTGGCTAGATAACTGGTCTAAGAAAAGTAAAACTCTAAGTTCAAACCTGCTAAGCTCCGCTTAGGTAATTGAACTTATGTCACATCCGACTCATGCAGAGGGCTTGATATATATATATATATATATATATATATATATATATATATATACCCCCAACTCCTCCAGACGAACAGGATGTGACACAAGGTGAATTTCTTAAGCGGAGTTTAACAGGTTTGAATTCAGAGTTTTCCTTCTCCTACACTGATTACCTACCCAAGGTTAAAGAGCACGGCCTACTCTGCTATTTACCCATAGCTGGGGGGAGAATTGGATTCATACCTTTCCCAAGGGTATTAGCGCTATGTGAAATTCAAACAGCTTTGTCCAGGAACTGAACTCGGGTCGACGAGTCCATTTCCTATGACATTAACCATTAGACCATGCGCATTCATATATATATGCGGATAAAAAAGGTGCGCACTATGTACAAAAAATGCTAGTTCTCCAAGGAATAACATCCGCAAACAGATTCCTGAACACCAAATCAGAAGTCTTCAGGGTCTGTCCGCACATATATGGTCTTTGACCGGTGAGGAAGATACACACAGATAAGATGCATTAATGCAAGAAAAAAAAACAGGCGCTCATAGGCGCGAATACACAAGCAAATGGAAATCCACGAAAAAAACATCACAAAAAAAAACAAAAAAACAGGAACATATAAATATGCACACAAATAAGCACCAAAACCACAACAGATCTGAGATGATCTAAATATAAGAGCGAAATCAAAATTCAAACGAGCAGACAGGAGCAGACAGGAGCAGACGGAACCATATGTAGTATAGCGGGTCTTGTCAACGTGCCTCAAATTCACGGCACTAAAAAGGTATTTGTTACGCGGCGGTCGTCATTGTCGATAAAAATAGGTACAACATGTGAGATATATCGCCACAAGGGTTAGCATTTATTTTCGGGCTCGTGTCGTGGGCTGTTTCGGAGAGAAGGAAAGGCAGAGAGAAAGAGAGCGAGGACACTGTTAAATTACTGTAATCCCACACTAGGGCCCAGAGGCCCGTCCGAACTCTACGCCGCCGGAAAGCAAAAAAGAGGCCGATCTTGTTGTTCGTCGTTCCTCGTCACCACGTGACTTCCGGTTCCGGTCAACCCCGAAACTTCCAGTTGGCTCCAATTCTCATCCGGAGGTCATACATCGGTCAAATTATCGGCAACCCGTTGTGTGTTCATTACACCTTTTTTTAACCTTTACTTTCTCTTATTTCTTCTTCCTCTCTTTCTATAGCAGTCCACCCACAGTTTTATTTCCACTCTCAAACTCCGGTGGACCTTAACAATCACGTTACACCATTGAACCAGGCGCTATCCAACATAGAGCATCGTAGCAAAAAATAAAATAAAATAAAATAAATAAATAAATAAAACGAGGCCGGAAAAAAACTGGTGAAGCCCCTACCAAGATAACCGGATAAACGGGAGAACAAGGAGGGGAGGAATAAACAAGATGACGAGGAGTAGGAAGAGTGTGAGTAGATGTATAGGCACATGGTGTTATGCACATTTGTAAACATATACGCACTACTTTTCACACTTAAGCGGGAATACAAACATTCATCTCAGACAAGTACACACATATATAAAGGAATTGACATTCCCTGTATTTCTTGACAGGCGCGTTGTTTTGACAAAAAGTAGCTAACATGCTGCTTTGAAACCAATGGTAACAAATGTATAGTACACTAAAATTAATATATATATATATATATATATATATATGTATATATATGCTCATCTACAGACACCATGGGCACTTCTGAATGACATTTATATTTTGAGGAAGAGGAACGTCATTTTTGGGAAAGCAAAATAATTTTTTTTTAAATTAGTTGATTTTAGTTTTTATTTGTCACCTCTCACAAATACAAACTCGAGTTTTTACAAATAATCTTCAGATTGTTAAAACACTAAAAATAAATTTCATAGGTAGAAAGTATGTAATCATCAATAGTTACTTGTATAAGTTGTTATAAAATGTCAATACTCGTGTTCCTTACAAGTACGATCGTTATCATTTTGCAACACCCTCGGGTTAAAAGCGAAACCACTCAAATCGTCCAGGATGAAATGCAAAAATGTAAATCCTAATTATATGCTGTTGCTCATCCGCCGTATTCTTATTTCTTATGACTGTCGTCACCTCAGCTAAAAAGGGTAAAAAATTTCATTTTTATTAGAAATAAAGGAAAGAAAAAGTACATGCTACACAGAAAATATAATAAGAAAGAAAGAAATAGAAGGGGAAAGATAGATAGAGAGAGGGGTTTGTGCGGAAGCGATAACGCTAATCTGTTTCACTCGAACATAATGAAAAGAGGAAAAGATGGAAAGAAAAAGAAAAAAATGAGAGTTAAATCAAGAGTATTATACGTTTTACATCTTAAAGTGTTTTCAGTGGCTCTAAAGTAAACATATCAAACGTTTTAGATATTAGATTATCATACTGTGGTTAATCTACAGGTCCTGTTATTTTTTAACAGTATCCATTCTATTGTCAGTACTATGTTATTATACAACTGCTACAATAAATACATGTTAATAATGTAGCTGTTTCTAGTATTACTATTGCTATTTATGTGAATTCTAGAGATGAGATATACACTTATTCATACACACACATTCGTACGCGCACTCATTCACTCAAATACACACACACACACACACACACACACACACACACACACACACGGGGAGAGAGAGAGAATGGGAGAGAAAGACAGGCATAAATACAAAGTTAAACTGTAATCAATCAAACAGACACTCTTCCTCAGAAGGAGAGAGAAACAGACAGGAGAGAGGGGTGCAGACAGAATAGGAAAGAAAGACGGACAGAGATATAAACAAATTTAGACAGTAATTCTTTGGATGAAATACATACTAGCACACATACATGTCTGTACACTCACTCATTCACTCAATCAAACACATTCACTCACACAAATTTACCAACCCTTCCGCATGAGCAGGATACGACACAAGGTCAATTTTTTAAGCGGAGGTTAACAGGTTTCAATTCATAGTTTTCCTTCTCCTAGACTGGTTACTTAGCCATGGTTAAAGAGCTCAGTCTGCCCTGCTATTTACCCATAGCTGGAGGAAGAATTTGCTTAATACCTTTTCCCAAGGGTATTAGCGCTATGTGAAATGCAAACTCGTCCAGGAATTGAACGGGGTTTGACGAGTCCATTTCCTATAATTCTAACCATTAGACCACTCACCTCCATATCTTTTTTACTAAGGTTAACTTAGATGTGGCACAAGGCCAAAAATATGAGGAACCCAATGAGAATCGAACTCATTAACAATGGTTTATGAATATATCTTCCTAAACATTACACCACGTGAGGTGCACCACACATAGAGGGGAGAGAGAAAGAGAAGGGAGAGAAAGAAGGACAGACATAAACACAAATCTAAACTAATTCTAGCGATGAAATGAATACTTTCACATACACACACACACACCCATACGTGCACTCATTGACTCAATGAAACACACATACCGACTCACAAAGAGAGAATGAGAGAGAGAAAGAGAGAAAGGGAGGGAGGGAGGGAGGGAGAGAGAATAAAGAAAAACAGAGACATAAACACAAAGTCAAATTGTAATTTGGGAGATGAAATATATACCTTTACATATATACACACACCCGTACGCGTACTCATTCACACAAACACAGACATATACTCATAGAGAAAGATAGACTGACAAGGAATGGGAGAGAAAGACAGAGAGAGATATAAACACAAAGTTAAACTTTAATTCTGGAGATGAAATATATCACATATACACACCCGTACGCACACACATTCACTCAAACACCTTCAGTCACAAACAGGGAGAGAGACAAAGAGAAAGAGAAAGAGAGAGAGAGAGAGAGAAAGAGAGAGAGAGAGAGAGAGAGAGAGAGAGAGAGAGAGAGAAAGAGAAACAGAGAGAGAGAGAGAGATACATAAACACAAAGTTAAACTGTAAGTTATAATGTTTCAAAAGGTCAGACAATTCTGAAGATCGAATTTAAAGCTGATTATACCTTCAGATTCTTTCCAGCGAATAAGTAGAGACTTTGAAAAATCAATTATGTTTTTCCAGTAATTAAATTAGAAAAATCGATTTTCTGTCAAAATAATATTAAGATTGAATATTAACATATGCGAAAAATAGTTGATAAATATGTTGATTCGAACGCCGTGGGAATTATTTGGGTTATTCTTTGATTTTATTTGCGATTGGGCACTTTGTTGACTTGATATAGATATAAAGGCTTCATATCTTATTATAATGCAGATTATGTAACTGTCTGTCGGTAACCGAAACTACGCCATCACTAACATCACGATTTCCTTAGTTATTTAAGGTATATTCTTAACAATTATAAAATAGTCATTTTTTAATCTTAATCAGCATATTATCTATTAACGAATGTCTCTTAAAGTCTAACCGATTTAGATTTGTCGCTGTTTATATCATTAATGCATTCACAATCCTGAAGGATGTGTAATACATTTATAAGAAATATAGATTTTCATAGAATATGATTGGAAAACTTTGCATAATGATTTTAACAAAACTAGGTTTCATAAATGATTATTTGCTGTTACTGATGTTTAATATCATGTTATTCTCAAAAAGTATTTAAAGCAATCCTACTTTATGCAAAGTTTTCCAATCGTGAGCAGCGATTTTCAAATAAGGACTTACTCTGATGAAGGTCGAATTTTCTTTGTGTGCGGAACATTTCTACATTTTTTAAGGATTTATTCTGATGAAGGTCAAATTTTCTTTGTGTGCGAAACATTTCTACATTTTTTCTATTATTATTATTTCATTTCATTTGGTTATTTAAAAAATAATAATAGTTTGAATAATGTACACTTGGATAAACTCCTGACCGAAACACGTGTAAGTAAAATTGATTAAAATAACCTATTTTATCCATTCTATACTTTCTTTCCTTTATTTATTTTTCAACATACCGTCGGATTCACTTCCAGTTTCATCTTACACACACACACACACACACACACACACACACACACACACACACACACACACACACACACACATATATATATATATATATATATATATATATATATATATATATATATATATAATGTAGGACTCTGCATAATGGACAACATATTACTGAAAGAAAAATAGTAAATATTTAAATGAATTATTAATCTTAAATTTCATGAATTCATTACAAGCAACTCTAGTTAAAATTCTCATTTGTATATTATTAAATATTCATATCTTATTTGGGAGAAAAGTAAGCGATAATCTAAGTGAAACAAGAATTTTGTACATAGCATACACAAATTGATATATATATATATATATATATATATATATATATATATATATATATATTATACGTGTGCGTATGTGTGTGTGAGATTGTTGACTAACATATTTTCTTCCATTATGTTCTCTTCTTTAAGACGCCATAATTTCTCTTTGGGTCTGGACGATTTCACCGCGCCTTTTCAATTATTATGTTCATCCAAATAAATTTAATCTTTCTCACATCTTTGAGCTTTGATCTACCATTTAAAAGTTTAAAATCATTCTTCCATACTTTTTGATGCGAGATAGATTTATTTAAGAATCAAAGACTTTGTCTTTTTTCTGAATTTTCTTCGTTGTACATCTAACATTTCCCACTTAATTGACATTCATATATTGATTTAATCAATTCTTAGACTTACACTGTTCGCTGTCAGTCTTTTATCTTATCTATCAATTTCTCTCTCTCTCTCTCTCTCTCTCTCTCTCTCTCTCTCTCTTCTCTTTCTTTCCCTCTCATTCCCTCTTCTCTCTCTCTCTCTCTCTCTCTCTCTCTCTCTCTCTATATATATATATATATATATATATATATATATATATATATATATATATATATATATAGGCTTGGCGAACGAAAGTTCATTCGGGTCTCAAACTCGGCCAGGGTAGCTGTTAAGGTATAGCCACACTGATGAGAGGTGAAATCTCGAAACACGTGTCTGTGGATTACTTATTTATTATATATATACTCCCACTTTGGTTGAGTTCTCTGAATAGGGATTTAATTGCAAATTCCCCGTTCTGGCGTCTAGCTAACCCTCGCTTTGTTTAAAGATGTTTGCGGACTCTAGTGAATTCATTTCCGCTTAGAAATGTAGCGATTGAATATTCTCCTATATTTGTCAACTGCATCTGGCCGTACGGGTTAAAGGCTTGGCGAACGAAAGATCATTCGGGTTTCAAACCTGGCTAGGGGTAACTGTTACGGTATAGCCACACTGATGAAAAGTGAAACCTCGAAACACGTGTCTGTGGACTACTTATATATATATATATATATATATATATATATATATATATAGTGATTGAAGCATAAATATGGCGTTCTTCGGTGAAGATCGAGACATGGTCACATCAGTGTATGTATTATTATTATTATAAATTATAATAAATTATAAATTATTATTATTATTATTATTATTATTATTATTATTATTATTATTATTAATGGGGGATCATTCCATGTTCATCAACTACAATTGGTATTCCGTTGACCCTCATATTCCTCAGTTTTTCTTTCAATTCTCTTGCAAGGTCAATCATTTCGTTTTCTTTCACCTTCATCCTGCCATCTACTAGATCAATTGGATCTGCAAAATCTACCAGTTGATAAGTTGTCTTTTTTTCTTTTTCTTTCATATTTCTTTCTTTATTTCTTTCTTTATTTTTTGTTGATCAATAGTAAGTCTTGTCTTCTGGCTGGGATGAGGTGATCCTGAGAATTTTATGTCTTTCATCCTCAAGAACAGATTCTGGTTAATGCATATCATATTCTGTTTGTATTTTGTTTTGCCTAATTCCGAGTGGATCACCTTTCAAACCCAACCGTGCTTACTCTTGTCTTCTTACTGTGGTAGTTGCATTCGCTTAATAAATGGTTATATTATATTTACATTTCCTGTATGCGTAAACTTCAACAGCTTGAAAACATTTTACAAATTACCCGGTGTGAAATATGTTGCTGAATCATTTTAAAATGATTTCTTTCCCTTGAAATTATGTTCATTTGACTAATTATCAGTCACTTCGTAGTTTCTGACATTCTTAATTAAACAAGTTATTTTCGTTAGTCTCATCCAAGTGCGATGTTGTTAATTCTTGGACATTTTCTCCATCCGATTTATTCAAACCAAATTCCCTTCCAATTAAGACATGTTTCGGAAAACGTTTTTGTATATTTCGACGTGGTTTGACTGCCTAGTGACAAATGTGCGTGCAAACACAAGAAAAAACAAAACACACACATTGCAGGACTGGATTGTAAAATAAGTTTGAGAAGAAAACAGGAATCATAGAAAATGTATTTATTGCAAACAAAATTATTTTGACTTTAATTACCGAGCTAATCGAATTTCAGGGAATTTGTTCGGTTATTTGGATAAAGAAATATCGCTAGGGCGTTAATTAACAATGGGCAATTCAGAAAGGTCCTAATTGGGTAATTTGTAAAGAATATACAAGGCGCTTTTTCTTAGTTGATCTTGTTTTATCATAGATTATTTTTCGTTTAGTCGGTCCGATATTTACTCGTTATATATATATATATATACATATATATATATATATATATATATATCAATATGAAGTATATGTAAGATGGAAAGAATAAAAAAATTTTTCTGAAAACATAATGCATTTTGCGGACCTTCTTTTTTGTAAAATGTTGAATTTTCTCCCGTTGGAACCAGAACAACATTATATAAATATATATATATTATAAAAATGAAAAATAAATATACTTTTTTAAGCAGGAATAAATGTGAGTGGAGGTATTCAAAATAGACTAATATTTCAGAAAAATACAAATAACTAACCAGTCCTGTTCAGATTGATATTGTAAATGATACTGGACTCAGGAGATATTTATACAAATTGTTATATTGACAGTAAAAGGCAGATGAGTATCCTTTACAATACAAATTCGAACTGGACTGGTAAATTATGTGTATTTTTAGAATATTAATCTTTTTTGAATACCTACACTCTCAATTAGACATGCTTTTAAAAATAAGTATTTTATTTTATTTTATTTCTATAGCACACAAGTGAAGCATGCGAGGAAACCCTTACACCTTATATATATATATATATATATATATATATATATATATATATATATATATATATATATATATATATATAGAGAGAGAGAGAGAGAGAAATATAAATAAGTTCATAAACACATTGTTTATTTACTTACTCTCATATATATATATATATATATATATATATATAATATATATATATATATATATATATATGACATGTGGATATACTACAGTATTATAATCTAATCATTACAACGTTTGATATGTTTACTTAACAACTATTGTGAAATAGTTCAATATGTAAAATGTATAATAATCTTGATTTCACTCTTTCTTACCCTTATTTATTTATTTATTTATCTATTTCCTTATTTTCATTATACTTAATTGAAACACATTAACGCTATAATGTCAGCACACTCACATATTTTCCCTATCTTTCCCATACTCTTTCTTCATTATATTTTTTCTATGTAGCCTGATTCTATGTTTTTAGTTGTTGTTGTTGTAGTTTTTTGCTTTTTGTTTTTTGTTTGTTTGCACAATAGATTTAAGAGGAGACAGTGAAAATATTTGAACGGTATGAATGCAACGATATATCAGCTGCCAACACTTCACTCAACTGAATTTTACTAACAGGTCACGTGGAACCTACATTTTTATAATGAGAATTTTGATAATCTGACAAGAAAAAAAGGACGAAGAGCCCATGAAGGCAGCATGCACTTTCATCCGGCAGACAGTAGTTGGACAGTCAACCCGGCTCGCCAGGGTCTCTGCTGATAAAAATCGGCACCCCAGTCTCTACCCTAAGTATGTGCTGTTGCTGACAGTAAAACCATATCAGGACCATAGTAGTTTGATGGTGGACCCTACACTTCGCCATAATTTTACCCAGAATATTTAAAAGGTAATATTTTTCCTGGTTTTTCTTTTAAGAAAATAGAATAAAGAAAGAAATACAAGGAAGAAAAAAATTCTCCTTTAAACATTTATCTCTGTAACAGTTTTGGATATTCACTAAAATTTGTCATCTGAGATATTTCCTTGACAAGGTGGGTTTTTTTTTGCAAAATCGGTCATATCATCTGAATCTGTGTTCAGTCAAAAGCGATCATCTACGAAGCATCTACAAATCAATCAAATACTGGTCTAAGCCACAACGCTACTCGTTCCTAGTCTTGTATTCCTTTTGTGCCAGTTTGCTGCATTCGCTTATAATGCGATTAACCGATTTATATCAGTCCCCATCTAACCTATTATTATTATTATTATTATTATTATTATTGAGTTTTTCACATTTGCTGTAGCCGGTGGTTCACTGGAGACTGTGTGACAGCAAGACTCCTCAGGCCTCCAGGACTCTTTTGAGTATTCTAGCCGATCTTAAAAGATCTGTAGTTTTGGATAGTCTCGATTCTTCCTCCGATTTCCACTTCACCCAAATTCTTTTTCAGGACTTGAAGGACCTTTCTAAGGGCACCATTTATAATTGGTACGACCTTCACATGCATGTTCCACAGTTTTCTCAGTTCTCTAGCAAAGTCCATGTATTTGCCTAACGTTTCGCTTTCTTTCACTCGGTTTATCAGCAAAATCCACGAGATGACAATGTTGTTGTTGTTGTTGTTTAGTGTCAAATGATACAAAATAATCAAATGCAAAAATGTTACGTTAAACAAGACGTTAGAATTTGAACGCCTCTCCTACATAATCGTAAATCATGTCTTCTTTTCTTAATCATCGTGTATGAGAAAAAAACAACGAGAAAATATGACTAAATAAATATAATTCATTTACTTGCGTCAAATATAAAATCATGTTAGCAAATATAATGTATTTAAGTCACATACTAAAATATATATTTACGTAAGTTATAATTTTATTAATTGCCAATTAATGCGATTAAAACAAATGATAAACAAAATAGATAAATTCTATAATTCAATTATTAACTCTACTATTACCGAAATCAACACCTCCGCCACTATTATCAGTATTACTACTACTTCTACTACTACCCTTACAACTCGCCATGTCGACTGAGACTGTAGAATACACTGCATCTCTACAGAGGGGTTAAACCACCATCGGCGCCACTTGTTGGCCGTGGGTGGCGACCCGTGATGCTTAAGGGCCCTGGTGACTGAGCAGCCCATAACTTTCAGTACTCCACTTTGCCCTTATTTATGCTAAAAGGGCCGTCGACGAAGGCACCTCCGATCAATGGGCTGGTAACGTCAAGCCCTAGCACCTATATGATTGTCAGAGCCCTATTGCCTTTATGGCAAAACCACAACCCTTTTTATCCTATGAGCTAGAAGGCAGTGGCTGAAGGTCTTAATGTCTTTAGGCATGACGCTAAACTCTGTCTGATGGTGAAATTACAATTCTTGAGTACGGCTTCAGCACGATTTCACCTAGCTTCACTCTGACCCGGAGTGGTAGTACTTGTTAGGGTCCCATCTATAGGCTAAATAGAGAATAATGAGTTTTTAAAAATGAGTTTAAAAACACTGAGCTTAAAAAGATGTTCAATACTCATCAAGAATGACTAAGGTCTTCGCCATAAAATAATCCAACAAGGGTTGACTTGCCGTGAAATCCAACCATCCATCCAATTACTACTACCCTCTCCTCTTTAACTCATTGCAATTCATTAGCATCAGTTAAAAAAACATATGAAACAGATGGAGTATAATAAAAAATAGAACAACTGAAACTTCCCCTTCTATCACTCTCGTCTTTCATTGAAAATTTTTCCTAATTTAACTATTTATTTAAAATAGGAAGTAAAGAATTAAACTATAGTTATTTCTTCTTGTTAATGGATTTCTTTTAAGATTTATACCCGAGATATTTGCTCATATTCATTAATATTATATCAAACAATTAGAAATCAATAATACTAAGGACATATATAATTAAAATCAATTTTTTAATATCAATATGCAAATCAGCCTCACCGTTCACACTGTAAATCGCTATTTTGTTGTATATATATAAATACAATTGCATCTTATAAGTATGTATATATGGTCAACTGTATTAATAATGTAAAACAATTTTATTAATAATTGAGGTTTAAATAAAAAATAAAATCATGGAGAATGTGACGAAATCAACTAATTAATTATTAACCATTATTATAAGATATATATATATATATATATATATATATATATATATATATATATATATATATATATATATATATATATATATATATATACAGGGGTTGGACAAAATAATGGAAACACCAGCTCTAACTAGTGGTTTTTCACTTACGTTGGTTACGTTTAGTTAATTATTGAAGCAAATATTTGAGCGAACTACTTCATCTTGATTGATTGGCATCAATAAATATTTGGCGTCAATCGATCGAGAATCTAGCCATCTTGAGAAAATCAACTTTAGAAATGTTTCTTACGATCTAGACTTGTGAATTATGCAACTATGTTATAGAACGACGAATACATACATAAATATTTGATGGGGCTGATCTAAGAACACGTGATGAGGAATATTCTATAAGGCTATATATTTCCAGAAAATTTGACTTTCTTCTCTGAAAATCATTGGATCATGGAAGTGATATGGCAAACAAGCTAAAATATCAACTGAAACTACACAGTCACCCTTGAAAATCTTAGTGGGCATTTGATGAATGTTTACTACACCCTAGCTGCCTTCAACGTGTCCAAATATTTAAGAAATATGTAGCCAAGCAAGAGAGCAGGCAACCAACATTCTAATAACACTGTACTTATTCATACGAAGAAGGCCGGAGAATGGACCGGCTGTAAAGCTGTGAATGAGCACAAACAGTGAATTATAAGAAGAACAAGACCATAAAATACTCTTCATTGGATGTATTCACCTGAAGAAAGCTGGGGAAAGTATATATATTATATAATATATATATATAATATATATATATATATATAATATATATATATATATATATATATATATATATATATAATATATATAAATATATATAATATATAATGTGCGTGTGCCCGGTTTTGTTTCTGTGCATCTGTCGTCAGGTGATATGACAATAGAATTTGAGATGCGAAATACAAATATACACATACACACACAGAAAAAAAATAATGTTTTAAAAAGAGTTTTATTTACCGAGGAAGGAAGATAAGCTAAAATTATTCTGTTATGATGCAGGTATAAGAAAAAAAGGAATATTTACTCTTTACAGCTTAGCAAAATAAATAAAGGAAGAAAATAATGAATCGATTAAATTTTCAGGAAGGAAAGTATTTTCAAAAAGAGAGATTCAAGGATTTAGAAAAGTGAAGAACTATACACAGTAGTAAACAAAAGAAAATGATCCCATTAAATATATGAATGCACAACTGATATATATATATATATATATATATATATATATATATATTATATATATATATATATATAATGTTATAAAATGAATAAATAAAAATACTGGATTTCTTAAAGCATGAATGAATGTTGAAATGATAAGTGGAAGAAGAATATATGTATATATTTCGGTATGGAGTAATTTTTTTTATTTTATATGTCGACACGTATTTCGACCATAATTTACTTACACATACAGAATTCTATTTAGAATTATTTCAAATATTAAATATAATGTTAAACAAATATTAAATAGAATGTTAAATAAATATTAAATAGAATGTTAACAAATATTAAATATAATGTTAAACAAATATTAAATAGAATGTTAAATAAATATTAAATAGAATGTTAAACAAATATTAAATAGAATGTTAAATAAATATTAAATAGAATGTTAAATATTAAAATGAATGTTAATATTAATAGAATGTTAAAATAAATATTAAATAGAATGTTAAAAAAATATTAATATAAATGTAAAAATATTAAAATAGAATGGAATGTTAATAATATTAATAGAATGTTAAACAAATATTAAAATAGAATGTTAAACAAATATTAAATATAGAATGTTAAACTAAATATTAAATAGAATGTTAAACAAATATTAAATAGAATGTTAAATAAATATTAAATAGAATGTTAATAACTTAAATAGAATGTTAAACAATATTAATAGAATTTTAAATAAATAAAATAGAATGTAAACATAAAGAAAGCATGTAAGCAAATAACCATCATCTGGGCTGACTGTTTTGATTTTTTAAAGACGAGCAATATAGAGGTAGCTCAAAATGGTTTAACACGTAAAATGGAAAATTTTTCTTTTTAAATCCCAAAAGTGTTTCTTCGTTTGAAAAAAATAATATAGAAATATTTTTAAACTCTTTAAATATTTTAATTCTCGCCTAAGCAGTTTTCAGACCAAAAATATGCAATTGTTCTTGGTCTGAAGATCTCATAGGCCAGAAACTGTCTGTAGCCAGGCGCTGTTGACTCCATATTCACACGACCTTAACTTATATATATATATATATATATATATATATATATATATATATATATATATATATATATATATATTCTACAATCTGATAAGATTTTTCATCAGCGAAACATCCAGAAATTTAAAGAAAATGTATGTATAAACATTTTAAAGACCTCAAATTTGGAAATACATCAATTTCTCTAGTAACACCCAACTTATTAACAAATCACAATTTCAATCTGCAGAAATCTTCGATGATCGCTTTTATCCATAATCGGAAAGAACGTCGTATCATCGAGTCGTCTAGCATTTCTCTCCTTAACACTAACACTCAAAGACCTGGATTTTCTTGTTAAAAGTATATTAAAAGACTTCAATATACAATATTAAAATTCAAAAAGTTTAAACTAAAATTTAAATTCCAAATCACCTCTTAACTACATTAAAATAAAACGCTTTCACATGCTTTTATACCACTAGTTTCCTTTTCTCTATGGCTGTAAACATCTCCAACTTATACAAATTAAAATTGACTACTTTATTTTATTTTATTGTTTTACCATCATTATCAAGCACACAATAAGCCATGCGAGGAAACCCTTACACCTTATATATATATTAATAATATATATATATATATATATATATATATATATATATATATATAATAGAGAGAGAGAGAGAGAGAAAATATAAATAAGTTCATAAACACATTGTTTATTTACTTACTCTCATATATATATAATATATTATAATATATATAATATATATAATAATAATATATATATATATGACATGTGGATATACTACAGTATTAATATCTAATCATTACAACGTTTGATATGTTTACTTAACAACTATTGTGAAATAGTTCAATATGTAAAATGTATAATAATCTTGATTTCACTCTTTCTTACCCTTATTTATTTATTTATTATCTATTTCCTTATTTTCATTATACTTGAAAACACATTAACGCTATAATGTCAGCACACTCACATATTTTCCTATCTTCCCATACTCTTTCTTCATTATATTTTTCTATGTAGCCTGATTCTATGTTTTTAGTTGTTGTTGTGAGTTTTTTGCTTTTTGTTTTTTGTTTGTTTGCACAATAGATTTTAAGAGAGACAGTGAAAATATTTGAACGGTATGAATGCAAACGATATATCATCGCCAACACTTCACTCAACTGAATTTTACTAACAGGTCACGTGGAACCTACATTTTTATAATGAGATTTTGATAATCTGACAAGAAAAAAGGACGAAGAGCCCATGAAAGGCAGCATGCACTTTCATCCGGCAGACAGTAGTTGGACAGTCAACCCGGCTCGCCAGGGTCTCTGCTGATAAAAATCGGCACCCCAGTCTCTACCCTAAGTATGTGCCTGTTGCTGACAGTAAAACCATATCATGGACCATAGTAGTTTGATGGTGGACCCTACACTTCGCCATAATTTTACCCAGAATATTTAAAAGGTAATATTTTTCCTGGTTTTTCTTTTAAGAAAAAGAATAAAGAAAGAAATACAAGGAAAAAAAAATTCTCCTTTAAACATTTATCTCTGTAACAGTTTGGATATTCACTAAAATTTGTCATCTGAGATATTTCCTTGACAAGGTGGGTTTTTTTTTGCAAAATCGGTCATATCATCTGAATCTGTGTTCAGTCAAAAGCGATCATCTACGAAGCATCTACAAATCAATCAAATACTGGTCTAAGCCACAACGCTACTCGTTCCTAGTCTTGTATCCTTTTGTGCCAGTTTGCTGCATTCGCTTATAATGCGATTAACCGATTTATATCAGTCCCCATCTAACCTATTATTATTATTATTATATTATTATTATTGAGTTTTTCACATTTGCTGTAGCCGGTGGTTCACTGGAGACTGTGGACAGCAAGACTCCTCAGGCCTCCAGGACTCTTTTGAGTATTCTAGCCGATCTTAAAAGATCTGTAGTTTTGGATAGTCTCGATCTCCTCCGATTTCCACTTCACCCAAATTCTTTTTCAGGACTTTGAAGGACCTTTCTAAGGGCACCATTTTAAATTGGTACGACCTTCACATGCATGTTCCACAGTTTTCTCAGTTCTCTAGCAAAGTCCATGTATTGCCTAACGTTTCGCTTTCTTTCACTCGGTTTATCAGCAAAATCCACGAGATGACAATGTTTTGTTGTTGTTGTTTAGTGTCAAATGATACAAAATAATCAAATGCAAAAATGTTACGTTAAACAAGACGTTAGAATTTGAACGCCTCTCCTACATAATCGTAAATCATGTCTTTTTTCTTAATCATCGTGTATGAGAAAAAAAACAACGAAAAAATGACTAAAAAATATATTTCATTTACTTGCGTCAAATATAAAATCATGTTAGCAAATATAATGTATTTAAGTCACATACTAAAATATATATTTACGTAAGTTATAATTTTATTAATTGCCAATTAATGCGATTAAAACAAATGATAAACAAAATAGATAAATTCTATAATTCAATTATTAACTCTACTATTACCGAAATCAACACCTCCGCCACTATTATCATATTACTACTACTTCTACTACTACCCTTACAACTCGCCATGTCGACTGAGACTGTAGAATACACTGCATCTCTACAGAGGGGTTAAACCACCATCGGCGCCACTTGTTGGCCGTGGGCGACCCGTGATGCTTAAGGGCCCTGGTGACTGAGCAGCCCATAACTTTCAGTACCCACTTTGCCCTTATTTATGCTAAAAGGGCCGTCGACGAAGGCACCTCCGATCAATGGGCTGGTAACGTCAAGCCTAGCACCTATTGATGTCAGAGCCCTATTGCCTTTATGGCAAAACCACAACCCTTTTTATCCTATGAGCTAGAAGGCAGTGGCTGAAGGTCTTAATGTCTTAGGCATGACGCTAAACTCTGTCTGATGGTGAAATTACAATTCTTGAGTACGGCTTCAGCACGATTTCACCTAGCTTCACTCTGACCCGGAGTGGTAGTACTTGTTAGGGTCCCATCTATAGGCTAAATAGAGAATAATGAGTTTTTAAAAATGAGTTTAAAAACACTGAGCTTAAAAAGATGTTCAATACTCATCAAATGACTAAGGTCTCGCCATAAAATAATCCAACAAGGGTTGACTTGCCGTGAAATCCACCATCCATCCAATTACTACTACCCTCTCCTCTTTAACTCATGCAATTCATTAGCATCAGTAAAAAAACATATGAAACAGATGGAGTATAATAAAAAATAACAACTGAAACTTCCCCTTCTATCACTCTCGTCTTTCATTGAAAATTTTTCCTAATTTAACTATTTATTTAAAATAGGAAGTAAAGAATTAAACTATAGTTTTTCTTCTTGTTAATGGATTTCTTTTAAGATTTATACCCGATATTTGCTCATATTCATTAATATTATATCAAACAATTAGAAATTCAATAATACTAAGGACATATATAATTAAAACAATTTTTAATATCAATATGCAAAATCAGCCTCACCGTTCACACTGTATAATCGCTATTTTGTTGTATATAATATAAAACAATTGCATCTTATAAGTATGTATATATATGGTCAACTGTATAATAATGTAAAACAATTTTATTAATAATTGAGGTTTAAATAAAAAATAAAATCATGGAGAATGTGACGAAATCAACTAATTAATTATTAACCATTATTATAGATATATATATATATATATATATATATAATATATATAATATATATATATAATATATATATTATTATATATATTAATACAGGGGTTGGACAAAATAATGGAAACACCAGCTCTAACTAGTGGTTTTTCACTTACGTTGGTTACGTTTAGTTAATTATTGAAGCAAATATTTGAGCGAACTACTCATCTTGATTGATTGGCATCAATAAATATTTGGCGTCAATCGATCGAGAATCTAAGCCATCTTGAGAAAATCAACTTTAGAAATGTTTCTTACGATCTAGACTTGTGAATTATGCAACTATGTTATAGAACGACGAATACATACATAAATATTTGATGGTGCTGAATTCTAACGAAACACTTCGCTGTCAGTCTTTTATCTTATCTATCAATTTCTCTCTCTCTCTCTCTCTCTCTCTCTCTCTCTCTCTCTCTCTCTCTCTCGTTCTTTCTTTCCTCTATTCCCTCTTCTCTCTCTCTCTCTCTCTCTCTCTCTCTCTCTCTCTATATATATATATATATATATATATATATATATATATATATATAGGCTTGGCGAACGAAAGTTCATTCGGGTCTCAAACTCGGCCAGGGTAGCTGTTAAGGTATAGCCACACTGATGAGAGGTGAAATCTCGAAACACGTGTCTGTGGATTACTTATTTATTATATATATACTCCCACTTTGGTTGAGTTCTCCGAATAGGGATTTAATTGCAAATTCCCCGTTCTGGCGTCTAGCTAACCCTCGCTTTGTTTACAGATGTTTGCGGACTCTAGTGAATTCATTTCCGCTTAGAAATGTAGCGATTGAATATTCTCCTATATTTGACAGCTGCCTCTGGCCGTACGGGTTAAAGGCTTGGCGAACGAAAGTTCATTCGGGTTTCAAACCTGGCTAGGGGTAACTGTTACGGTATAGCCACACTGATAAAAAGTGAAACCTCGAAACACGTGTCTGTGGACTACTTATATAAATATATATATATATATATATATATATATATATATATATATATATAGTGATTGAAACATAAATATGGCGTTCTTCGGTGAAGATCGAGACATGGTCACATCAGTGTATGTATTATTATTATTATAAATTATAATAAATTATAAATTATAATTATTATTATTATTATAATTATTATTATTATTATTATTATTATTATTAATGGGGGATCATTCCATATTCATCAACTACAATTGGTATTCCGTTGACCCTCATATTCCTCAGTTTTTCTTTCAATTCTCTTGCAAGGTCAATCATTTCGTTTTTCTTTCACCTTCATCCTGCCATCTACTAGATCAATTGGATCTGCAATATCTACCAGTTGATAAGTTGTCTTTTTTTCTTTTTTTTCTTATTTCTTTCTTTATTTCTTTCTTTATTTTTTGTTGATCAATAGTAAGTCTTGTCTTCTGGCTGGGATGAGGTGATCCTGAGAATTTTATGTCTTTCATCCTCAAGAACAGATTCTGGTTGATGCATATCATATTCTGTTGTATTTTGTTTTGCCTAATTCCGAGTGGATCACCTTTCTAACACAAACGTGCCTACCCTTTTCTTCTTACAGTGGTAGTTTGCTGCATTCGCTTAATAAATGGTTATATTATATTTACATTTCCTGTATGCGTAAACTTCAACAGCTTGAAAACATTTTACAATTTACCCGGTGTGAAATATGTTGCTGAATCATTTTAAAATGATTTCTTTCCCTTGAAATTATGTTCATTTGACTAATTATCAGTCACTTCGTAGTTTCTGACATTCTTAATTAAACAAGTTATTTTTCGTTAGTCTCATCCAAGTGCGATGTTGTTAATTCTTGGACATTTTTCTCCATCCGATTTATTCAAAACCAAATTCCCTTCCAATTAAGACATGTTTCGGAAAACGTTTTTGTATGTTTCGACGTGGTTTTGACTGCCTAGTGACAAATGTGCGTGCAAACACAAGAAAAAACAAAACACACACATTGCAGGACTGGATTGTAAAATAAGTTTGAGAAGAAAACAGGAATCATAGAAAATGTATTTATTGCAAACAAAATTATTTTGACTTTAATTACCGAGCTAATCGAATTTCAGGGAATTTTGTTCGGTTATTTGGATAAAGAAATATCGCTAGGGCGTTAATTAACAATGGGCAATTCACAAAGGTCCTAATTGGGTAATTTGTAAAGAATATACAAGGCGCTTTTTCTTAGTTGATCTTGTTTTATCATAGATTATTTTTCTTTAGTCGGTCCGATATTTACTCGTTATATATATATATATATATATATATAGATATAGATATATATATATAAAGTATATGTAAGATGGAAAGAATAAAAATTTTTTTCTGAAAACATAATGCATTTTGCGGACCTTCTTTTTTGTAAAATGTTGAATTTTCTCCCGTTGGAACCAGACAACATTATATATATATTATATATATATATATATATATATATATATATATATATATATATATATATATATATATGTTATAAAAATGAAAAATAAATATACTTTTTTTAAGCAGGAATAAATGTGAGTGGAGGTATTCAAAATAAACTAATATTTCAGAAAAATACAAATAACTAACCAGTCCTGTTCAGATTGATATTGTAAATGATACTGGACTCAGGAGATATTTATACAAATTGTTATATTGACAGTAAAAGGCAGATGAGTATCCTTTACAATACAAATTCGAACTGGACTGGTAAATTATGTGTATTTTTAAAATATTAATCTGTTTTGAATACCTACACTCTCAATTAGACATGCTTTAAAAAATAAGTATTTTATTTTATTTTATTTCTATAGCACACAAGTGAAGCATGCGAGAAACCCTTACACCTCATATATATATATATATATATATATATATATATATATATATATATATATATATATATATATGAGAGAGAGAGAGAGAGAAATATAAATAAGTTCATAAACACATTGTTTATTTACTTACTCTCATATATATATATATATATATATATATATATATATATATATATATATATATATATGACACGTGGATATACTACAGTATTATAATCTAATCATTACAACGTGTGATATGTTTACTTAACAACTATTGTGAAATAGTTCAATATGTAAAATGTATAATAATCTTGATTTCACTCTTTCTTACCCTTATTTATTTATTTATTTATTTCCTTTCATTTCATTATACTTAATTGAAACACATTAACGCTATAATGTCAGCACACTCACATATTTTCTCTATCTTTCCCATACTCTTTCTTTATTATATTTTTCTATGTAGCCAGATTCTATGTTTTGAGTTGTTGTTGTAGTTTTTTGCTTTTTGTTTTTTGTTTGTTTGCACAATAGAGTTAAGAGGGGACAGTGAAAATATTTGAAGGGCATGAATGCAACGATATATCAGGTGCCAACACTTCACTCAACTGAATTTTACTAACAGGTCACGAGGAACCTACATTTTTATAATGAGCATTTTGATGATCTGACAAGAAAAAAAGGACGAAGAGCCCATAAAGGTAGCATGCACTTTCATCCGGCAGACATTAGTTGGACAGCCAACCCGGCTCGCCAGGGTCTCTGCTGATAAAAATCGGCACCCCAGTCTCTACCTTAAGTATGTACTGTTGCTGACAGTAAAACCATATCTGGACCATAGTAGTTTGATGGTGGACCCTACACTTCGCCATAATTTTACCCAGAATATTTAAAAGGTAATATTTTTCCTGGTTTTTCTTTTAAGAAAATAGAATAAAGAAAGAAATACAAGGAAGAAAAAAATTCTCCTTTAAACATTTATCTCTGTAACAGTTTTGGATATTCACTAAAATTTTCATCTGAGATATTTCTTGGCAAAATCGGTCATATCATCTGAATCTGTGTTCAGTCAAAAGCGATCATCTAAGAAGCATCTACAAATCAATCAAATACTGGTCTAAGCCACAACGCTACTCGTTCCTAGTCTTGTATTCCTTTTGTGCCAGTTTGCTACATTCACTTATAATGCGATTAACCGATTTATATCAGTCCCCATCTAACCTATTATTATTATTATTATTATTATTATTATTGAGTTTTTCACATTTGCTGTAGCCGGTGGTTCACTGGAGACTGTGTGACAGCAAGTCTCCTCAGGCCTTCAGGAATCTTTTGAGTATTCTAGCCGATCTTAAAAGATCTGTAGTTTGGATAGTCTCGATTCTTCCTCTGATTTCCACATCACCCAAATTCTTTTTCAGGGCTTTAATGACCGTTCTAAGGGCACCATTTACAATTGGTACGACCTTCACATGCATGTTCCACAGTTTTCTCAGTTCTCTAGCAAAGTCCATGTATTTACCTAACGTTTCGCTTTCTTTCACTCGGTTTATCAGCAAAATCCACGAGATGACAATGTTGTTGTTGTTGTTGTTGTTTAGTGGCAAATGATACAAAATAATCAAATGCAAAAATGTTACGTTAAACAAGACGTTAGAATTTGAACGCCTCTCCTACATAATCGTAAATCATGTCTTCTTTTCTTAATCATGTGTATAAGAAAAAAAACAACGAGAAAATATGACTAAATAAATATAATTCATTTACTTGCGTCAAATATAAAATCATGTTAGCAAATATAATGTATTTAAGTCACATACTAAAATATATATTTACGTAAGTTATAATTTTATTAATTGCCAATTAATGCGATTAAAACAAATGATAAACAAAATAGATAAATTCTATAATTCAATTATTAACTCTACTATTACCAAAATCAACACTCCGCCACTATTATCATATTACTACTACTTCTACTACTACCCTTACAACTCGCCATGTCGGCTGAGACTGTAGAAATACACTGCATCTCTACAGAGGGGTTAAACCACCATCGGCGCCACTTGTTGGCCGTGGGTGGCGACCCGTGTGCTTGGGCCCTGGTGACTGAACAGCCCATAACTTTCAGTACTCCACTTTGCCCTTATTTATGCTAAAAGGGCCATCGACGAAGGCACCTCCGATCAATGGGCTGGTAACGTCAAGCCCTAGCACCTATATGATTGTCAGAACCCTATTGCCTTTATGGCAAAACCACAACCCTTTTCATCCTATGAGCTAGAAGGCAGTGGCTGAAGGTCTTAATGTCTTGGGCCTGACGTTAAACTCTATCTGATGGTGAAATTACAATTCTTGAGTACGGCTCAGCACGATTTCACCCAGCTTCACTCTGACCCGGAGTGGTAGTACTTGTTAGGGTCCCATCTATAGGCTAAATAGAGAGAAATGAGTTTTAAAAAATGTGTTTAAAAACACTGAGCTTAAAAAGATGTTCAATACTCATCAAGAATGACTAACGTCTTTGGCATAAAATAACCCAACAAGGGTTGACTTTCCGTGAAATCCAACCATCCATCCAATTACTACTACCCCCTCTTCTTTAACTCATTGTAATTCATTAGCATCAGTTTAAAAACATATGAAACAGATGGGGTATAACAAAGAATAGAACAACTGAAACTTCCCCTTCCATCACTCTCGTCTTTCATTGCAAAATTTTCCTAATTTAACTATTTAGTTAAAATAGGAAGTAAAGAATTAAAGTATAGTTATTTCTTATTGTTAATGGATTTCTTTTAAGATTTATACCCGAGATCTTTGCTCATATTCATTAAGATTATATCAAAGAATTAGAAATTAATAATACTAAGCACATATATAATTAAAATAATTTTTTTCATATCAATATGAGAATTAGCCTCACCGTTCACACTGTAAATCGCTATTTTGTTGTATATATATAAATGCAATTGCATCTTATAAGTATGTATATATGGTCAACTGTATTAATAATGTAAAACAATTTTATTAATAATTGAGGTTTAAATAAAAATAAAATCATGGAGAATGTGACGAAATCAACTAATTAATTATTAACCATTATTATAAGATATAATATATATATATATATATATATATATTTATATATATTATATATATATATATATATATATATACAGGGGTTGGACAAAATAATGGAAACACCAGCTCTAACTAGTGGTTTTTCACTTACGTTGGTTACGTTTAGTTAATTATTGAAGCAAATATTTGAGCGAACTACTTCATCTTGATTGATTGACATCAATAAATATTTGGCGTCAATCGATCGAGAATCTAGCCATCTTGAGAAAATCAACTTTAGAAATGTTTCTTACAATCTGGACTTGTGAATTATGCAACTATGTTATAGAACGACGAATACATACATAAATATTTGATGGGGCTGATCTAAGAACACGTGATGAGGAATATTCTATAAGGCTATTTATTTCCAGAAAAATTGACTTTCTCATCTGAAAATCATTGGATCATGGAAGGGATATGGCAAACAAGCTAAAATATCAACTGGAACTACACTGTCATCCTTGAAAATGTTAGTGGACATTTGATGAAAAGGGAATAGTTTACTACATCCTAGCTGCCTTCAACGTGTCCAAATATTTAAGAAATATGTAGCCAAGCAAGAGAGCAGGCAACCAACATTCAAATAACACTGTACTTATTCATACGAAGAAGGCTTGAGAATGGACCGGCTGTAAAGCTGTGAATGAGCACAAACAGTGAATTATAGGCAGAACAAGACCATAAAAATACTCTTCACTGGATGTATTCACCTGAAGAAAGATGGGGGAATATATATATATATATATATATATAATATATATATATATATATAATAATATAATATATATATATAATGTGCGTGTGCCCGGTTTTGTTTCTGTGCATCTGTCGTCAGGTGGTATGACAATAGAAATTTGAGATGCGAAATACAAATATACACATACACACACAGAAAAAAAATTGTTTTAAAAAGAGTTTTATTTTTACCGAGGAAGGAAGATAGCTAAAATTATTCTGTTATGATGCAGGTATAGGGAAAAAAAGGAATATTTACTCTTTACAGCTTAGCAAAAGTAAATAAAGGAAGAAAATAATGAATCGATTAAATATTTTCAGGAAGGAAAGTATTTTCAAAAAGAGAGATTCAAGGATTTTGAAAAGTGAAGAACTATACACAGTAGTAAACAAAAAGAAAATGATCCCATTAAATATATGAATGCACAACTGATATATATATATATATATAATATATATATATATATATATATATATATATATATATCATATATATAATTATATATATAATATATATATATATATTATATATATATATAATGTTATAAAATGAATAAATAAAATACTGGATTTCTTAAAGCATGAATGAATGTTGAAATGATAAGTGGAAGAAAATATATGTATATATTTCGGTATGGAGTAATTTTTTTTATTTTATATGTCGACACGTATTTCAACCATAATTTACTTACACATACAGAATTCTATTTAGAATTATTTCAAATATTAGATATAATGTTAAACAAATATTAAATAGAATGTTAAATAAATATTAAAT
Source organism: Doryteuthis pealeii (assembly GCA_023376005.1). NCBI lineage: Eukaryota > Metazoa > Mollusca > Cephalopoda > Myopsida > Loliginidae > Doryteuthis > Doryteuthis pealeii. The sequence goes on from CM042145.1 coordinate 115,962,247, forward strand.
AGAATGAATGTTAAACAAATATTAAATAGAATGTTAAATTAATATTAAATAGAATGTTAAAACAAATATTAAATAGAATGTTAAACAAATATTAAATAGAATATATTAAATAGAATGTTAAACAAATATTAAATAGAATGTTAAATAAATATTAAATATTAAACAAATATTAATAGAATGTTAAATAAATATAAATATTAAATAGAATGTTAAACAAATATTAAATAGAATGTTAATAAATATTAAATAGAATGTTAAACAAATATTAAATAGAATGTTAAATAAATTTAAATATTAAATAGAATGTTAAATAAATATTAAATAGAATGTTAAACAAATATTAAATATATAGAATGTTAAATAAATATTAAATAGAATGTTAAATAAATATTAAATAGAATGTTAAACAAATAAATAGAATGTTAAATAAATATTAATAGAATGTTAAACAAATATTAAATTAAATAAATATTAAATGTTAAATAAATGTTAAATAGAATGTTAAATAAATATTAAATAGAATGTTAAACAAATATTAAATAGAATGTTAAATAAATATTAAATAGAATGTTAAACAAATATTAAATAGAATGTTAAAAATATTAAATAGAATGATTAAACAAATATTAAATAGAATGTTAAATAAATATTAAATAGAATGTTATATTAAATAGAATGTTAAATAAATTTAAATAATTTAAACAAATATTAAATAGAATGTTAAATAAATATTAAATAGAATGTTAAACATAAAAGAAAGCCTGTAAGCAAATAACCATCATCTGGGCTGACTGTTTTGATTTTTTAAAAGACGAGCAATATAAGAGGTAGCTTCAAAATGGTTAACGCGTAAAATGGAAACTTTTCTTTTTAAATCACAAAAGCGTTTCTTCGTTTGAAAAAAATAATATAGAAATATTTTAAACTCTTTAAATATTTTAATTCTCGCCTAAGCAATTTTTCAGACCAAAAATATGCAATTGTTCTTGGTCTGAAGATCTCATAGGCCATAAACTTTCTGTGGCCAGGCGCTGTTGACTCCATATTCACACGACCTTAACTTATATATATATATATATATATATATATATATATATATATATATATATATATATATATATATATTTACAAAATATGTTTTCTACAATCTGATAAGGTCTACATCAGCGAAACTTCCAGAAATTTAAAGAAAATGTATGTATAAACATTTTAAAGACCTCAAATTTGGAAATACATCCATTTCTCTTGTAACACCCAACTTATTAACAAATCACAATTTCAATCTGCAGAAATATTCGATGATCGCTTTTATCCATAATCGAAACGAACGTCGTATCATCGAGTCGTCTAGCATTTCTCTCCTTAACACCATCACTCAAAGACCTGGATTTTCTTGTTAAAAGTATATTAAAAGACTTCAATATACAATATTAAAATTCAAAAAGTTTAAACTAAAATTTAAATTCCAAATCACCTCTTAACTACATTAAAACAAAACGCTTTCACATGCTTTTATACCTCTAGTTTACTTTTCTCTATAGCTGTAAACATCTCCAACTTATACAAATTAAATTGACTACTTTATTTTATTTTATTGTTTTACCATCATTATCATCAACTTCACCCCACTAAATTTTTTTACACCTGCCTAAGCTATTCGCTCGCTGAAGAACGTGTGACAGCAAGTCTCTTTATATTTGCAGATCACTAAGATTATATTAAAAATTAATAAATGAATTAATTACCAATATAAATACACGTGTTCATTAAATTATTAAACACATTTAATTGCATATTGACAACATAAACTCAACTTTCTATTTCAGCTTTTTTGCACAAGTCAATAATATCATTCACGAAATTTAAAAATTCCTCTTTTTTCAAATGTCACACATCAACGAATTTTCTTTATTCTCAAACCATAAGTGTCACTAAATATTACTCTATTTCTTCAACCGTAAGCGTCTCAAAAAAAAATTTCAATTTTTTTTTTCGAACACTTCTAAATTCTCTGTATTTTGATCATTTTAACATTAAATATCAAACATTTCGCCCTGAAGAAGGTCGTTTTTTTCTTTGTATACTTTAATATGTTTCTACTATTATTATTTAATTTCATATTTAAAATAATATTAAATAGAATACAATGTGTACATGGACAAACTCTCGACCGAAACACATGTTGGCATTTCATTAAACCATTTTTATCCATTCAACATTTTCTTTCCTTTATTTATCCTTCAACATATATATATATATATATATATATATATGTGTGTGTGTGTGTGTGTGTGTGTGTGTGTGTGTGTGTGTGTATGTTAGGATTGACAGTCAGCACCTGGTTAGCTTGTTGCATAAGCGATATTAGACCAAAACCACATAGGCGAGAAAATGTCAGTAACCAGGTGTAGACTAGGTATATGATGACTGATCTCATATATATATATATATATATATATATATATATATATATATATATATATATATATATATATTCAGTGTAGGTTATACTTTGCTAAAAGGGTCACATTTTGTTTAATTCTAATGTTAGATTTCGGGTGTTTATCTTGGTTTATATTAGTGTTATACCAAACGCAATAAAATTTATTTTTATGGATGTCAGCCTTTCGCCTCGTTAAATGTATTCCATCTATGCTAGAATTTTGCTTACTTTATTTTCTGGCGTTACTGACATTCAAAAATCTCTAAAACCAAATTCTATTAACATATTCCATTCCGAATAATTAGATTTAAAAAATTTATTGGTAGATATTGATTGCAATCAATAGTGTGTAAAATAGCATCGTACAATTTTCATTTCGAAATTTGCATACTATTTCTGATCTTTTATATAAATACATTTTCTAGTTTATATAACAGATTTTGTCGATTATTATTATCTATTTATTTATATTCGTGTTTCTTAAAAGGACAGACGTTATCACCTTGCATCAATCACTGGTTAAAAATGAGACCGTCCGAATAGCTTAAAATAAATGCAAAAATGTAAACTATCTGGCGTTACTTATCCGGGTAGATAAAATAGGAGCTCTAAAAAAACCAACAACAACAGAAAATAGAACGTCTTGTGTTCGTTATTGAAACCTAACAAACGGAAAAAGATGAGACATCCTCAAGACGACCCAAGTAATTCTAGATCCATCGAAGAACATTGAGAATGCTATCTAGCCCAACAACCGATCCACCAACGGACATTGGCAGACCCAGCTGCTCCAATCCCGAAAAGCAGATACCCAACCAGATTCAGTCCAGTGATAAGTAGGACAGTATAAGATAAGTACACGTGGATAATTACCCCTTTCTTTCAATTGACCCGTGGCAAAATCTTACTTTCTAATCGCATGTCTATTCTATCTTCTCTTTCTCCAAATATACTATATTCAATTATTGTGGATGTCGATGTCTTCATAGTCTCCAAATCGTATTTTCTAAATATTTTCTATTCTAGCATTTATATGATTCGTTCTCGGGGAGTTTCTCACTTTAGGTTTCTTCTGGAGGCGCGTGGTGTAGGGGTTAGTCATAGGAAATGGATTCGTCGACGTGGGTTCAAATCCTGGACGAGGCTGTATGCATTTTGCATAGCGCTAATAACCTTGGAAAACGTATGCATCCAACTACTCTTCTTCCAGCTATGGGTAAATAGTAGGGCAGACTGGGCTCTTTAATCTTGGTAAGGCAACCAGTTTAGTAGAGGGAAAATTCTGAATTCAAACCTTTTAAACTCCGCTTTAGAAATTGACCTTGTGTCACATCCTGCTCGTGCAGAAGTGTGGATTTTGTAAATATTTTCTATTCTAGCATTTATATGATTCTTTCCCATACAGTTTCTTATTTTACTTTTATTCTGGTTAGCTATATCTCCGTAATCCTATTTGCAATCTTTCTTGTTTGTCGCTTGACGTGTCCATATAATTGTTTTTCTTGCCATTTCTGTTTTCTCGACTTAATAATTCATGCTTTCTTGTTTATCATCCTGTGACTTTTGTTGTTGCTCTTCTTAACAGCTGTGATTAATTTATTTTTGCTCTTTTTTCTATATTCACCGAATCCCTGTGCATTCATACAATCCTTAATGTGGGGGAGTTCTTTTTCTCCTTTTCTTGGAATATATATACCATATATTGGTATGCAATTTTCTCAATTTCTCCGTATTTGGTTCTATGTTTCTGAGGTCCTATCTTGTTTAACAAATGTACAGAATACCTTATCAAGGTGAATTCCCAGGCATGACTTTGTTCTTTTTTTAATTTATCCTTTTCTATTTCTAAAGTATTCACAACTTTCTTTTCCTTTGGTTATTTGGAGTTTTTCTTAATGTATTTTAAATATTGCATTTCTTGTGAAGTCTGATGAGAGCAAGTCTCCAGAAGTCTCTAGAATGTTAGAATTGCAGTAATATCGATGGTCTCGATTCTTTTTCTGATCATCATTTTTCCTCTGTAAACATTCCAGGCCCTTTTAGGAATGTTTATGGGGTTTTAATATCGCTCTTGGTTTGTTTTTAAACCCCAACATAGCTGGTTCGTCCTTCTTGTGGGCTGGGAGGATGAAAGGGAATTTAGAAAATAATGCCAAAGGAAGATAAGAGTAGCTTTAGGCTAAGCATCATTTCTTGATTCACACTATTTTTTGGAGGGGAGATATTTTCCGGTCAAGTCAATAGGTGTGTCTCCTTCGTAGACATGGGTTAAAAAGGCCAAGATTCTTTTGACGCCAGGAATTCGGGGGTTTTCTGCACACTCCCCAAGGGTTCTTCCAATCGAAGGCCTTCTGGGAGATTATTACTTTTTGTCTTTTTATTTAATTTTTTATACTTAATTTAAATTTGTTTTATCTAATTTTATTTGGTTTCAATTTATTTTTTATTAATCCCCACATGTTTTAAAGAAGCCAACTAGAATTTTCTAAGCCTTTACAAACTACCCTGGCAAAACCCAAGTATTTGTCTATCTCTTTGCTTTCTTTTATTGGTAATATATGATCTACTAAGGGGGTACAATCAACTAAATTCTTTGCATTTTTGTGTGAATATATCCGTGTATCCTTTTTAAATTCTGTAAGTATTTTGTCTTTGAAGGCAAAGTTCGTACAAACCGATAAAAAATTGAATAAATATTAAATTTGTTGTGTCGAAGAACCAGGGAAGGCCGACACACATGTAGACAAACAGATTTTTTTCCTTGAAGAATTACGATAGAACTTTGAATATGCTGACTGTGAGTTGGTAGGTCAAGATGCGACACAAGGTATTTTTTTAACGTGGGAAGCCACGCACAAATTGAAATTCAAGCGATGGCTACTACAAAAATGCATGTATACCATCAGCATTCCCCTGTTGGGGCGCCTCAGGCACTGGGCAATAAATCGATCACCGCTCCTTTAAATCAAGCGAGCTGGTGTTACCCGGTGGGATGGTCCCTGGGATAACGTGATTAATTTGTCCTGTTAGCCGAGGTGGCTGAGTTCTCACGGTTATTCGTGAGTTGTTCTCCCATCACAGAGATCACCGCTAAATAATCCTCAGACTAGTCTATCTTGTGCAGCTACTATTTTTACCCTATAAAACATTTTAGTTAAATTCAGGGGTTAAAAATTCTAAACATTAAGTGCGTATTATTTGACATGAAATTTTTACCCAAAACTTTGTAGTCCAAAGATAAAAATTGGGGTTATGTATACTAATACATAACCCCAATTTTTATCTTTGGACTACAAAGTTTTGGGGAAAAATTTCATGTCAAATAATACAAATTAATTACAACAGATTACGATATTTTCCTAATTAATTTTATTTTAATGAAGAATCGGTGCATGTCTGTCTGTAACCGAAACTAAGTTACTGTTTATGTCTAAATACTCTCAGGAATTGCATAAGTTTATCAGTGAGTATTTAATTTATAGTCAAAATTATCAATACATAGAATAGAATAAATCTTATTTGTTAATGAGATCTATGAATATCTAAGTTAGATTTGACTCAAAACAACCCATGTTATTAGTGCGAATAAATATTCTGTAATTTGTCTTATATATCCCTAGGAAATAACGGTTTACATATTAACCATATTATTAGTGCCATAAAAACCCTCTAATTTGTCTTATATATCATTAAGAAATAAGGGTTTACATATATGGTGTGATTTATTTGCATACTGTTTTTTTAATAAAACCGGGTTTGATAAATAATTACTTGGTATTATTGATCTCTAATATTATTGTTCTATTCTCCAACGTATTAAAATAAATTTTATGAATGATTTTATATAGAAACTAATTAAAATATAATTTGAATAAATGTAATCTTTTTATATACGCTCGTATTAAGTTTCATTAGTATTTCTAATTAAACATATTTCATTGCATTAAAACTTAAATGCTGACGCCAGGAGGACGCATATTTTTGTTAGTATCAATAATAATAATAAAGATGTTCGATTTCAAGTCAATGCTCAATGTAAAATAATTATAATAATGGTATGAATCATTGTCAATTAGATTAGTCGTAATTTAGGTGTTTATTGATTATTAGCAGGTATTGATTTCCAGGTCTTTTTTTTTCGTACTGAATGGTCTGTCTTTTATTGGCAACACCTGTGTTGAAGTCAGTGCGTACAAACACATGCTGTCATACTTATAGAGAGATTAAATTATGACTGATATTTAATTTCACCGTCTTTCTATTTATATCCTCATTCGTTAAATATGTTTCGTATTCTACAAAATGTTTCACTGTGTAATAATAATAAAGTACAACTTATTCTTACAGCTAACGTTATGATTCCCATGTGTTCTTCTTATTCAGTCGCATTACGATAATGTCGTTCCCATGGCTACTTATTTTAAACGATAATAATAATAATAATAATAATAATAATAATAATAATAATAATAATAATCTTATTATAATGGAGATTGTGTGTTTTTCTGTCTGTAACTGAAACTATATTACTACTAAAGTCACGATTCCGTTAGTTATTTACATCAGATTCTCCATGATTTTATATTTATTTAAACCTCAATTATTGATAAAAGTGTTTAACATTATTAATACTGTTGGCCTCATCAACAAATCAACAACATGCAATTGTATTTATTTATACAACAAACAACAGTTTACAGTTTGAATGGGAAGGCTAATTTGCCTTTGATATTAAAAATTTGATTTTAATAAATATAATTTAGTATTATTGATTCAGTTTTATTTGAATGTATATGAGCAAAAATCTCGGGAATAAATTCTAAAAGAAATACATTAAAAAGAAGAAATAACTATATTTTTCTTTACTTCCTATTTTAACTAAATAGTTAAATTAGGAGAATTTAGCAATGAAAGACAGCAGTAATGAAAGATTTCATTTTCTAGACCTGTCGACTGGGGCTTTAGAATACACTGACTGTACCTCTTTAGAGGGATAAGTATGATGCTTAAGGATTGAACTCTGGTGTCTGAGCATTCCTTGATATGCAACACTCGACTTTGGCCCTTATTTAGGTTGGAACGGATGTCGGAGATGTCTCGTCCGATCAATCGGCTGGTCACGTCCAACCCTTGCACCTATGGTTGCAAATAATAAATTACACTGGTTTACAACAAAATATTCTTTGGCTGAAGCAAGAATGTGAATAGGTGATTTTTACTAATTTTGGGTGTGCTGAATTCAAATTTATAAACAGTTTTGCTCTATCACCTCTAGTTTTTTGTCTTTTAAATAGTCTCATTTTAGTATATACAGAGTATATACGTGCTTAATTTAACAGTTGCAGCAGCTTATTACAGATAAAACAGGATAGATAAAGAACATGACGGAATAAATATACTTGGATGACACAATGTACACAATTCATAATACTGCAGACAGTTAGAAGTGTGTTTTCTTAGATCATCTGCTGTATTTTGCCCCCGGATGTCACACAAGAGCATCCAGCAGAAGACTCCCATCATGCCGGGGTTCCACTTGCCTTGGTATTTGCTCTCCGTCTTCGTAATGTCTTGGTGGAATCTATCTCCGTGCTCATCACTCACTGCTCCATGGTTTGGAGGGAAGAAGTTGAGGTGGGAATGGAGAAAATGAATTTTGAGTGACATTCGGCATCCCATATCCTCATAAGTCTTTAGCAACTTATCAATATAGTCTTGGTAATTTGGTGCGCGTGTGTTACCAAGGAAGCCACTACAGACTGACTTAAATGCTTCTCATGCTCTCAGTTCCCTTAAGGTAAGAAGCTCCTCAAAATCAGTATCCTTCAGCACTTCTCGGATCTGACGTCCGGCAAAGATGCCCCCTTTGAGCTTAGCAGCACTGAGACCTGAGAACACAGTACACAAGTGTTGGAAGGCATGGCCTTCACGAAATTCTTCATCAAACCAAGCTTGATGTGAAGAGGAAGAAGAAGCACCTTATTCATGTCAACCAGAGGATTCTCCTTGACGCTGTGTTCGCCAGGAACGAAAGTGCTTCTAGACCCCCAGTCTTTCTGTTTGTAATGACGGGATACAGCTCGACTATCCCAGGGACAGAGAAATCAACAGTACTTTGTGAAGCCCGCTTGCATACCCATAAGAAGACTAATGACCTTGAGGTCCCCACACAGACTCCACTGGTACTGGTTGTACTCAACAGCTTCTAAAAGAAGATCCATATTGTCATAGGACTCCTTTAGATGGACAGAGTGTGCAATGGGAATGCTGGGATATTTATTCCCGTTGTGCAGAAGCACAGCCTTGAGACTTCGCTTGGAAGAGTCTATGAAAATACGCCAGTCTGAAGGATTATGTGGCAAACCAAGGAAAGTGAACAAGTCAGGTACATTTGTGCAGTAGCACAACTTGTTTTCCATGTCGAAAAAGGAAGCAAGGTCTTTGTTCCGATTCCTGAAACTGGTGATCCTTACATCTTCCTGGACAAGGTTCCACTGTTTAAGCCGAGAAACCAAGAGCTATGACTGCTGTTTGACAGATAAAAATCACGAGCAAGGTCATTCATGTCTTCTTGCGTGATCCAGTGTGGCTCGTTGCCACTTGTTCCTGAATAAGAAGAGTCAATATCTTTGACTAGGCAGAATATTCCCTTGAAGGCATTTCTTCATCTGATGAGGAAAGAAGATCCGTATTTACTGGAGGTGTTGGGATAGGAAGATCATCTGAATGGGGAACGGGTCTCATAGCAGATTTAAGGTTGGGATATTTGATCTTTTTTCTAGAAGATGCATTGAAACCAATTATATTTTTTAGGCAAAAATAACAATCATCTTCATAGCTTCGTGACTCTCTCCAAACCATCGGGACTGCAAAGTTGAAAGCTGCTTTCTTGCCATTAAACCATGCAGTTAGTCCATTGTAGCAGGGTTTACAACAGATGTGTGTAACACAATTGTCGAGGGAGACCTTCCTCCTGCGCTGCGAGGGACGACAACCTCCTGTACTGACTGCGAGTGCACTACTGGCTGTGAATTGAGATGGGTTGGCTACGCTTAACTGCCAAAATCCGTCTTCATATATATAATTTAATGCTATCCTTACATCAATTGCATAATAATTAAAAAAGATGACATAAGTCACACAATATTAGAAATTAACCCTGAATGCATATACGCCTTTATATACAGTATGTGTACAAAATGTACAGTATGCATATCTAAAAAAACTGGAGGTGATGAGTAAAAACGGATTTCAAATCTGAATTCAGCACCCCCAAATTAGGTTAAAACAGCTATTTTTGTGCTTGCCTCAATTTCTTTGTAGACCAGTGTTATTTTAATTAAAATGATAACTACCTATAAAGTTTAGCTTAGTCTGGTTTGGTTCTTTTATCTAATGCGTCGGTAACCTCTAGTGGGTTATTCAATATCAAAGCCATCATTGTAGAAGAAATGTAGTGGTAGTATTTAAATCATAGATTGTCGGGTGGGGTTTTTCATATCTTCTCTAAGGGTATTAGTGCGAAAATAGATGTAATAGCGTGACTGGAGTTCGAACTCGCTTACAACGATATCGCAATCCAGTCCTTTAACCATAAGGCAACGAGAACTCCACAGCTTAGACTTGTACCAGGTGTCTAATATAGACCATCTAGGCAAAGTGTGTGTGTGGAGAGGAGGGGGGTAGAATAAAATAAAAATAAAATAAGTTTAACGAAATAAAAAAGAAAAGGCCCCTTCCTACCGCCAAGAAAATTCCTCGGTCATTGAAACCCAGACCTTGACTTGGAACAGACACTAACTGGCACTGGAAGAAGTCTCCTATTCACGAAGTAGCAATGAACCTACAAATAAAGTCGGAAACATAAAAATATATTTATCTTTGTTTCTTCTTTTCTCTTCCTTTAATTCCTTTTCAGCTGACAAACCACAAGAAAGAAAACTACGTATATTTGGCATTTAAATGAAACAACCAGAGAAAACGTACCAAAAAGCTTAACACCACATACAATCATAAAACCCCATATGAGAACCATAACATTTTATGTTGTCTATAAGAATTTGTATAAAAGTTTTCTTATCTAAGTTTTATGAATGAAAAGAATATTAGAATCCTGGACTATATTATTAATATAACATGATATGTTCCCCTTTAGGTTTAATAGAAAAATTCTGACTTTTTTGGGAAGAAAATTCCCAGATTTTTAAAACCAAATTCACTTTTTAATATCTAAGATCAAATTCATTCATTGTTTAAATAATTTGCGTTTAAATATCACTAAGAAATTATCTGTTATGAATTCTAATTTTAGATCATGACGAGCGAGGCATTTCCTCAAGGAAAACAACAACGTGTTTCAAATTGCACTGTCAATTTTTCATTTGTCATTTATGCAGAGGGTTTTTTATTCTTACCTTTTTTTGCCTCGCTCATGATTTCCTCGGGTAAATGAAACATTGGAAGAAGAAGTGATGCATTCTAATTAGAATCTCATAATTATCACCATTATTTCAATTAAAAAACGAACGTAGGCGTCGCAAAATAATTATTTGCCTGCGAATCGGACAGAAAATTGCTTTATTCTTTCTTATTAAGTACATTTTAAGTGTATTTCTCTAAAAAAAATATTCCACAAAGATAAATTTATTCTTGATGATAAAGTCAACGTTATAAAGTTTCGACTTTTAATAAAGCATCATCAGGATTTTAAGATTGAAACAATGTTTTCTAGGCAAGGATGAATGGTTTTTATAATGACTAAGCAAGTATAGCTGGCATGTGGGTCAATATATATATATATATATATATTATATATATATATATATATATATATATATATATATATAATATATATATATATATATATATATATATATATATATATATATATATATATACTTATACTGTACTTCTACCTCTTTGCGTACCCTACCATCTTCCCTTTACCTCTCACCACCAACGATAAATCGGATTATTTTAATGAAGTCGACTGTAATAATCATAATAACTAGTATTTTTAAGATGGAAATAAAGCAAATCATTTAAACAATCCCTACAAAGAGACAGGAAACACAAACAGAAATATCACTTGTATGAAGAAAAGATATTAAATAGTCACAATGAAAATATAAAGTTGATATTAAATGGATTTGATCTTAGATATTAGAAAGTTAATTTGGCTGTAAAAATCTGGGAATTTTCTGCCCCAAAGAGTCGGAATTTTAAAAAAATAAAATCGATCATTGTAACGGAAATCTTTTCCCTTTTTTTTTTTTCATTGAAAAGAAAATTTAGATAGGATTTGCACTGACTTGTTCTTTTTCTCTTTTTGTTGAAATAATTTTCACTGTACGGATATGCAATTCCATTAAGAAGTTGAATTTGTGCGGATATATATTTTAAAAATCCAGTGTCATTTCAACGGAAACTTCTGATGTATTTCCTGTTTCGGTTTTTTATTTACATTTTTCATCACAAAAAAATTAACACATGTAGAGAAGGGGAAAGAATGAGAAAGGGAGGGTGAGCGAAAGAGGGAGACAGCGAGAAATATACAAAAAGAGATTAAGAAATAGAGAGACACACACATGCATACACATATATGCACACACAAACACACACTTATATAGGATTGGAACAAAAGTATTGCCCGATACAAAATAGTATTTATTTAACCAATAAAGACAACATGTAAATTGATTAGATGAATGTTACTTTGTATCGGACAAGGCTTTCGTTTAAATCACACACACACACACACACACACACACACACACACACACACACATATATATATATATATATATATATATATATATATATATAAACTGCAGTAGAAATTCACCTCAGGAATAAATATCAGATTAGCCTTCCTTGTAAACTACTCTGGAACATTCTTAAAAACTCCGACTGTTGATACTGAACATTCTTACACCGAAGATGACATGGAATTCCATGATGAAAAGAACGGAATTGTATATGTGCAATTAAGAGAGAGAGATATGTAAAGGTAAAGTTGTTATTCTTGAGCAGTTGCACTTGATGGGCATTCAATTTTTTTTAAATTCAATTTTTAATAGAATTTTATACTAATTTTTCCTATTTAACCTATATATGGGACACTAACAGATACTACGAATCCGGAAAAGAGTTGCCCCATTGGGGAGTCTTATCGCCCAAAAGAGGTGTAGTCGGCGCATTCTACAGCCCCAATAGACAGGGCGTTCTTAATTATGAACACAGAGGCTTGATTTGTGTTTTTATTTACCGATAGGTGATGTTATTCGAAGGTTTTACTCATCTGCAGAGGTACAGTCGTAGTATTCTACAGCCCCAGCCGATTGGGATGAACATAAATTGTAGTTATTGTCCTTGGAACGGTACACAAAGGCCTGGAAAATAGACCGTGGAAACTGAAAATCAATACCATTCAAACCACAGCATTGATAACATCAGCTGGAATATTTAGAATAATCATGGAGACATTGAGAGACTTGCTGTTACTATGGCTTCAGAGAAAAACTACCAGTTAAAACTGGTGGGAAAAACTCACATATAATGAAAATAATAATACAATTTTACAATGCTTCAGTTAAGAAATAAAGAACGGTCATATTATTGTTATTAGTAGTATTACAGCAATAAATATGCCAGCATGAAATATTAGGAAGTAGTGAAGGATAGGTCATAATGTTAGATTTATTCTTCTGATGAAATTTATTGTTTTCCTGGCTCAGTCGGTAGAACGACTACACAAATAACTAGGCTTCCCTGAGGAAGAAAGGTTTGATTTAAAGTTTCACAGAGATTAATACTAAATATTTCCAATCTGTGTTTTTACTGACTGTAGGAAATTACCGCCAAGTAAGATGTGATGAAAATAACAAAAAAGTAAAGATACAAGTAATCAGTAGTAAAAGTTTATAATGAAAACAGTTTCTGTTTACTCGACATCATGGCGAAGACAAAAGAAAAATCAAGATTGACAAAATATAAGAACCACATCACTGAGACAAGAATAATATGGATCTTTGTGATAGTTAATCACGCCTCGGTTTTTCGGTAATGTTGAATAAAAAACACAACGGTAACCGAAAGGGTATTAATGCAGAATATCGTGGAATAGATAATATCATTACATTTCACAGAAATTCCCGAAACTTTTGAGACGTTAGGGTTAGTGTTGTGGTTCTGGTTATTGTTAGGATTAGGCTACTTCGGAAGTTTCTGTAATCTAATCCTATTAATACATAAAATGCGATTCTAATGTTATTGTAACTTGCGCGCTATTCTGCATTTGTATCACCTGAAGAACTAGCACGATTTGTAGGTCTGATGGGTGGACGTTTTGGGAAATGTAAGAATAGCATAAATTCCCAAGGAGTCACTTTTAATTCTTCAGAAGTGCAAGATTTGTCAAAATACAATTATATTGGTGTTTTAATTATTTGTCATGATTTGAACGATTTGGATTGAAGACTAAAACAATTCCATGTCTTGAGACAAAGATGCACAAAATGAATTGTGTCCTTTGAAATCCTTCAACTCGTATATATGTATGTCTTCTCATTCTCTCTTTATATATAGATGTATATATATATATATATATATATATATATATATATATATATATATATATACACCCCTGGAAGCTGACTGTAGGTCCACCCCAGCAATGACAATCTTCCTGATCTTGCATCCTGAAAAAAGGTATAGACTCCCTCGGTGTTTGGCTGATACTAGCAACAGGTAATTCTGCCGACTGTTATTAGCATTTTATTTTTAAATTATCAATATTTGAATAATATCAGTTCTGTAGTTGTATCTCTCTGATAACTGTGCTGAGAATGCAGTACTGCGTGATGCTGTCTAGAAAAGAAAGAGTTAATGGTGGAATAAAGGAACACTAGTTATTCGCAGTGGAAGCGTGCTGGGCCCATAACCTGTTACGATTTTAAGGGCCATCCTTTAGGCTTCAAGCAAGAGCGCTTGTCCAGCGGAAATCCTTAGTAAAGAATCCTTTGGTGCTCCTCAGTATTGCAAGTCCTTCATCAATGATTGCAAATAGACGCCTCTCAGTGTCAGTGATTAAGTAGTCCACCATCCACGCAGTCGGGCTGTTGATTGGCTGAAGTTTAAACCGCTTAGACAGCGCTTAGTCTATACATTTAAGTGGTGTATTGTAGCACGTCTATATACAAAAAAAAAAAAACAACAAGTAATTAATGGCATCGCTCTTCCCTTTGGAAATAAGGTTGTAGTGTCTTATCCATAGAGAAAAAGAAGACGAATCAATAATAATTATGTCATTAAAAACCAAACTAAGTTTACTATACAACAGAGTAAACAAAGAATATCTAGACCAGAACTTATGCAGCTCTGTCGGCTGGAATTTTATAATACACTGACTGCACGTAAGCAGAGGGGTAAGACCCTCCCCCAATTGGCCCACCTTTTGTCCGTGGGTGGTGACGCGTGATGCTTTAAGACGGGACCCTGGTAGCTAAGCAGTCCATGACATGCAACATTCCACTTTGGCTCTTACTTAGGTTAGACGGGTGGTCAAGACGCCCCTTCCAAGTAGACGGTTGGTCACGTTAATCCCTAGCATCTATATGATTGTCCTGACCCTTATTTTCCTAGGTATGACGTTAAACCCTACCTAACGGTGAAGTTACAATTCTGGAGGTATGGGGAATATGGAGTACCCCTTGATCACCATTACTTCCAGGTCCATCCATTCTGAGCTGGAATGGTAGTACCTATTAGGGTCCCATCTATAGGTTAAATAGAAAAATGAGTTTATGAAAAAATTGAGTATCCATTAAGAATGAATCAAACAAGCAAACAAACTCATCTATGGATTAAATAGAAAAACACGTGTTTAAAAACAGCACCCATCAAAAATAAATTAAACAAAAACATTTTCTGTAAAATGACCCAATAGCTTGACACGCCGTAAAAACCAACCAACCAACCAGATATTATAACTGGATTGTTATTGACAACGAATGGAAATATAAGACGACTAGCAAAGGGTGATGTGGAGCGCAATGATAAAGATGTGGCACATAGAGAGTCATGGTCATCCACTGCATCTCAGTGTGTCTCCAGACATCTTGACGATGTTCTACCAGTTGGATCAAGGTGAATAGCAACGTGAGACTGGCGATGATATTGTGCTCAAATGTCCTTCACAATTATCGAAATCAAGCGCAAGTAATATCTTCAGATGGAGTCGTGGTCAATTTTTACAACTGTAGACGAATGGGATAATGATGATGTTGATTTGTCATTTCCTACAGTTAGAAAACAGTATATATAAAACACACAGTCATATATATATATATATATATATATATATTATATATATATATGCTTCCCACTCCCATGGTTGAGCATTGATTGACATTAATTGAAATTTATCCGTCTGTCACTTTTACAGATTTGAGTTCTCTGGTGATTGAAAAACATACCCCGTAAAGTATGTATCAATTAATTGTTCACCCCAGAATGACAGCCGCTGTGGCCGCAAGGGTAAGGAAATTGGCAGACGAAAATTCTGTCGGGTTTCGATCCCGGCTAGAGGTAGCTGTTAAAAAGTCGAGCCGCACTGATAAGACGTAAACTTCGAAACACATGTCTGTGGATGACTGATATATATATATATATATATATATATATATATATATATATATATATATATATATATATATATATGTGCCTAGTTTGTTTTGTATACATAAACAAGGAATGATTCATAAAAAGACACATACATCTAACATTTTAGGAATATGGCCTAAGAATCTATATTAAAAAAATTACTGTCAAAATTCTTTTCGAATATAAACATTCTTGCTTGAACAGTATTATATTTACTGTTAACAGTTTTATTATTTTATCTGAAAAGCATTGCTTAACATTGGAAGCAGAGGTTACCGCTAGATCAGCGTAGTTAAGCAGTGCTGAGCCGGTTCAATATTCAGGGTGACTATAAAAGCAAAAGCAGCCCAATAAGTAACTTGATATCACAATGAGTTGATTCAGCATGAAATGACCCAAAAAGCGTTGATATGCCGTACACAACACAACCAACCAAAACTACCGCTTACAGTAATGTCACCATTTAGTGCGACACATTTTTTAAAAAAACTTGTATCTAATTTTTCCTTCCATTCTGGTTTTACTTTTAATCAAAATCCGTACAGTAAATTCAATTATGTTATCTCATGAAGAATTTGGTCATTTAGTGTGCTGTCAATTTGATGAAAATCCAGTAAGATATCGGTGCCAATTATTTTGGTATATCCAAACTTTTTGCTCATTTTTTTCACCTGCCCTCAAATATATCTATGAATTTCGCGCGTGTCCTGCGTATGACGTTAAACTGCATGTGATAGTGAAGTTTCAGTTCTGAAACTCTGGCGAGTGTGGAGTACCCCTTCATCGTCATTATTCCCAGGCCGACTCTGACCCCGAGTAGTAGTACTTGTTAAGGTCCTATCTTTGGATTAAATAGAAAAAAAGTTTTTTTTTTAATTGTTTAAAAATTGAACTTAAATTTTTTTAAATCGAATACCCACCGATAAAAATAAAACAAAATGTCTTCGGCATAAAATAACAAGGACTGACATGGAAAATTCAAGCAACCTAAACTAAGCTAACCACACACACATCAATGGTCACAATTACATCCACATAGATATGTTTAACTCACACACACCACACACACACACACTCTGAATAGAAATACTTACACTGATATAGACAGCTATATACCTAACTAAGCCCAGCCCCTACAGATATGCTTTATAATATTCTTATCTTGCCACGCCAGCAACTATACACACCTAGACGATTGTACTTCATATGCAACCAAGCAGAGCGAACATGCTGTCACATTGAAAAATACTTCTTATGAAATTGCAAAATATGTAAATATAAAAATTCAATCGACGCAATTTCCTAACCTTTATTCATAAAATAACCCTGGACAGATTTACATGCCGTAAAAATCAATCAATATCTATTAATAATGGAGATTGGTTGTATTTCTGTCTGTAACCAAAACTACGTCACAGTTTACGTCACAATATTCTCAATGATTACGCAAGTCTATGAATAAGTTTTAATTCATAGTCAAAAATTTGATTCATAGAATAAAAAAAAAACCTGTGTCAAAATTTGAGTAAGCAATTTAAAAAATTATTTTTTACTCTCGCCCTTTTTTCAGTAACAAGAAGTTAACTAAGGAATTTACAAATAAATAAATAACTACGATTTTGTGTACCATTTATGTGCAAAATATTCAAAATATTTATTTGATTAATGATTAATAGAGGGCACAATATTTTATTTGAGGGTGGCAGAAGACTAAGTTTTCATTTCAAATTGTTATATATATATATATATATATATATATATATATATATATATATATATATATATATATATATATATATATATATATTGGCACTCCTTTAATAAATTTGATGATTTTGCTTAGTTATGATACAAAAATTTTGACATTAAATTTTAACCCTAACCAACGCAATATCTTTCAAAAACATTTTTACATCGCCCAGGGGGGGGGGCGTTTTTTGTTGTTGCTAGTAACAGTAATTGCAATGCACTTATTGATGCGGCTATTTTGATTTAGGAAGAATTTTGTTCACTTATGTCAATTTTACAAAAAGATTTTTTTTAAATAAATGATCCATTTTTTTCATTCATTTCTACATTTTAGTTTTATTGTGTTTCTAATCCTGTTCGCCATAAATGTAGTCCAGTGTAAAATGTTTTTCTTCCCAACAAATATTTACTTCCTTTTGCAATTTTAGACAGTGTTCATCAACTTATAATTTAATTTAATTTGATCTTCACTTCGTAGCATTCTACATTTCTTTTGTATTTCTTATTTTAATGCAGCGTTTTTTTTTTCTGAACGGAGGAGAGATAACTAAAGTCCGAAGAAAGGCGACAGTTGAATTTTTACAGCTGCAATTTGATATAATTGTATACGCCAATAATAGTTGTATTCGGAATATGAAAGCTACACTGTAATTTATTGATGTGAATGTCTACGCTCAAGATATTAATTTTTAATGTGGTCACAGAAATTGAAAATACCGGAAAATAAAGCAATAATTTTCATAATAAAACCAAAACCGAAAAAAAAAAAGAAATTCAACTGTGCACAACGAGTCAGCGATTTGTGTTTCATTGTTTTTAGATGGGCGTGCTCTCCTCAATATTCAAACTGTTTCCCATTATTACAGATTGTTGGCCTCGAGATTTTATTATTGGACAGATGCACTAAGCAGATGAGTTAATTCAATAAGGCTGGATCAATTAAAGTATATGCTGTTTTGCTTTTAAATTCAATGAATCCTGGAAAATTTTCCATCGGCATTGTAGTCACGGAAATGCATACATTTTTCGTTTCCTTAAGTTACGTTCTAATACAGCGCCTTCTGTGACTGTGAAGGTCAATGCCCGAAAAACAGTTTCGACCAAAGATATCGCATGTGAGGGCCGGCCCTGAAGATGTTGATGTGCCGGTGCACTGTTACCGTTTCTTTTTCCTGGATCTCGAATATTCATGGTGTTGAATAACCCGCTACGGAGAACCTGCCGCCACCGAAGGCGGTTCTGAGCCAAGATTTCCCAGCTGTAATGGGATGATTTTAAAGCACTTGAGATCATACTTGCACACATCCTTAAATCGCCCATCGGCAAGAAACACCTGGTGTTTTACGCGGTCGTGTCCGATCTCTTGGATATCACACGACAGAAATGCTTACCAGAGTTGGAATACCACAGAACTAGACTCAACTCATTTTACTTATCGTTCTTCCTGAATTTAATAACCTATCGCCGTATCCCACCCGGAGACGAATCACTTAATAAAAGTTCCGAACAATCACTCAGATCCCAACTCGAAATTTAAAAAACAAAAAGTTTTAATATAATTAAATATTATACTAAATTAGAAAGACTAATGAAATTAAATACGAACACAAATAGATTACACTTATTTTTACTTTATTCTAATTCATTTCAAAATTATACATATGATTGCTTTTAATACGTTTGACAATAAAACAATAATATTAGAACTCAATAATAACAAGTAATTATTTATCAAACAACGTTTTATCAAAACCGGTATGCAAATTATTCACACCATATACTATGTGGGGAAATTATTATTCACACCATATACTATGTAAACATTTATTTCTTAAAGGTATATAACACACAGAGCAAGGTTTTAAACGCATTAATAATATGGGCAGTTTGGAGACAAATCTATGTTAGCTAGACCTATATAGTCACATATAGATAGATAAGATGTTAATCAAGATTAAAAAATGATTATTTAATAACCATTGAAAATGTAACATAAATAATTAAGGGAATTGTGTCGTTGGTGTGACGTAGTTTCTGTTGAAGTGAGTTAGTGTACTGTTGGTTTGAACAACAGCAACTAGCTAAGCACAACTGAACCAGTGCCAATACAGTTGGTAGTTATTGAAATCAAGAATAGTCTATTCTTGCATTTGGGTAATTCCATCCCCTGAGTCCTGATTGGCTGCTTGGTTTCTATGATTTTATGAGGCTTCATAAATAACCTGGCATTTTGCAGTGGTATGCAGCAAGATAGGTTCGTATTCAGTTACTATTTGCTGCATTATCTTACCAATTCGACGGTAATTGGAACTAGTGTGATTATTCTACAGTTTCGGTTACAGACACACAATCTCTATTATAATATGATTTTTCTTCGTAATAATCTCGTTCAAATAGAGAGCAGGACAAATTCAAAAAACCAAAAAATAAACATATACATCAATGAGATGATTTAATAAGATATCGCATTAGAAGATTTCAGGCTTATAATATTTTTTTATGACAGAGACGTTTCCAGTGATATTAGAAGAATAAGGAAAAAGCATATTTCTTTATAATATTTCCGTAAGCCGAACATGAAATGTCAAATAGTTGCGTCTCATTCTCAATCCACATTAAGGCAACATTGCCAGAGATTTTATAATTATTTCTTAATACGCCTTGTATAATGCACAGCGTATTAAAGTGATGTTCGATGATGCTTCCTAAATTCAATTAAGATTCCATTGAATCTTTTTTTTTTCGCTTCGATAAGCACTATGGAATTAGATCTGAATGGCGTATCTATGTATTAATAATGTAGATTCGGTCTCTTTTTGTCTGTAACCGAAATTATGTCACTGCCTACGTCACGGTAATTTTTTTTAATTCTATGAAAAATCAATTGATACTTATTCATCTTTGGCGGAATTTATTTTTGAAATAGATTTTTTTCATCAAATATGTTAGAGGTGAATATTTTTCTACTATGTCGAACTATTTCATTTTATGAAATCTGAACAAATTATATTTTGCTCCTACGATTTTTAAATTTTTCTCTGAAGATAAGAGTCTGAATAATTAAATCATACATTTTTAGAAATATTTTGGAGGTCCCTACTGTCGTAAAACAAAATAAGCATCTCAGTGGAGTGGAGTGATGATTTTTAAGTAGTTACTTTTTTAAAAAATATCTAACGTTTTATTTTATTCATTTAATATTTCCACCATTCGCAGGCAATATCTTTCAAAGTTTATTTTTACATCACCCGGAGGGTGTGTTTTTCTGTTAGTTATAATCATTCCCCTTACATGCTTCAGAATTTGTTGAAATTTCGATGTATACTTACATCTATTTAGGCACGTGGTTTAATGGTTAGAGTCGTACAAAATTGAATCATCGACGCGAGTTCAAATCCTAATGAAAGCTGTTTGCATTTCATATAGAGCTATTACCATTGGGAAGGGTATGCATACACCGACTCTCCCTCCAGCGATAAGTAATTAGGGATGGCAGCCTGGCTTCTTTAACCTTGGTTAGGCAACCAGTTTAGGAGAAGGAAAACTCTGAATTGAAACCTGTTAAACTCCGCTAAACCTTGTATCACATTCTGATCTTGTGGAGGGGTTGGTAAATATGTATATTACATATTTTTAAGGTTGGAATGAATAATATTGGATATTTTCCGATGCTTTCTGATTAAATATGAATTTCTGGTGTCCTGGTGGTTACTGTCACGGAGAATAGAACCTGCAAACCAAGTTTGAATATCGACTGCGACAGATTACATTAATTTTTGCCCTAATGTCTATGGGAAATTGCCTCATTTCAATCTTGTCAACGATTCTTTAAATCAAAAAGCGCCAGTTCCAGCAATTGGTAATGCCGTTTTAACCGAAAATAAGACCTATCTTCAAAATAAGACCTAGCTTGATTTTTCAGGATGATTTAATATAAGTCTCCCACTTAGAATAAACTGTGGTTGAGAGCAGACAGACGAAAGATATCAGCATTCTTCATAATCACATCATGCGACGCAAAAACTCGACATCCCCCAAAACAATTATAATATCATCATTATTATCGGCATCATCTGCGGTCACTGGATGCAGTCATGAAGACTTGCCAAGACCGATGAGAGATAGGCACGGAAGAGGATACAGAGAGAGAGAGAGAGAGAGAGAGAGAGAGAGAGAGAGAGAGAGAGAGAATTCGTGTTGTTGGCACGTTTTGATAATATGATAATAATGATGATGAATGATAGGCACGGAAGGTAGGTGAGAGAGAGAGAGAGAGAGAGAGAGAGAGAGAGAGGGAGAGAGAGAGAGAGAGAGAGAGAGAAAACAGAGAATTCGTGCTGTTGGCACGTTTTTATAATGATTATATGCATATACATAGGCGCGGAAAGCGCGCGCGCGCGCGAGAGAGAGAGACAGAGAGAGAGAGAGAGAGAGAGAGAGAGAGAGAGAGAGAGAGAGAATGCAATTGTGCGTCGGCATGTTTTCATGATAAAGATTATACTATGAATCTAAATATTGTATAAATGAAGAAAGATTTTCTTAGACAAACACTCAAGTACTGAGTTTGATTTATTATATAGTTTCAAGTAAAAATAACTTTTGAAAAATTAATATTTTCAAAGAGTTATAAATGAGTTAAAACCAAAATATCTCTTCTTGACACTTGATACCAACGTGCAAAGTTTTTATTTTTTCAAGTTGGTTGGAGAATAGAAGAAATTCCCCGAATACATTTTCCTAAACGTAACGGGAAATCAATTCAAGTAAAGTTGGTTATCGCTTTGAATTCTTTCTTTATTTATGTCAAAACTTTCAAATCTAAAATGCATAAATCATGGACAAAGAAAGTGAAAGTGAAAGTAAAACTGGGAATAAAATCCTTCAAAATAAAATTCATTTTGGTTGGGTTGTTTTGACTTTGCATATCATTATTATAAGAAATTAAAAAAAAGAGTGGGTTGTAATCTGCGGTTGCCTAAAATAAATTCATAAAAAAATTGCCTGAAAGAAATCTCTAACAATTAGCAAAAATATGCGCCCTTCAGGTGTTAGTATTAAAGTTTTAATGTAATAAAATATATTAGAAAAACTAATTAAATTAAATAAGAACGAATATACAAAGATTACACCTATTTTAGATAAACTTTAATTGGAATACTAGAGATCAATAACTCCAAGTAATTATTTATTAAACACAGTCAAAATTATACGCACTAAAAACAAGGACTGATTTTCATTTAGTAATAAATAAGATATATTCTATGCCTTACGCCATTCCTGATGGTATTGTATCGAAAGCAATGTAGTCTCGGTTACAGACAGACACCAAATCACCATTATTATAAGATATCAATAAGGGTATTTGTTTCTGAGCGCCATTAGCCATAATATTTCGAAGGACTGTTTGTTTCTGGCCTTGAACACAGATTATTTTTAGAAAAAATATTAAAGTTGAAGAATGACATGAAAAAAAAAATACACCCTCTCATGTTTCCTCATGGCAATGTAAAAGTTCAATTCCACCCAGGCGAGTAATCAAAATTCGTGTAAAATGTGAAAGTAGACAGCGGAAGTGTCTCTGAATTTTTTAGATGAGGCTTGATGATTAGTATTATTTTTATTATTAGGACTATTGTCCTCATCTTTATTGTTATCTGTACAACGTCCGGTCTTCTTCAAGTAGACACCCAATATGAGTCTAGGTAAAAATCATACATAAGTGAATAGGTAGATATTCTAGCCAAAACAAGACATTAGGTTTATAAGTTCCCAAAATTCACACTGGATTGTCCAATTGGACACATGACCTAATTGACAAGAATACCTAAAGACGGCCGGAGATAACAATATAAATAATACAAATAGTACATTTTGAAAACTATTTTAGATTCAAAGTGGATCTGGATGTAATAATGAAGGGCAGTCTACACTCTAAAATTCAGAGTTTCATAATTGTTTTAACGTCATATCAATAAGACCCTCAACTGCCTTCTAGCACAGAGGAGAGGCACTTTTTTTTAAACTCACCCATAGATTGGATTCTAACAGGTACTACAACTCCGAATCAAAGTGGACATGGTTTTAATGGTGAATGGTATTTCTCACTCTCTCCAAACTTTAGTGTTCCAAAATTGAACTTCACTAAATGCAGTTTAACATATCCAGAACAATACCCAGTCAATGGTTTCTAGCAGAAAGAAGAGACCTGCTCCGACCGCCCCACTTGCCTAAGTAAAGTCTAAAGTGGAGTGTTGCATGTCATGGACTGCTCAGCCACCAAGTATCCATCCTTAAGTATCTCGGTTTGACAACAACGGCTAACAGGTGGCCTCATGGTATTCATTGTCCCAGCGAACAGGGTTTTTTTTAATGAGATTTAAATTTAGAAAATAAACGCTTGAAACAAAGTGAGATTAGTATTCTACTTTCTTCAACCTATTGATGGTATATTCTTTGCATATTTTGTTCCACAAATCTAAGAATATATCTAAAATCTTCAGACAGTACAAAGCCATGGGGATAATATTGAAAGAAACCCATTCACTAAATGATTGTGTTTCTGTGAGGTGAAAACTAAGAATATACCTTATCTCATGCGATAATTAATTTCAGACAAATAAAAACTGTTAAAATATAAATTCTCATCTTCGGTACGTAAGTATTGTTTCAGATATATATATATATATATATATATAATATATATATATATAATATATATATATATATATATATATATATATGTAGCAATATTCACCGGAAGTTAAACAGACAAGATTAGACATATATATATATATATATATATATATATATATATATATATATATATATTATATTATTAAAACCCATTCTCAACAGATATTACAAAGGTAAGAGACAGATTTTATCTTCTCTAATAACTTATAGAATAATTATATTAACTTGATGCTTCAAAGGAGTCTAATAATAGATGAGAAAAACTTTCTATCAGGGACACCACTCTAAAAAAGTTTTTTTAATACTTTTGAGACGGGTCCCTTGGAAAGGATTTTTCATTTATCCCCCTCATTTCATTCATTTTTATTTCATCCATTCATTCATTTTATCATTAATTTTTAACTATATATATATATACATATATATATATCAGTTGTGCTGACAGCACTCGCCAAACCTCCCTATCGGTCATCACACCTGGCAGATCTTCCGCACAGTATCCAGAATCCACAGACAGCTGACTGATGTACGTTTTTGCTGCTCGGCCTACAATGATGTGTCCCTGTGTTGGTGTCCATCGGAGAGCGTTACTTATGAATTCGTTTTTGCTTCTTCAGCAATGTTCAACATGTCTTGCCCGTCTGTGTGATAGGAGGTAAGTGGCCATACAGCTGCTTTTTGGGGACACGGCGATAAAAAAAAATATAGGGTAATTCCCTGATATTAGCTAAAAATGAACTGTTTACAATCACTGGAAAAAGCTCTGATAAAGAAAAAAAGATGTTTGATCTCTACAGACATCTATATATTTATATTAATACTCGTGTTCTTTAAAAGTGCGACCGTTATCATCTTGTAACACCCTCTGGTTAAAAATATTGGATTATTTTGGGTATATAGTTATTTACTAAGGTTCGCTTAGATGTGGCACAAGGTCGAATGTAAGGGCCACCCAGTAAGGTTTGAACTCACCAGTCATGATTTGCTAGTCTAACTTGCTAACCATACCACGAGAGGTTCCCTTATTTTGGGTGTATATGGCGTGCTGTAATCCACCATTTAAACTTATTGACTCAGCGAGGTCACTTGGTTTAAACCCCAGCGAATCACCAGCTCGAATACGTGGTAAGTTAACTATTTAATCGCTGATATTGACATAAAGAAATATTCCACTTTGTATTAACATTTGTGTTCTCACACAGACACACACACGCACACACATATAGTATATATATATATATATATAATATATATATATATATTATATATATATATATATATATATATATCATGGAAAGGATTTTGGGTTGTTTAAGAAGCATGAAAAAATGAAGATCAGAAATAAAATGATCAACATTGTGTTCTTAATCTTTTTTTTATTCAAAAAAGGGTCATCCTTCTCTTTCAAACATTTGAGAATTCCAACCAAGAAGCATATGTTGACATAACACACACACACACACACACACACACACACATATATATATATATATATATATATATATATATATATATATACAGGTGCGCATGCGTGTGTGGGTGTGCGTGCGCATGTGTGTGTGTGTTTGTTTATAAAAAAGTTATATATATATATATATATATATATATATATGTGTGTGTGTGTGTGTGTGTGTTTGTGTGTGAGAGAATGGAAAATGAATCCGACAATATGAGAAAAAATGAGTAAAGAAAAGAAATGTAGATGGATAAAAATGAATTTTATCGATATCACTTTTAATCGATATCACTTACACATGTGTTTCGGTCTGTTTATCAAAAGGTATACGGATTTACGTAATTATTATTATTAAAATAATCAGATGGAGTTGAAATGATGATGATAATAATAATAGGAAAAATGTATAAAATGTTCCGTACACAGAGAGATTTTGACGACCTTCATCAGAGTGATTTTTTATTTTTTGAGTTGGAGACAAGAATAGAATTTCAAATGTTCGAAAAAAAAGAATATTTTTTAAATCGTTAGGCCGTTAGAGACAGTTAAAAAATTTTGAAGGGTGGAAGGGTATAATTTTTATTGCAAAGATTGAAATGTTATTAATAATCTTAAAACTTGTTGATGTTTGAATGAAATGTGTTTTCATTGTTATTGTTTGGGGTAAGAAAAAAAGGAAAGAAGAAAAAAAGGAAAAAGGAAAGAAATCGGTGATTCATTTTTCCTCATATATATATATATATATATTATATATATATATATATATATATATATATATTGGTGTTAAATGGTTTTACTTTTATGTTATATACCAATCACATAATATGATTCCTATACAAAGTCTAATTATATCCAACAAGCGCCAATCTGGTCTCACCACAATAAAGTTGGAGGAACGACATTAGGTTTTTCCATTTGTTCAACGGAAGAAATAATATTGTAGTTTAGGTCTACTATATATTTTACTAATCTTCTGGTGTTGACATATATATATATATATATATATATATATATATATATATATATATATATATATATATATATATAGCGAGAAAGAGTGAGACAGATAGAGAGATATAAATTGATAATGCACTTTGATATATTTATAAATAGTAGTTAATATTGCTGATATTCTTAAAGAGAGTTAGGTTAGGATACCGTAGAAACAGATTTAACGGCCCTTATTGATATATATATATATATATATATATATATATATATATATATATATATATATATATATATATATATATATATATATATATTGGCCACCCTGATGACTTTACTTATGGTGACACGGACTACTTTGACATTGTCTCAGGAGTCCTACAAGGAGATACGCTTGCGCCATATATATTCATAATATGCCTAGACTATGTACTCCGACGTCATTAGATCCCATACATATGCACAAGCCGAATCCTTGTTTCACAGCCTAGAAAAGGCAGCACGGAACCTCGGCCTATACGTAAAGTCCGATAAAACTGAGTTCATGTCTTTTAAAAACAAAGGATACATCTCCACTCTCCATGGCAAACTCTTAAACTCTGTTGAACAATTCAATTACCTAGGCAGTAATATCTTATCCACAGAAAGCGATGTTAATACACACATCGAAAAGGCATGGTTCGCTATAAATAGATTATCAGTCATATAGAAATCCGGACTCACAGACAAGCTAAAGAGGCAATTCTACCAAGCAGTTGTCGTGTCAGTGCAACTGTACGGCTGCACTACTTGGACCCTAACAAAGCGCCTACAGAATAAACTAAATGGGAGCTGCACACAAATGCTGTGCTTGATCCTAAAAAAACGTGGAAACAACACCCCACGAGAAAACAGCTGTACGGTCACCTGTCCCATATCTTCCAAACAACCCGCTTAAGACGGACAAGATACACATGACACTGTTGGAGAAGCAAGGACGAACTCATAAGTGACGTCCTTCGGTGGATGCCAGCACGCCAGTGTGGGTCGGCTAGCAAATACGTACATTGATCAGCTCTGTGTGGATACTGGATGCTGTGCTGATGACCTCCCGAGAACAATGAGTGATAGGGACGTTTAGAGAGAGATTTTCATGGATATCCGTGTTAATAGCGCGACATGATGATGATGATGATGAAACAAAAGATGATTTGTTTATGCCTTTCATGGTCTATTCTTATATAGCACAATTATAAGTTTCCAAATTACATTTTTCTCCAAAACGATCTAAAAGTCTCTCTAGTCATAAATTTCAATACTCTGTTTTGTTTGCACTGTTGTTAAGATTAAAATAGCATCTGATTTTGAACATTATCTATTACCCTTACACAACCCAATGTCTCTTAACTGATCTATCTTCCTTGAATTTTTGTTTTAATTCTGTGATCAAAATAGAAACATTTGTTGTTTTTTTGTTGTTTTTTTAATTTTTTTTCTGTTTGTCTTGTTTGTTATTTTTTGTCTTTTCTTTACTAAATATATTTGATTTTATGGAGATTGTTTTCTTGAACTTTCGGCTATTATTAATTAGATATTTTGGCTGACGAAAAAAGACTTCCTAGTGACTGTCAGGTGTTTCTTCAAAGACAGACCGCGTTAAAGTAACACTTATCTCTTGACTAAGTGACCTCACCTTTTTTCTATTCTTGCTGGAGGTTGCAGACTACGAATTGTATTGGGAATAACATTTTATTTTGCGTTTTTAGGTTATTTTCAATCATCAATCAGATAGAGCACGTTTTCTTAACCAAAAAAATAATTTCAAGCAGATTTTGGTTGCATATTTGAATGATATATTAGATATGCAAACAATATTGAAAAAAAAACTAAACTCCGATAAAACAGTTTATGTGCTATCAAAAGCACTCTCCACTCTCGACAGTAAGCCTCTAAAGACTGTAGAAGAATTCCCGTACGTAGGTAGTAATATCTCATCCACAGAAAGCAATGTTAATGCACGCATAAGGAAGTCATGGTCCGCTATAAACAGTTATATGCAAATCAGACCTCGCCAACAAGTTAAAGCAACAATTCTTCCAGGCCGTGCTGGTATCAGTGCTACTGTATGGCTGCATCACTTGAACGTTGACGAGGCGCCTGGAGGATATGCTGGATAGAAGCTGCAAAGAATGCTACATGCAATCTAGAACAAATCGTGGAAGTAACACTCCACAAGAAAGCAGCTCTAAGGCCACCAGCCGCCTATCACACAAACCATCCGAGAAAGACGAACAAGACATGCCGGACACTGCTGGATAAGTCAAGGATGGACTCATAAGTGACGTCCTTCTATGGAAACCAGCACATGAACATGCTAGTCCGGGTCTTTCAGCAAAGACCTATATAGGCCTAGACTGTGCGGATACTGCATGCTGTGCGTAGGGCCTCCTGGGATTAATGAATGGTAGTGACGGTTGGCGAGAATTTGTCATGGATACCCACGCTGCTGGGGCAACATGAGGATGATGATGATTTAAATGATCATCCCAGCAACAATTGGTAAATCTTACTTAAAATTTTTAAGTTTTTAAGGGCCATAATTGGCCAGTTGATTCTAGGTAGAGTGTCGTCCGATTTGGTTCCTTTGGTAACCTCATAGGTTCCCTCTTAGAAGGTTGCCAGTAGACTGAGAAAGAATCAGCGCTTAAGTAATATATCAGCCACGCAGTATGGCCAGCGATTGGCTAAGGAACAGACCACATAATCTCGCCTAGTCTATAAATATAGGCCGGGAACTAGCATACACCTTATATCCCAAAGACTCCAACAAAAGTAGAACAAGGTTTACTTTATATTCTTTTTTTATCTCATGTGTCCTTGATACTTTGCTTTTATATCCTCAATAACTCCGAGTGTTTATTCCATGTATCGCATTAACAAATATCAAACATCTATAGTTGATTTCAAAAGCAAATAAATACCATCATTTCTTTCAATCATAAAAATATCTCATTATAATAGGGATTGTGTGTTTGTCAGTAACCGAAACTATATCACTACTCAAGTCAACATACCCTTAGTAATTTACGTCACATTCTCCATGATTTATTTTTATTTAAACCTCAATTAATCATAACATTGTTTTACATTATTAAACCGTTGGCCTTATCTACATACTATTAATATGCAATTGTATTTATGCATACAACAAAATAGCAGTTTACTTAAGCGCTATTGCAAATACTTCAATAAGTAAAAATTATAATATTCTTCATTTAACTATTTCTCACTCTTTTTTCTTTCTTTCATTCCATTTTTTCTTTTCAGCGTGTTCAATTGAAAATGATTAACATTATCGCTTCCACGCACTCACACCCTTTCCCCTATTCTCTTTCTTTCTTATTATATTTCTCTGTGTAGCATGTCCTTTTTCTTTCCTTTCTTTATAATAAAAACGGAATGGTATATATATATATATATATATATATAATGGTAATATGATATATATATATATATATATATATATATATATATATATATTATATATAAGAACTAAGAAATTGGCGGATAAACAACACCAGGATTTACATTTTTGCACTCTGTCCAAATCTTCCAAGATGAAATGCAAAAATGTAAATCCTGATTATCTAGTTTTGCTTATATGCTGATTTCTTATTTATCATGGGCGTTGTCACCTCAGCTAAATAATGGACCATTCCATTTTTATTATCAAGAGAGAAAGGGAAGAAAAAGGACATACTACACAGAAGAATGTAAGAAGAAAGAGAAAGATAGAGCGTGCGGGGGAGCGAGCGGAAGCGATAACGCTAATCTGTTTCAATTGAACATAATGAAATGACGAATAGATAGAAAGAAGGTAAAAAAGAGAGGCTGGGCGAGTTAAATCAAGATTATCATATATAAGTCGACGGGATGGCCTAAAGTCGGTATCCGTAAGGGAGTCTATCCCCTTTTCACTAGCACTAGACAAGGAGATTATTTTCAGTCTGAGGTGAGCGCCACACCAATCATCAGCTCCTTACTTTACCGCTCAGATCCCTGTGCTACTCATACACTTGAGTTGGCGAGGGCTTGTATCGAACTAGGAACCTTGTGGTTTCTAGCCGAACATTCTTCAGACTGAGCTAACCCGGTGCATTATTATTTTGACATATTGAACTATTTACAATAGCTCTTAAACAAATCAAACGTTGTTATAATTAAATCATCATACTGTGGTATGTCCCGTTAGTTTACATTCTTTTTCTATTTAGTGTGCTCTTTATGCTTGAATCTTTGCTGTTAGATTTCAATGACTCCGTTTCATATATCACTGTGCACATATTTGATCTATTTTATTTGTCAATATTTATTGATTTCTTTATCGCCCCATTCACCCGAATATGGAGTTAGAAATCGCAATAGTACATTAGGCATTTCAACCCTCCTGTTTGGATAAAGCTATTTAGTTTCATTTGACAGACATTATTCAAAACTTGCAACTCTTTCAAGTTTCTATTTGAATACTTCATAGCATTTTTGTTCACTTGCTTCCCATCGGATCTTTTTCTTTTATTCAAAGATTTTAGATCACATTAAAAGAAAAAGATATAACATCTATAGTTAACTTCAAAAGGAAATAAATATGAAAATCATTTCTTTCAATCATAAAAATATTCTAGATAATAATTAAGATTTATTTCAGGGATGAACAGTATTTCTGGAAATGCATTTGATGTTCTTTATCTGTAAAAAGTTTTCAAAATACACAGAAGCTTTCAGAACATTTTTACAGTATAATAATTTACTTTGATGCTGAAATGCCAATCGAGCTTTTGAAAGAAACGTTGCCAATAAATAGGTTTCTGGGTATGACAGTAAACTGCATTTGATGGTGAGGCTCTAGTTTGGGGAGTGTAAAGTACCAATTCATTGACCCGGTGGGTAGTATCTGTTAGGTTTTGATTCAGAGTTTTCCTTCTAGACTGTTTGTTACCAGTCTGTCCTACTATTTACCAATTGCTGGAGGTGAAATAGTCAGATTTATACCTATTCAGAGTGTATCAGTGTTTAAGTGAAATGCAAATAGCCTCGTCCAGGATTTGAACTCGGTTCACCGTGTCCATTTGCTACAATGATAACCATTTAAACATCGAGAACCACCAAAAATACCAATAAATACATGTGTGTTTTGCTTTTTTCTTCTTTTTTCGTTTCAGTTTTTAAGAAACTGTTGTAGGAAATCGGTTGACAAATATGGTTAGGCTGTTGTGCTTTTGAAAGTAAATACACTTATATAAAATGAATATAGAATGTTGGTCGGTTGGTTGGTTGGTTGGTTGGTTGGGTTTTACGGCATGTCAATCCATTGGTCATTTTATGCTGAAGACAATTTTTAATTCATTTCTGATGGGTAAACAATATTAGGGCTATTTTCTTTCTATTTAACCAATAGATAGGACCCTAACAGGTACTATCACTCCGGTCCGGGTGTAATGGTGATGAAAGGGTATCCCGCATTCCCCCGAGATCCAGAACTGAAACTTCCCTATCAGTTTAACGTCATACCCAAGACAATAACATTTTCAACCACGGCCTTCTAGTACGTATAGGATAAAATGGTTGTGTGTTGCCATAAAAGCAATAGGGGTGGGATAATTATATCGGTATTAGGGTTTGATGTGATCAGCTGATTGATCAGAGGGGGCCTTTCCGACCGCCTGTCTAGCCTAAGTATGGACACAATAGAGTTCCCATGTACTAGCTTACACCAGTATTCCGTGCTTAAGCATCACGGGTCGCCACCAATGGCCAACAAGTAGCCTCATTGGGGGGGGGACTCGGTGTATTCTACAGCCTCAGTCAACAGGGCGGCTAAATAAAGAAGTATGACATATCGATGTTTTTCTCTGATTTTTTTTTAGATGAGGCCTTCTAATTTTTATCATTTGGATTATTCTGACTATTGTCCGAAGATTTATTGTTAACAATAAAGATGAGGACAATAGTCCGAATAATCCAAATGATACGTATTGATGTTTGACAAGATAACAATTTTGTTAAATATTGTTGGCATCCATCCGTCAACTAGAGACGATGGCATTGTGCCCAAAGATGTGTAGATAGAAAGTATTAATTATCTAAATGGCATGGGCTGGCGAGCCAGAGGTACAGTTTCGGTTCTGCATTCTGTGGTTCCTGGTTGGATTTCAAGTGGTCGAGATCGTAATATACACTGCTGAGGAGACCAAATAAGGTCGAAACAACTGTCCAGTTTTCCACATGTAGCACACTGTATTTGTCAAATTTTCTGATCGTGGTAATCTATACATACATAAAGGGCAGTTATGTGTATGTATGTCCACAGGAAAGTCAGTGCACTTTTCGATTTAAAAAAAATAATATATTATACTTAGTATTATAGTATATTATTTTTATCAAATAATTATCAAAATATTTAAGTATACTATGATAATTTGATATTCGATCGGCTACGCTTTATAATAATAATGTTATTGTTCTTAAAATTATATATTCTTTTACTTAATTTTGATTACTTCAGTTATTTAGTTATTTAATTATTATTATTTTTTATTTTTTGCTTTGAAATATTAATTTGAATTCTAGCAAATCGAATCATTTTATTTTAAATATACAGTTAATCATTGAATTAAAATTTCTTACTATATTTTATGATGTCATTTCCTGACCTCCCACCAGGCCGGATTAAAATAAGATCTTTTTTACGTGGTGATTTTTATGCGAGGATCGAATTTGCTATTCAGTAGTAATAGATGTACAAACAATTGTTAAACCATGTTTGTTCTCCTCTCCCCAAGCTTCGCCGGGTAGCCGCTTCTAGTCATATATATATATATATATATATATATATATATATATATATATATATATATATATATATATATATATATATATATATATATATATATATATATATATATATATATATATATATATATATATAAGACATATGAGGTATTTTCGATAAAATTAGGTATTTTCTTTTTACATAGCCATAAAACAAATCCTTTGCTTGGTTCGATCTGAACATCTTTTCGGCAGGCATGTTTAAAAATGGGTAAAATAAGAAAATAAACTAAACATGAAATGCCTTGTTCACCTTTAACGTAAGGCCATTCAAATGTTATAAATAAATTTAAAAATAAACGAATAGAAAATTTGTATTAATTATTAAGTTCCGTTTCCATTATCGTGTTATTTAATAATAAATTTATTTACAGGGGATAATTGGAGCTTGGGGGCGCCGTACACCGTGCTTGCATAATGAAATAACATCCTAAGGGAAAAAAGGAAATTTATAATTAAAACAATGTTTAAAGACATTTCTTTTAAATTCAGAATATGGGTGGAGTTTCCTCTTATTTCTTGACATTATTGACATGAAATAAATGATAATTTTTGTTTTTTAAAGAAAAATACATTTGTATATGACCATCAATCAATCCCTCAGCCAAAAGTTATATCCTATCGGGAATAATGTTGGCGCCGATGACAATGACTCGGATATTCTATTATTATTATTATTATTATTATTATTATTATTATTTATTATTATTCCACACAGCGTAAGCTGATGGTCTTTCACTGGAGTTCAGTGACAACAAGTCTCCTCAGGTCTCCAGGACTCTTCTAAGTCTTCTAGCCGATTTCAACATGATGTTGCCTGGATTGTATTAGTTCTTTTTCTGATTTCCAGTTCCCTAGTCTTGTTCTAAGCTTTTTGGGGGACCGTTCCAAGTGCTCCAACTAATATTGGTATTACTTTCTTAGTCATATTCCACACATTTTATTATCATTATTATTATTATCATTATTATTATTATTATTACTCGACAATTCCCTGCGGATCACCTTTCCCACCCAGTTGTGCCTAGTCTTGAACTCTATGTGCTAGTGTGCTGCATTATTATAATTATTATAATTATTATTATTATTATTGAGTTTTTCACACCTGCCTAAGCCGGTAGTTCACTGGAGGCTGAGTGACAGCTAGTCTCTTCAGTCCTCAGGAATCCACAGAGTATTCTAGCCGATCTTAACAGTGCTGTTGGTTCGATAGTCTCGATACTTCCTCGGATTTCCAGTTCCTCCACACGCTTTTCCAAACCCTTGAAAACCGTTCCACGGGCACCACTTATAATTGGTACGACCTTTAACTTCTGGTTGCACAGTTTGAAAGATCTGAGTATTGGTTTATCTTTTCGTTTTTTTTTTTAATTTTAAATTTTTATTTTACTTTTATTGGTGGTTCACTGGGACGGCAAAATCCACAATATGGCAAGTTTTCTTGTGATTATTATTATTATTATTTTACTCCTTGCGAGTTTTTCCTATCAGCGTAATCTGATGGTCTTCTAATGGTGTCCTTGTGACAGCAAGTCTCCTCGTGTGTCCAAGACTCTTCTCAGCATTCTAGCTGATCTTAACAATGTTATTGTTTGGATGATTTTAAATTCACCCAAAATATATCTTCCAAATAACTATTATTATTATTATTATTATTATTATTATTATTATTATTATTATTAATAATAATAATAATAATAATAATAATAATAATACCAGCACATGGCTACGCCGAGGGCACCTGAAGAGAGAAACTGAATCTATTCTAAGAGCAATACAAAATAATGTCATGACTGTGTTGGAAAGGTTTTCTAAAGGGAATTATGCAAGAGACTAAAATTTGACAAATGGTATACAAGACTTACGCACACTTTTATGCCCAGGCAGAATTTATATATTATATATATCAACCACGGTGCGGGACATGTCAAATCCCTTGCACTGTCAAACATTTCCCCATGGAGAGCGGAGCTTTCGCTCCAAACAGAAAGAAATATTTTCAATGTAAATAATATGAGGGACTGTTTGAGAATATTTACATGGATGACATTTTATCCTTCTTGAGAGAAATCGAAATTTACCGAAAATTATGAATCAGATATAAAATACATCCACGAAATGCATCTACAAAAATACACCTGTAAAGTAATCTTAAGCAACAAATTTCATCTCACACTTTAACAATTGTTGGCTTTAAATAACCCACAGGAATAATTTGCCATTAAACCAACAAAACAAAATAGTATATACACGAATCAGAATTTGTCCTAGATGATAAAATTATTTTGGGACTTTGAGATACATTTTAAATACAAAATAAAATAATAATAGAAAATTATAAAATGTTTAAGCATACAAAGGAAAACGGCCTTCATCAGGGTAAAATGTTTGATATTTTCAAATACCAAATATATGTTTGATATAAAGTATGTTTGATATTTCCAAATATCAAACATTTTACCCTGATGAAGTCCGTTTTTCTTTGTATGCTTAAATATTTTATAATTTTCTATTGTTATTAATATTTTAGTTTATATTTAAAATAACGTGTTGGTAACTCAAATTAAATCACTTTTATCCAGTCAACATTTTCTTTCCTTTATTTATTCATCCTTTCAACATCGTTGGATTCATTTCCATTTTCAACTCACACACACACACACACACACACACACACACACACACACACATATATATACATATATATATATAATATTATATATTGTCATCCACAGATACGGTGTTTCGACGTATTACGTCTCCTCAGTGCGGCTAGACTTAGAAGGCTACCTCCGGTCGAGATAGAAAGTAACTGAGAAATACATACATAGGTATATATGTTACAGTCGCAAGGGAACTCACATATAGAAGAGCTTGCCGTTTAAGTTTAATTCGCGACCGTCAGTCAAATTACCCCAGAGAGCTCAACTAACAAAGGGTTAGGAGCATATATTTTGTCATCCTCAGATACAGTATTTCCACGTTTCACGTCTACTCAGTGTGGCTAGATTTATCAGGAAACCCCACCGGGATAGAAATCAGATCGATTTTTCATCAGATAGGATTTTTAACTACTGCGCCACCAGCCACCCGCAGGTAAGAGATAGAATATAACTCATAAATACATACATATTTGATGCAGAGACCTCACATCCCTTTTTTTTTAGAAGAGCCTTGTCTTTTAAGCTCAATTTGCGACCGACAGTCAGATTTCCCAGAGAGCTCAACCAACGAGGGATTGGGAGCATATATATATATATATATATATATATATGTTACAGTTGCTAGCGAGCTCACATCAGTTTTATAGGAGTTTTTAAATGCTTGTGATTAGTAGTAGGAATGCAAGCAGCATTGATACTTTTATTTTATCTCATCGTTGTAGAAAAATTGTAAATCATCTCTTGGCCAGCACAATATCGTTCGCTCACTGAAAAAATAAAAAAAATAAAATAAACATTTAAAAGAGTGATAAATGAAAACCACTAAATATGCATCACTATTATCACATTGTAGAGCCGAAAAATTCGTAAGTTGTTTGATCGTAAAAGAGTGAACATCAGTATTTTTGCGTTTTCTTAATTATTTTGGTCTTATTCTATTAAACATTGCTGCTGCTCTTGCTCTTGCTCCTGCTCCTGCTCCTCCTCCTCCTCCTTCTGCTGCTGCTTTATTTACCATTTTTCTTGGCGCATTTCGCATTATTATACTTTGCATTGTCTTTTTATCATGAATGTTTAATTTATTTCTGTATTGATTGTTTCTATCTCTAATATTTATCTGTTCAAATACTCGAAGCAATAATTAACCAAAAAATATCGCGAAAAATGTCCAATTTTCTATTTTAATCGAAACAAAGAAAACTTGTCTCAGCGTTAAAAAAATTCGAAAACAAAAGAAAGTCTCAACATTTTAAAAGCAATAAACAAAACGAATCACGTTATACATGACTGTCAACCTTCCTCATCATTTTTCTTGGCTTTTTTTTTCTTTTTTTATTCTGTCGTCATTAATGTCTGCTCTTTCCTTCTTTTTTCTTCAAGCATTTCTTTATTATTCAACTTTCATTTCCTTCGTTGAATGAAGTCAAAGATTCGTTAGTTGTTCTTCATTCATTATCGTCCTTATCCGAGGGGCAAAAATTAAAAATTCAATAATTTAGAGGCGACTGCGTGACTCGCTTATTTCTCACTTCAACTTTGACAAAAGCGATTCTTAGAGCAGTTATTGTGTTGATTCTTCATCGTTTATGATTAAAATGGTCGACTTATTGGCACTGGTGCATAGTGGTTAACATCACAGCGGGTCCAGTGTCATACTGATCGAAAACAGACTACTACTATTTTTGTGGAAAAGTAAAGAGCTTAGCATTAAAAGGATCACTTATTGATATTTAATTGTAAAAAAAGGACCCCGCACAGTCGACTGCGACTGAGGCTATAGAATACACCGACTGCACCTCTGCAGATTATAGCCCGTGGGTAGCGACCCACGATGCTTAAGTATGGAACCCTGTTGACTGAGTAGTCCATGGCATGTAACACTCCACTTTGGTCCTTACTTAAGCCTGTCAGACGTTTGGAGAGGCCCACTTCGAACATCCGGTTGGTCACGTCAATTTTTTTCAAGACCCGTTTTCTCTTAAACTAGCTACTTAAAGATATTATCTCTTAGTGTCCTCAATTCATGGTGGTTGTCCATTTTTTTATTGCTTTCTTGAACTTTTCTGACTGATCCTTTGCTACCCTACGGTTTGGTTTGGTTTGATTTACGGCATATCAACGTCAGTGGGTCATTTAATGCCGGCAAAGTTTTGAAATAAGTTCATTCTTAATGGATACTCAATTTTTATAGACTCATTTTTTCTATTTAACCCATAGATGGGACCCTAACAAGGACTACCACTCTGGGTCAAAGTGAACCAGGGTGCAATGGTGATGAAGGGTGCTCCACATTCCTCAAACCTCCAAAACTGGAACCTCACCTTTCAGATAGAATTTAACGTCATTCACAGCACATGAAAACCCTCTTCACCGCCTTCTAGCACCCATATGATAAAAAGGTTTGGGGCTTGCCATAAGGGCAATAGGGTCGTGACAATTATAGGTACTAGGTTTTGACGTGACCAGCGTTACCCTACGGAAATACACACACACACATACATATATATTTACCAACCCCTCCACACGAGCAGGATGTGACACAAGGTCAATTTCTTAAGCGGAGTTTAACAGGTTTGAATTCAGAGTTTTCCTTCTCTTAGACCGGTTGCCTAACCAAGGTTAAAGAGCCCAGTCTGCCCTACTATTTATCCATAGCTGGGGGAGAGTAGGATTCATGCATTTCTTAATGGTATTAGCGCTAAGTGAAATGCAATAACCACATCCAGGATTTGAACTCGGGGCAACGAGTCCATTTCCCATGATTTTAACCATTACACCTCACACATATACATACGCATGGACCTAACACATTCTATTTTACTTCTTTATTTTTTCTCTCTGACTGTCTTTTCACTTAACCAGTGCGTCACAGTTTTCTACCTTACCCAGCAGTAAGATTTCATTTTCTTTTTTATTAGATATATTTGTTTTCTTTTTTAACGAAAACTGCCAGAAACCGTTTCAGAATTGTTTCACTGTGCATTCATTATTAATAAAAACTTGATTGAACTTTTGCAAAAATCAATATGAAAAGTAAATTCATTTAGACTTTTTTAAACTAGCAAGAATATGCGCCCTCCACCGGACGTAAGTATTTAAGTTTTAATCTAATGTAATATATCAAATTAAACTAAAGAAATATATAAAATTATGTAGAACTAAATATAAAAAATTATGTGCTAAATAAATTTTATGTAATGAAATATATCAAATTAGACTAATGAAATATACCTATATAAGATTATTCATAGGATTAATTTTAATACGTTGTATAATTAAACAATAATATTAGGGATCAATAACACTCAGTAAGTTTTTATTAAACCCGGTTTTGTTAAAATCAGTATGCAAATTAACCACACCATATATCATGTAAACCTTATGTCGTAATGATATAAAAGATACAATGGATGATTTGAAACGTACTAATAACATGGGCTGTTTTGAGGTAAATCTAACTCAGGCTTTCTTTGATACATCGTTGATCAATAGGATTTATTCTAAGTATTAATGATTTTTACTATTATGAATTAAATACTCATTGGTAAAATTAAGCATTTCTTGAGTGTATTGTGACATGAGACAGGCAAACACCGAATCACCATTATAATATGTTTCCCACGCTATCTTATGATCGTTTCGCACAAGGAATAAAACAAAATCCATAAAAAACGTGCTTTAACTAATTTTTTGATTTTTTTTTAGATGAGGCATGATAATTTGCATTATTTGGATTTTTCGGACTGTTTTTTTCGTCTTTATTTTCATATACACCACGTTTCGGTCGATCTGCCCTCCGGTCTTTTTCAGGTATTTCTTGTTAAACTTATCGGTGCGACAGATATAAGGATTGAGTTAATACAGTTCTAGGAAAAAATATGTGGACTGCTTGTTAAATCCTGGCCAAGGGTGATTATAACAAAGAATACTTGATATAGTTTAACGCTTGTACCCGGTTAAAGACAGCGGAATGAGTACAGTCTACCATGTGGATTGAATAAATGGTTAAGTTTGAATTTCTGTGAAGGCACCCAATTACGACATAAGGTTCCTGAGTTCAACAAGACGGTTGTAGAGTTCGACGAGAAGGTTACCGAGTTCAACAAGAAACACATGAAGAAAGTCAGCGGGTACATCGGTCGAAACGTTGTGTATATAATAATAAAGATGAGGACAACAGTCCGAAAAATCCAAATTATACAAATGTTTTAACATATTTTAATCTACTTGTATACTGTTAGTTTGTACTTATCCAAACCGTCAGCATCATTAAAATGTGGCACAAGGTCAATTCTTTAAGCGCAGTTTAACATATCTAAATTCATGGTTGTCCTTCTCCTAGTCCTGTGGCCATACCTGTGCCCAACTATTTGTCTATTGCTGGCAGAAGAATAATTGTATTCATAACTTTCCAAAATATATTGTTAGCACCCTTTCGTCTGATAAAGACGATGGCGTAGTGTCCAAATTTTTTATCTGCATTTGCGCGTGTTGCCACGCAGGCCAATTTTTGAACGGCATTCTCTGGTGCACTGACTGCACACAAACAGTGATGCTTGCTGGGGCTGCTGGTGTCTCTCCTTCCATCTGTCACTCTATGGTGTGGCGGCTACTTTGTTCTCTGTTTCTCTCTTTTTCCTGCTTTGTTCGACAAGGAGGCGCAAGGACAAATGTTTTAGTGCAATGAAAAATTCAAACAGTTCTTTCCGGGATTTAAACTTGTGTCACTGAGTTCATTTCTAAATCGATAACCGTTTCAGATTTATCGTTAGGATATATAAATATCTTGTATGTTTTGTGGCACACTTCAAAAATCAAACCTTTTATGTCTTTGCAAGTTTTTGAATGAAGTGTAAAAGGGAAAACAATTAAGCTTGTTTTGTCTCCTCAACATCATGCAGATAATCTTCAATTCATTAAAGGAAAAATTTTATTTGAAACTCTATCCAAGCTAATATCATCTTTCAAAATGTAAACATCTTAGACAATTATTCATGATCTATATTTTTCTCATCACTCTTTTAATCTAGAAAGCATTTTGTAAAACAATATTGATTAAAACGAAACGATCGCGTCAGAGAAATAATAAATTAAAATATCTGAATATCAATTGATTTCTTCATTTACATTGATTCAGAAGTAGATTTATATCACAGAAAACATGTAATAAATAAGACACAAGCATAGAATAAAGTTTTCGGTATTAATGCAGAATAGAACGCAATGGATATAATATTAGA
Source organism: Doryteuthis pealeii (assembly GCA_023376005.1). Lineage (NCBI taxonomy): Eukaryota > Metazoa > Mollusca > Cephalopoda > Myopsida > Loliginidae > Doryteuthis > Doryteuthis pealeii. The sequence goes on from CM042145.1 coordinate 116,003,968, forward strand.
TTACGCATACAAATCATTACATTACATTTCACGGAAATATCCGAAACATTTCAGACGCTATGATTAGGGTTAGGACAAGGGTTAGAGTTAGGGTTAGTTTTAAGGTTAGAGTTAGACTACATCGGGCGTTTCCATAATCTAATGCTATTTATACGTAAAATATTATTCTAATGATATTATCTCTTGCGCCAAAATGTGAATTTGTACCAAGTTTTATTTTCCCATAGCTTTAATCCTGACGATGTTGTTTGAAGAATGGTACTGCGTGGTAATTTTAATTAATTTATTTGGAACAAAAACGAACATTTAATATGTGATAATCTTGTTTAAAATATATCCCCAGAATAATTGAGAATATCCTCGATAATTCTCTTTTTTAATTCATTAAAGTTAATATATACGTATCATAAAGATACGTATATTAGCTTCTCTTATAAAACGTGATATCAATATAGTATTCATTTGAGAAATTCATTAATATCTTCATTCATTCCATTGATTAGGTATATATTGAAATTGCACATTCTGTTTATTAATATGGATATATTCAAACAATAAACGCAGCTGTAGATTAACACCGACTGCACGTGAAACATGAATATATATGCAAACTCAATTTAAAAAAAATTATATCTCCCCAATTACTAAACCGATATTCCACCGCGCTTCTGTTTAACCTCAGCCATTTTTTATACTATACAATTATATACATCTAGCCAAGCAAACATTTTATTGCACACGTGTTTTTTTTTTGGGGGGGGGTCATTAAATTTATTTAAGTTTATGCGTGTAACATCTAGGCTGTGCATTGAAAATCATAGAAGGAATGTGTTGTATCGTGGAGGTGGAATGATACACAAAAGAAATTGAGTGCTTAATCTATTTATCCAACACAGTATCCGGTGCTGACGGATACATACAAAACACAGAACAATAAGTTAAAAAAACTACTAACAAGACAATTTACAAGAAATGCAGGAGGGTTAAATGCGGTATAGCTAAACGTAGTAAGATCAGTCCGAATATTAATCACCTTATGAATCGACTGTTGAAGTCCTTAATCGACTGGTAGAGTGCTGAAGGGGTGCAAGCTACTCTACAACAGAGTAGCCATTTGGGACTAAGAGGTTTGAGAAATAGAATTAAGAATAAATATCATGTAGAGAGGGGTAAACTCCGCGTAATAAATCAACTATATAATGGGAGATCCCCAAATTAGGAACAACTCGATACTTTTTAGGATTTTGTGGAATTAAAAGTGTGTCTCATCTAAAAGTAACCTAGAATTTAAGGAGTGGGTAAAATGTTATGATTCATAGATCTGTCGTACTTTACTTAGGGTAATGTGTCCTTTTATGGATATGAAATAAAAGAAAATATTAGTTTGTGAATTAAAGTGACACGTGGTTTGAATAATGAGAATGGAAATTTCAATCCATAAATATATAAAGGGCAGTTGGTGTGTACGTACGTATGTATGTATATATGTACGGCTGGAACTACGATAAACGACAAAGTATATATATATATATATATATTATATATATATATATATATATATATATATATATATATATATATATATATATATTAAATATCACCAGTTCTTGGTTTTTGTGTTGATATTATGAAGACTTTATTTTCGAAGTTATTTAAGAATTAGAATAAACATGGAAAAAGCATTGAAACTCAACCAAAAAAATGTCCAGCATTTGTAAATGTCAAAAGTAAAAAACAAATCATATATAATATATAGAAAATAGAAAAAACACGAAGTATTCCAAAAAGATAAATTGATTCTTAAGATGGAAAGAATGTTGTTTGGGTAAGGGTGAATGACTTTCGAAAAATGAGTTATTATGTGTAAAAAAGGGGGTCGTAACTGAGTCCGGCGTTGCGTTTGTTTTAGTTCAGGTGAAGATTTTCCCAGGTGTGGAGTGTTTCATAGGGACACATACATTTGAGACGAGAAAAATCAAAATTAACTGAAAGTATTATAATTAATCTATAGTAAGAGAGGTTTAGGGTAAACTTAGAACACTAAGTTATTAGAAAACTCTAATCTGTTTCGTGTTGTGTTGCTATGCAACGACCCTTTCCTCACACACAACTATCATTTTTCCATTTTTTGAAAGTCATCCACCCTTTCCCAAACGACATTCTTTCTATCTCATGTACTGATGAACGTTTGCTAAAAACCAAAACGTTATAAATCTAACTCAGATTATCATAAATACACCGTTAATGAATAAGATTTATTCTATTCTATGTATAAATGATTTTGACTATAAATTAAATTCTCATTGATAAACTTACGCTGCTCCTGATGGTATTATGACGTAGACAGTGACGTATTTTCGGTCACAGACAGACAAACATAGAATCTCGTTTATCATAAGATATTACATTATTTTTTAATGAGTCCCTGATATAAGATATCGATGCGAGGAGACTATAATTATTTTTCCTTCTTTACTGATGTCTGTGTTTTTTCTGTTTTTTTCTTCTTCTCTTTTTTTTTCTTTTACAGGTTAATTTACTTATGATATTTGTCCTAAGGTTCCAAGACAAATTCACTTACTTGAAAGAAATGAAATATTCATAACGGTCCAAGAATCGCTAAATTAAATTTTACCAATTATTTTAGTAAAATTTAACAACAACTTATATTGTTTGTTTGTTGTTTTGTTTTTGTTGTTTTTTTTTTTTTTAGATAGGAACGTCGACTTTATATGGTGCGCGGAAGATTTCATTTTTTTTTTCGAGCTGACCACCTATCAAATTGGCAAATATTTAACAAGATAAAACCAAACAACAATTACAGTTGTCCTCGCCAACTCAGTGCAAGAGTAGCATATCTGGGATAATCTGATCTGTGCGGTAAAGTGGGGAACTCGCGGTAGGTGTCACGCTCCACCTCAGAAAATACAATCTCCATAGTCTAGTGCTAGCGAAATCTACTTTTGACTTTATTATGCCCTGGGTATATAACTAAACTTCATCGAATAGCGAGATTACGGTTTTTACTTATTTCCTGTTTTTACTTAATTATTTTCCAAAACCGCCCCCCCCCACTGTTAAAGATCGTCGTTCCATGTGAAGCCTATTTCCCCCTTTGTGCGATAACCGTCACTCACCTGTCTCATCGATAGAATTTCAGCTTTCATTTTCCAGACGTTCATTTTGAAAATGTCCAATAAGATAAACAGTTGACTCAGTTTATTTTGCAAAACTTCCCGCCGTTAGAGAGCGTCGTTCCCTGTGTGGTCCATTTCCCCTTCTATAAACCAGCTGTGTATTCGGAATAATAAATTCTTAATCATTCGTTTCCCCTCGTGTGGAATTCAAAGCCCTAATGGACATAGCCCCATGGCTTAAATCATCAAATCCTGATTTCGTTCTTACAGCAAACAGGACAGTTGCTAAAACCGGAAGCTCATGTGATTCTGTTTATCCAATGCAGACAATTGTATCAATACTGAAAATGGATATCGCAGCAGTTTGCTGTCACTGATTGGATAAGTAACGTAGATTTGTGGAAAGAATATTGTTTATATAATTTACACAAAGCGGCTATCTGGTTTTGCCTGGTTAAAGAGGGGGGGATGAAAATAAGTTAGTCTCGCAGATCTATTGACTTTTTTGGTCTTACATTACGGATTTATATTTTAATCACGAATGTAACCAATGAATTTCCCTTCTCTTAGAATGTAAATGTTAATTTAAATTTCTTCTCAGATATAAATAAAATCTTTTTTCCAGCAATTGCAAGTCCTGGTGTTAGTGAATTTGAATATATATTTACTTTGTCATTAATTGTTTTATTTTTGTCATTTCCTCTGGACATAAACACATACATACACACCAAAAGTACTTTAAATATGAACTAAAAGAAGCTACCCAGAATTGACTGGGTAGAGGTGGGGTTAATTGTATTGATTTTTTACTTTTGAGATTTTCTGGACATTTTAAGTAGAATTTCAATGCTATTTCTATGCTATATATATATATATATATATATATATATATATATATATATATATATATATATATATATATATTAAATGAAAGAAGTTGTCAGAATCTCATACGTCTAGAATGCTATATATATATATATATATATATATATATATATATATATATATATATATATATATATATATATATATATATATATATAAAGATAATCTAATGAGTCAGACGAACCTACTATTAGTTTCGCATAAAGATCTTCAGGGCTAAAATCCGACTAAAAAATTTTTAGTCGGATTTTAGCCCTGAAGAGCTTTATGCGAAACTAATAGTAGGTTCGTCTGACTCATTAGATTATCTTTATTACTTGGCTCTACTTAGGTATCGAGCACTTTTTACATATTAGCTTCTCCTAGCTGTTATATGAATATATATATATATCTTATATACATATATATACATATAAATTGTTTTTTTCTTTTGGCCAAATACTGTACCAATAGATTATTTTTTGTTGGTACGAATATCTTGGTCCTTTCTTTTTTTCAAAAATTTTTTTCTTCAAGGTTGATGTTTGGTAGTATATTTTTTACAATCAAACTTTCTGCTGGGTTTTTTCTCTCCGCAAGGTTCTACCAACACGCTTGGTATATTAAATTATATATATATATATATATATATATATATATATATATATATATATATATATATATATATATATATATTAAATGAAAGAGATTGTCAGAACCCCATACGTCGAAATCGACGGGAGAGTCCATCATATATATATATATATATATATATATATATATATAATATATATAATATAATATAAATATTAATTTAATTTAAATCAAATTTTCATAGTTTTGGCACAAAAAGCAAGAATCGGTGATATTTAACGTGTATATATATATGTGTGTACTTTGTCGTTAATTGCTTTATTTTTTAAAATTTTATCCGGACATAAATACATTCACACCAACTGCCTTTTTTTTATTGTCACGGCCGATAATCTCGGACACAAATTACATTTATATTTTGCCCTGAATCTGAGATTCAGTTGTCCAGGGCACCACTCCAAGGTTCCTGTAGAAGAGATGTCTTTACAGCTGGGAACATTATCAGAATGAAGATAATAATTGGGATAGAAAAGACGACGAACGCCGGATTTCGATGTGAAGAGTATCAAACTTCACATCGAAATCCGGCGAAATCGATGAACAAAACAAACAAAAATTAGCATAGAAATTTATTGAGCGATGTTCCCTTTTGTTATTGTTTGTGAGGTGTGAGCGTTATTTTTCAACTGGTTAATAATAAAAATTACTTATCTTTGGGTCATAACATTAATTCATAGTTAATATCCAATTCGATGGTGGATGTGTCGGCGGATTCGATTAACGTCTTTTGTCTCTGCTTTTATACTGTATTGTGTATTTTCCTAAGTCCGGGCGCCAGCTTGACCAATAAGTTAGGACGCTTATTTGCTTGTTTATATCTTTCGATAAAGAGTGTTTTTTTAATTAGATTTTTAAGCTGCCGCGCCACGCGCGTGCTATTAATATTACTGCTGCTGTAATTAGATTCTTAAGCTGCTGCTGCTTTTTCCCTTGAATAAACTGTCGCTCACTCAACAATAAGAATTAGATGATTTATTTCCTTTCCCTATGAATATGACGTCCCAGTAACAAGAAGCCCAGTCAGCTGGAGCTTTAGTATACACCGACTGCACTTTTTCATCTAGATAAGCCCCCACCCCACCAATAGGGCCAGCTGTTGGCCGTGGGTGGTGACCCGTGATGCTAAAGGACGGAAGCTTGGTGGTTGAGCAGTCGATAACATGCAACACTCCACCTATGCCCTTACTTAAGCTAGACGGGCGGCCGGAGAGTCATCCACCGATCACTCGTCAGGTCACGTCCAGCTCTAGAATCTATATGGTTGTCCCAACCCAATTGCCCTTATGGCAACTCCCGATCCTATTTATAATATATGTGCTAGAAGGCGGTGACTGACAGGACATTAACATATGTCCTTTGAGTGGTGTTAAACTTTATCTGATGGTGAAGTTCCAGTTCTGGAAGTCTGGGGAATGTGGAGCACCCCTTCATCCCCATTCCTCCCTAGTCCACTCTGACTCGCAGTGGTATTACCTGTTAGGGTCATATCTATGGGTTAAATAAAAAATGTGTTTATAAGAAAAAAGATTGAGTATCCATCAAGAAGGAATTCATTTTAAAACCGTGTCGGCATTAAATGACCCTCAGAGATTGATATGCCGTAAAACAAATCAAACCAAACCCAGTAACAAGACCATAGAAAATGTTAATCTTAACAGTTAAACGGACTGTAGGAATCAGGATTATTTAACTTATTGGAAAATTATATAAGTCGTTTCAATCGGAATTCGATCTAGATCAGCTTATTCTATTTCTAGTGCGAATATTTGAAATAAAATTCGTACATCGATGGTATGAAGACATGGTACTTTTCACACGAGTGTAAGCTGATGGTCTTTTACTGGAGTCTGACGGACAACAAATCTTTTCAGGTTTTCAGAACTCTTCTGAGTATTATAGCTGATCTTAACAATACTGTTGTCTCAATTCCTCCTCTGTTTTCCAATTCCTCTCATATGTTTTCTAAACTTTTAGGGGATCGTTCCAAGTGCACCAATTACAATTGGTATCACTTTCACACTCATTATTATTATTATTATTATTATTATTATTATTATTATTATTATTATTATTATTATTATTATTATTCAGCATTCTGTTTGTAGGTTTTTATAATATTGAGCAGCTGAGAACGATTGCATTCAGATAATATATATATTATCGTATTAATGTGATTTGTTTTATCTGTAATAAAATGCGATGAATTCAAACTTTAAATATAGATTAATTATTATCAGACACCTAATTAATGACGCAGTCGCTCGTATTAAAATAAATGAAACTGATATAAAGGCTATTGTACATAAATATTTCAATGTTTTGGAAGCGTCACGTTTGTCCATTCATACAAATACAAATGTCGGTTAATATCAATTTGTTCAAAAGGTAATGGCACATTTTTTTTAGTAACTATCAAAACTTATTCAAATGTTATAAAAGCATAGTTTAATTGTCAAAAAAATAATACAGTTAGCAAAGAAAAGTCCTACTCTGAACTAATTATGATACTTCTTGTTAGAATTATGTGGGATGCTGAAGGAACAAACTGTGAATGGATGAATAGAAGTTTCTTCTGAACTATTAGATCATCGGAATGCTATTTCGAGTAATTTCCCTAAATGGTATTTCTCTACGCAGTGTTGAATCCCACTGCAAGTAGCATGTGGCGGATACCATTGTGTTATTTGAAATAAGAATTAACTCAGTTCTAAAGGTCATCTATACTTAACGGTTATAGTCGTAAGGTGTTGATGTGGCGATTCGTGTTCAAATCCTGGACGATTCTGTTTACGTTTGTTTGACTTTATACTAATGCCCTTAGGTAAGTCATGAATTTATCTTTTCTCCCAACCACCCTAGGTATTGGTAAATAGTTGAGCAAGGCTCAAAGTTAAGGACAAGGTACACTGAATTCAAATAAACTGTATCCCGCTTAAAAATGTGTCTTGTGTCACATCCTGCTCGTGGTGGAGGTGTTTGGTGAAACTATACTTGGCATCAAAAGGCATGAAACAATTCATGACATTATCTGGAAAAACGTTGGCATCAAAATCAGAGCTTTACTCCAGTAAATCTTGAAGACTATTTGATGGAATATGATGTTAGGTGTCTTCAGCTCTTAAAATATGCCAATATGGTCACAGTAGATGTTCGTTTCTCAGAAACTAAATATCACTAAATATTTTATCGGATCTGACAACAAAACAAATCATTATTTAAGATACTAAAGTATTCATGACACAAGATGTACAAAAATATGAATACGAATTTTTTATTTATCTATTTTATTACTTTCTTATTTTGAATTCATGATCATCATCATGTCACGCTAGTACCACGGATATCCATTACAATCTCTCGCTAACCGTCACTATCACTCATTTTTTCGAGACGTCCTCTGCTCAACATCCATGATCCGCACAGAGCTGGTCAACTTACATCTTTGCCGGACGACCCACTTTGGTATATTAAGTGTTAGTTTCCATAGGAAGAACTCGGTTATGAGCTTGTTTTTGCTTCTACAGCAATGTCCAGCAGGTCTTGTTCGTCTCGCCCAGATGTTTTATGTGGTAGGCGGAATGTGGCCGGTTAGCTGCTTCCTTGTGAGGTGTTGTTTCTACGATTTGTTTAAAATCGCACGCAGCATTCTTGTGTAGCTTATTCTCTAGGCGCTTAGTTATGGTCCAAGGGGTGCAGCCATGTATCAGCACTGATTCAACTACGGCTCGGAAGAATTGTCGCTTTAACTTGTCAGTCAGATCGGTTTTCCATCTAACTGATAATCTGTTTATAGCAAACCATGCGTTCCCTATGCGTGCATTAACATCGCTTTTTGTGGAGGAGATATTACTACCTTGGTACGTGAATTAGTCTTACCCACAGATATGCATAAATCATTTCTTAAGATAAAGTATATTTGGTTTACACCTATAATCAAGATCGTTCAAGTTCATTCTTATGTACGAAGGTGAGTCAAAAAGTAATGCCATTTTCTTTATTTCATTTGATTTTTTTATAAAACTAAGGCCTACATTGAGACCCTAACAATGCTCAGAGCAAGAATAGGCAGCGGAAGTTATATAACATACTTTCCCTTGTCCTAGATGAACTGCAGACAAAGCCTAAGGAATCCCATTTACACCATTCATGCGAGTAGTATATATTCCAATCCTACTACTATCAGTCTGTATTGACGTTAGCTCATCTGGAGCTCATTCACCCTTTGTAAACTCTTGTTTATGACGATGCTGGGATTCAAAACATCCACTCCAACAGACAAGCCAAGGAGTGCCTGATAGAGGTGCCAGTTTAATCATCAGTAAGTTACAACCTGCCAATCGACAATTAGCTCTCATTCGAAGGTGGAAAATTGCTATTGAGAGAAACGTTGACTATGTGGAGAAGTAGGGATGTGATCCACAAAGGACTAGCTTCATTTTAATGTATGATAAATGTTCCTGTATTGGTAATTATACCTGTCCTAAACAAACCGGCATCACTTTTTGACTCGAACACAGAATTCTTGTTGTGAAAAAGGGTTGTTTTCAGCAATGCATGAATCAGAAAACACATTTCGTGAAAAGGTGTCAACTGATAATCCGATATGCCTCTGCTAAGAATTGAGTTACTTGTTTTAAAATGTTTCGCCCGTCTCGTTAAAATGGAAAATTTAATTTAATTCAATTATTAATACATACATATCTTCTATATGTTCTATATTAGCCCAACACTCTTCACAAAAAATCAAAAAGGGTGAATGGTTACACTGTGAGGAATTTTAAGATACCTTCCTTAAAATGTAAAGGCGTGTTCACACTAGGTTATAATAATCAAAGAAATACTCAAGGTTAAATCGTTAGATTAGGAAGATCTACCTCTGCACACCTATTATTATATTTACAACCAAAATATTTTCATTTAATTAGATCATTGGAATATTTTCTAAATGGAATAATATTGAAAGGCAGAGATCAGTAATAGACGTAATTCGATTTGTTCCGAATTCCATATTTTAAAATATATAATAGGATAATTCGATTGACAAATGAAATTTTGACATTGATAGAATCGAATTTTATGTTTTAAATATTATGCAAAATATTTTCTGTACATGTGAACAAGTTTTCAATTTCTCTTCAAATATCTGATGTTAATTTCAGAACAAATAATATATTAACTCATTTACCTGAAGTCATATATATATATATATATATATATATATATATATATATATATATATATATATATACCATCCCCTCCACATGAGCAGGATGTGACACAAGGTCAATTTCTTAAGCGGAGTTTACCAGGCTTGAATTCCGACTTGTCCTTCTGGAATGGTTACGTATCCAAAGAAAGAGCCCAGTCGGTCCTACTATTTTCCATAGCTGGAGTAGTTGAATTCATACATTTCCCAAGGGTATTAGCGCTATATGAAATGCTAACAGCCACGTACAGGGTCGAAAAATCCATTTTATACGACTCTAACCATTAAACCACGCGCCCCCATGTAGTTAGGTCAGGATATTACCTGTTACTAGTACCATGTAAATTACCTGTTACATGATCCGGTTGTCAGTGATTAAACTGACACCCCTATCAGTCTGGTGGGATGGATGTTTTGACACCCAGAATCACCATAAAGAATGGTTTTCAAAGGGCGAATGAGCTCCAGGGGCGCTAACGGCAATCCAGCCTGATAGTAGTAGGATTGGAATATATACTACTCGCATGAATACCCAAATGGGGTAGATGGGGCTCCTTAATCTTGGTCTGCAGTTCTTCCATATCAACCATCCCAGGCTATGTGGTTCCACCTTTTAGGACACTACGCCATGTACGCTTGTAGACGGATGTATGTCAACGATCACCAAATCTGTAGGCATAAAATAACTATAGACGAGTTGACGTGCCGTTAGAATCAATCCTTCAATTAATGCTTTTATCTAAAACTAAGAGAAGGTCAATACAGCCAAATCCTTTTACAGGGTAGATGTTCTGATACAATTAAAAGAGATAATTATCTAATTTACTGGACATGGACGTATTCTATAAAAGATCAATAACTATACAAGCTCCATGACTCTGAAAATTCTGAAGATAACAGTATTTGTTGTATTGTGATATTATAGCAGAAAATCTATTAATAATAGAGATTAGGTCTCTTTTTGTCTGTAACGAAAACTACGTCACAGTCACTTCGTAAATTAAGTAAGTTTATCAATAATTATTTAATTTATAGTCAGTATAATTAATATATAAAATTATTAAAATCCTACGAAAAATCAATCAACTTAAATTCTCACGAAAATGTTGATACTTGTTCACCTTTAGATGAATTTATGTTTAAAATAGTTTTTCCTAAAATATATTAGAGGAAATATTATTTTACCAGGTCGACACCCCAATTATTTGATTTTATGAATTCCGAACAAATATAATTTCCTCGAACGATTTCAAATTTTTCCCTAAAGATAAGTCTGAATAATTAAATAAGACATTTTTAGAAACATTTCGTAAGTCCCTACAGTTTTAAAATAAAACAAATATCTCAATGGAGTGGAGCGAATATGATGCTTTTTAAGTAATTATTTTTTTAATATCAAACGTTTTATTTCATTTAATTTTCCCACCCAACTCAGGTAATATCTTTATTTTAATTTATTTTTACACCGCCCGGATGGTGTTTTTGTTTTGCTAGTAATATTAATTATCTAAAATTCTGTAATATCCAATAATCACAATTGTACAATGATAGTTTCGAAACATAAAAGCAGATTTATACTGATAACCAAATAGCTGCACACATAATAGCCCTACCCGACTAAGAAGAAATAAAACAAAAACGTTTTCGGCATAAAATAACACAATGGGGCTGACATGCCGTAAAATCTAACAAACCAGAAATCACTTTTATCATTTGATTTGATAAGATATCAAGGAGACAAGAATGAGACAAGAGAAGTTGCTTTTTTAAATACAAAGAGA
>CM042145.1:116020609-116045609 GCA_023376005.1 Doryteuthis pealeii
TTCACTAGAGATTTCACATCCTCGTCACTGGAATAATATTTGCCTCTCAAACCCTCTTTCATGGGGCCGAAGAGAGGATAGTCTGAAGGCGCTAAATCTGGTGAGTATGGGGGATGAATCGTGTAGTGAATACTCAATTTTTTTCAAACACATTTTAGACACATTTTTTCTATTTAACCCTTATATAGGACCCTAACAGATATTACCACACCGAATTAAAGTGGACCTGGGAGTAATGGTGTAGAAGGGGTACTCCATATTCCCCAGAGCTCCAGAATTGTAACTTCATCACCAGATAGACTTTACGTCATACCCTGGACATTAAGAGCTTCAACCAACGCTTTTTAGCACATATATAATACAAAGGTGTGGGGATTGCCATAAGAATAATAGGGTTGGGACACTAATATAGAGTGCTAGGGCTTGACCTGACCAGCCGACCGCCTATCTAGCTTAAGTAAGGGCCTAAGTGGAGTGATGCATGTCATGGACTGCTCAACCACCATGTTTCCGCCCTTAAGCATCATGGGTCGCCACCCACGGTCAACAGGTGACTCCATTGGTGGGGTCTTTACCCCTTTGCAGAGGTGCTGTCGGTGTATTCTAAATCCCCAACTGACAAGGCTGCGTGACCGTTACAAAAAAGCTTACTTCCAATTAGATTAGCCTCAAATTCTGGGCAAGTATACCCAGCCCTCACTCCTTTGAGATGATGGAGCAGATTTTATTTTTCCGGCTTACCACGAGCGAATATTTGTTACATTTAGTCACCCGCTCGAAAAGCGACAAAGTCTAATATTTTTCCTACTTCCCACCGAGCAAGAATGAACATGAAATCCTTTTACTGTGGGGAGCAGCGCTCAAATCGAAAATCAATCATAGCCTTTGCCCAGAAAAAAAGAAAAAAAGGAAAAAAAGAATGTTTACTCCCTCGACATTTCCCTTCAGGGTCGCCTAGAGCACAGAATAATTATCTCAGCCCTCGCTCAGTTTAGAGGAGGGGGCTGCTGCTGCCCGTGGAAAAGTTTATTTTTAAATACCTTTTCATGATTGAACTAGTCTTAACGATATACTATTTTATGGAAATAAATTCTGTGACGAGGCAGAAATATTGGGAGAAAATCTGGGATTATATCGTTAATATGTTATGTATTCTATACTTATATTATATAGTCTGTGTTTTGGAGAAGGGAAAATTGTAAATCCTCTTTGTTTATTTATGTAGATTCTAGCGGATTCATTATGTGAGATGTATAGTGTTATTTATATAGTATCTGTATCCTCTATAAAAGCCAATATCTGAATTGAAATGTATGTTAAATAGTGTTAAGATTCTGAATTGTCTTTGACATTACGCATTACCAACAATAAACATCAATCGTCTAAACGTTGGATCTATTCATCAAATATTGTAGCAATGTTTTCTGCAAAATCTGTGTCATCGCATTGGTCAGATGGTGCGAGTATTATCTGGTGAAGTTGGAGGATTCTTTAGCTGAGAATCTTTACCTCCCACAGCTCGTAAATGGCTTCATTGCCATCAAAGAAAATTCTTGCGTTCTTGGATGTATAATCTGTTAAGATTCTTGTGGCCATTTTTAGGGTGCGAGTGAAATCACTTTACAGTGGTGATCCCGTGTTGTGCAGAATCCTATAATGCTTGACCATGGGTCCGTGTATCTTGAATCCAATGACCCTTGTGTTCCTCAGTGTTAAGCAGGAGCAACTGAACTCCTTTCCTCCAAAGCCTTTAAATAGTAAACCAACCACGTATTCGAGCGTGTTGATTGGCCCATCAATCCGGGCAGCCTCGAAGAGTCTATAAATTTAAGTTGTGTTCTACTGTACACCTGTATATAAACTATACATATTCTAACAAATAGTACCACTACTGTACTTCTACAGGGATAGCTTTGGAATTAAATAACTCACTAATGGTTACATGCTATTAAACAAAGAAACTAAACCATCATCCTCTTTTATACTAACTTACCTCGTCGGTATGCATCTTTAAATTCACATTTAATCAACTAAATGTTTTCGAGCAATATATTTGAATTTATATATTTCTGACACTCACTTCTTGGCTAAATCATTTTAACTAAATACAGCGATCATTTCTCCTTGTGCACGTAAGTTTTCTAGACAACATAAATCCAATGTAAGTAGGAGCAAATTCTCTTGGGATTTCCAGTTATCCTGGCTAAAGATTTCCACTGGTTTTCGTTCATAAATTGCTAAATTCTCATGAAATACCAGAACCTGTAAATAGGATAAATTAGGTGACTTTAAAGATTCATTTCGCAAGAGAAAAACGAGAAAATACAATTGTGCCCAACTTTATTTTCTATTTAGTCACCAATTCTCTCTCTTCTCTCGCTCTCTCTCTCCCTCCCTCTCCCTCCCTCTCTATATCTCACACACGCGCTTTCTGTATCTCGCTCTGTCAATCTAAGTCATAGCGCCAACGAGTGTTATGGATATATAGTCACAATTTACTTTATGTACATTTATATATGCAATTTGCATAATAAGTCATTTCATGTGGATACCCAACCATTGATGCAATTTGTCCCTGGCGGCTTTTAGCCTGGAGGTGTGTGCACGCAATTTCCAAGACACAAGTGTTAATAGAGACTTATGTAAAATATTCTTTTGCACGTCTTTCGTTAACGAAGTACATTTTGCTAAACTCGCAAGCTTTTATCAGTATTAAGGTGTAAATTCCATTGGACAGTAGCAAGCATTTGAATTCATATCATGTCACCAATGAAATACGACCGATTTAACAAATGCATAAACCATATGAAACTACAAAAAGCAGTGATAAAATGAAGTTGATAATATTCTTAAAAACAATGTTATTAAAGGTTGGTTGATTGGTCCGTTGGATTTTACGGAATGTCAACTCTTGTTCGGTTATTTAATGCGGAAGATGTTTTGGTATATTCATTTTTGATGAGTTCTCAATTTTGTTCCTTTTTAAACTCATTTTTAAAAACTACTTTTCCTTGGTTCACATATTATTTCTCTTCTTTTGTCTCTACGTCTGGCAAATTTCTAAAAATAGTATTAAAGGAGATATAGGGCTGGATTGACAAATTCATTGAAAATATGTGTTTAGTAACACTTCTTTATGTAAACACACCAGTATAAACGGAATCACACCTGCATAGCATAGAGAAGGCGGAAAGAGGTATTGGCTTCAAAGTGGACTCAGATAAAATAGAGTTGGTTGGTTGGATTTTACAGCATGTCAAATCTTACGTGTTATTTTAAGCTGAAGACGTGTTGTTCTATTCACTTTCTTAAAACTCATTTTTTTCTTTTTAACCCATAGATGCGTCCCTAACAGGTACTACCAATCCGGGTCTGTAGATATGAAAGTTGGTAATATCTTTAGAGATAATGTTATCTATTGTTGTTTGTTTGACTGGATTTTACGGCATTTCAACCCTTACGGGTTATTTTATGCTGAAGACTTGTAGTTTTAATCTTTCTTGATAGTATTCATTTTTTCAAACGCCATTTTTAAAACACTTTTTAACTCATTTTTTCTTTTAGAGACACTAACAAGTACTACCAAATTGACTGGAAGTAATGGTGATGAAGAGATACTCCACATTCCCCACAGATCCAGGATTGAAACTTCACCATTAGATACAATTTAACGTTATACTCAGAACAATAAGACTAACAGCCACCACCTTCTAACACATATATGATGAAAATGTTTGGGATTTGCAATAGGATTGGAAAATCATATAGGTGCTAGGCCTTGACGTGACCAGTCGATTGATTGTAGGAGGTCTCCCTAACCACCCGTCTAGTATAAGAAAGTGTCAAAGTGGAGTATTGCATGTGATGGACTGATCTGACACCAGGATTCCGTCCTTAAGCATTATGAGTTTTCAACTACGGCAAGCAGGTCGCCATATTGGGAGGATTTTACCGCTTTGCAGAAGAGAATCAAGTGAGAATCGAACTCACCTAACAATGGTATCTTATCCACGCTAGACGACCATTACATCAGGAAAGGTGTCTATCAAGGATTTAAAGTTGGCTTTTTTTTGTTAAACTTTCAGTGGGCAGAATATTACAAGAAAGTGCCTGATTGTTGTATATATATTATGAGTTGTATGGATATGGGCTGGAAACCAAGGGAGGGTAAATACGAAAATTCTGGGTGCCTCTGTGCCAGATTTTCTGGTAAGAATTAATTTACAACTGAATTTCTCTCCTAGGAATTCTTCGCAATTTCTTGGAGAAGTTCTTGCAGATTTGATTACAATTCCATAGCGACCAAATTCCCTTTGTTTCACGAAATTCCTTGAAATGATTCTAATACAGAATGTTTGGTTTTCCCAATCAAGTCTCTTCTGAGAACTCAGAGTCGTGTTACAATTCTTTAAAAATAGATAAGCCATTGCTGATACAGCACTTGAATAGCTAGCACATCATTCAGTGTAGGTCACATTACAGAATTTCTGAAATTAAGAACAATTCAGGAATTATTATATAGAAATATCAATAAAGATTACAAGTGCAGAATAGCGTGCAAGAGATAAATCGTAGAATCGTATTTTACGTATAAATAGCATTTGGTTACGGAAACTCCCGGAGTAGACTAATTCTAACCCAAACATTAATCCGATAATTAACCCTAACCTAACATTAAAACTAACCATAAAACTAACCATAACCATTAACCTAACTCTAATCCTAGCATCTAAAAGGTTTTTGGTATTTCCGTTTAATGTAAGTAATCTAATGAAAGTAATCTAATGATATTTTCTCTTTGAACGATATTCTGTATTAGTACCCAATAATGTTCGGATCTTTAATTTTCAGTTGTGTTTAGGGATTATGGTATTATTTTTTAAGTTTCAAAGTTGTATTTCAAAGTGTATAAAAGAATAAACAGATGAGACAAGCAATATCCTTTTATTGCTATAAGTCTTTTCGGTCGATGACGTAATTTTTCATGTCATTACACCAGTCCGTGTTTATTTCAGTAACATTTTGCTATATTCCTTCATTTTATTCCTAGGCACGAAACGAGCGCTGAAGCTAAGGATTGCGTTGTTCGAACCGCAAAGATACCACTGGCCTGCGATGTTTTCAAGGTTGAATATATAATAGCTGATTTTAAAGCTGTTGTTTTTACACTGAACCCAGAACTCATACTCAATTTTTCCAATCAGATCAAATTTTTAAGATACAAGCTCCCGTTTGAAATGTATTATAACTCTATTTATTAGTGATAAGTCCATTATTATGAGTTATTATTATGTACAACTTGTGAAGTATACTTATACTTGAATGATAATTGTATGCATTTATGTGACAAGGGTAGATATGAATTATTTTGATATTTCGGTCTGTTGTCCTCATCTCTATTGTGCATAAACACCTGAACAGAGTCCGAGATTACTGTGGCCTTAACATTGTGTATATACACAATAAAGAGGATAACAACAATCTGAAATATCAAAATTATTGTTAAGAAGTATTCAAGCACATCTTAAAAACCAGACCTGACCAAACATAATAAATGGTATTTTTTTAATCCAGCATAAAATGATGACCATATATCACTTGGTAAACCTCAACCTTTGGAAATTCTTTTTTAAACGCAGGCCAGTGTAATTCTTCAATGATATAACTGACGAAATGTCAATTTCTCACAGACTTTCTCTCAAAGAGAAGCATTAATGCAGCTATTTACCCAATCTGTTCGGCACGAGTAGGATGTGACACAAGGTCGCAAGTATAGGGCATCGACGATTGAATTTACTAATCAGTAGTAATGGATCTATGAGATTAGCTAACTATTACCCCACGAGGGGACGCCCGGATAAAAGTGAATGTAATACACTATTTTTTTGGCAATTTTTGTCCAATTCTTTTTTATTTATTCGTTCCATTTGATAGTTTGCACGTGAAAAACATCTGTGATTACGTATATATATATATAATATATATTACAACCCCCACACAGCAACTCAAAAGTTAAAAGTATATTTTCTCGCCACTTACTTGAAACAAACATTCTTCTTAATGAATATGCATTCTCGCTCGCACACACACACACACACACACACACACAACATTGAGGTTTGTTTCGATGTCGTTTTTCGTAAAATATATACACACACGCGCACACACGCACACACAAAACACCTAGAAAAATGTTCAATGTCATTTTTCGATAGACACGCACACACACACACACACACACACACCATAAAAGAAAAATATTTGACGTCATATTTCAAACCGTCTACCTTTCCAGCGTTCTCCTCAAATTTCAAATTTTGAACAGATTGATAAACAAGGACTATCACAGTCTTCCTCATTATTCTGTGATAAATTTTTTTACTCTTCCTTATATCAACGAAAGCCCTGAAGATCTACTTAACAGATCGAAACACTGCAGCGTCGGCTAATAAACTTATCACTCATTTTTATTTAAGCCTGTGTTTTTTTTTAATTTCTCACTATACTATACTATACACACACACACACACACACACACACACACACACACACACACACACACACACACACATATATTATATATATATATATATATATATATATATATATATATAATAAAAAAATGTATAAGAAATCTTTCTTACCAGTAGTTTTTCAGTCGTCGTAATTTACAGAGCTCAACGTGTGCTCTCATTATCAGAGTCAAATTATATAGGAAATATTTATTTATAAATTATATAAATATCTAATTATAGGAAAGAATATCAAATAACTCATTTCCCATCTAAAGATGGGGATTGAAAAGTGTTTCCTCTCGGTCTCTTTAAATAGTATATTATGCTGTCAACCTAACTCGTCTTTGTTGTTTTTTCGTAATGTATATCTATATATACGCAATCATCAGTTCAATCTTTAATATACATCGATGCAATCTCCAATAGTACATTTTTTAATTTAAAGTTCTAACTTCAGTCCTTGTAGTCTACATGTCCAGTAAAATTTGTTACACACATTTGCACCCTTGACAGAATTCAATATCATTATAAATGTGTCATCTCTGATGTCAGAAGATAAGCGGATTAAAGAAATCCAGTGCTGAAAATGGTTAGAAAGATTTAATCTCTTGATCTCTGAATGGATTAAGATTTTCGCGTAAATCCCGTTGTCGAATAGGTTTTGAAAACGTGTCAGAAGTGTACTGACTGTCGTCAGTTATATCGTAAGAGGAAAAAGGAAATAAGGATTTTTACAAATAACCTAATCCAAGTTGAACTAATTATTTATGAATACCACCGCCTGGAACTTGCTTCAAACTTACGTTAAATGTTTGTTTTAAACAAACAATGGAATACAAAGTAATCAATAAAAGTCCATTGAACGGTACTTAAGATTTAGACTGGCACTATATGACCTTCTTAAGACACTAATTGAGGCGGGGGGACTCTTACCCCTCTGCAGAGGTACAGTCGGTGTATTCTAAAGCATCACCCTACAGGGCCACTTGGACTGGCAATAAATGACCTTCTTAATACACTAATTGAGGCGGGGGCTCTTACCCCTCTGCAGAAGTACAATCGGTGTATTCTAAAGCGCCGGTCGACAGGGCTCACTTAGACTGGCAATAAATGACCTTCTTAAGACAATTAACTGAAGACCAACACATGTAGCTGTTAAACTCTTTATAGCAATAAATTATAACCTTTAATTTATTATCTGTTCTAGTAAACAGTCCCTACATATATAGAACATTGTTTAAATTCTGTTTATAGCAATAAATTATAACCTTTATTCTATTATCTATAAATTATTATAACCTGGCAATATCACGCTGAGAACACCGGTTCTCGTCCGATCACCGAAGTTAAGCATCGTAGAGCCTGATCAGTACTTGGATGGGTGGCCGCTTGGGAATACCAGGTGCTGTAAGCGTCTTTTATACGGCTGGGTTAGTTCAGTCGGTAGAGCGTTCGGCTAGAAACCACAGGGTTCTTGGTTCGATACCGGCCCTCGCCAACTCAGAGTATGAGTAGAACAGGGATCTGTGCGGTAAAGTGAGGAGCTGACGCTCCACCTCAGATGCTAAAATCATCTCCTTGGTCTAGTGCAAGTGAAAAGGGGATAGACTCCCTCGCTGTCTGGCTGACACCGACATTAGGCCGCCCCGACGACTTTACTTTTTTTTACTTACTATAATATGTTCTAGTAACTAGACACTATATACATAGGACATTGTTAAATTCTGTTTATAGCAATAAATTATAACCTTCAATCTATTATCTCTTCTAAAACTAATACCTATATATTTAGTACATTGTTAAATTCTTTTTATAGCAATAAATTATAACATTTAATCTATTATCTGTTCTCGTAACCAATCCCTATATATCTACGACATTGTTGAATTCTGTTCATAGCAATAAATTATAAAATTTAATCTATAATATGTTCTGGTAACCAATTACTATATATCTTGGACATTCTTAAAACCTCGTTAACATGTGTGATTGTCCATAACATGCAACACTCCCCTTAAGCTAGATGGCACGTCAGAGATCCCCCATCCGATCAATAGGCTGGTTATGTCAAACCCTAGCACCTATACGATGGCTACAGCCCCTTTTATCATAAATGTGTTAGAAGCGTTGCTTAGAGTCTTAATGTCTTGGGTATGACGTTAAACTGATGGTGAAGTTCCAATTGTGGAACTCTGGGGAATGTGGAATACCATTCATCACTATTACTCCTAGGTTCACTTAGATCCGGAGTTTTCCGAGTTACAAGCTGTTACTTTGTCAATTTTTTGCATTGGGTTGTGATCTAAAATCAGAGGTACCAGCGAGCTTCAGATACGCTTATATCAATAAGGTCTGTAAAATCATTTTAAGTTTCCAAATTCATTTCGCCAAAGAAAAATAAATTAAAAAAAGATAAACATTAAAACATATTACAGTAGATAATTCATTATATTCTAGGTTTTTATGTTGTGCTATTTTCTTTTTTGAAAAAAAGTAACACAATTTTGAGTGTTTTCTTGGGGGGACTGGAGTGGATTAATGTCATTTCAGTTTATTTCAATGGGAAAATTGGATTTTATATACCAGGAAATTGAGTTACTAGTAGAGCGAATATATATATATATATATATATATATATCTGTAAGGGTCCCATCTTTGGGTTGAATAGAAAAATATGAGTTTAAAAGATATGTTTAAAAAATGAGTTTAAAACATTATCCAAGTTAAACTAAACCGACGCCTGGAACTTGCTTCAAACTTACTTTAAACGTTTGTTTAAACAAACACAATGGAAAACAAGGTAATAAATAAAAGTCTATTGAACGGTACTTAAGATTTAAACTGGCAATAAATGACCTTCTTAAGACACTCAACTGAAGACCAACACTCATGTAACTGTTAAACTCTGTTTATAGTTATAAATTATAACCTTAAATCTATTATCAGTTCTCGGAACCAATCACTATACATCAAGGACATTGTTAAAACCTCATTGGAAAGTGTAACTAACGTATTCGTTGCGTGAACACACACACCTCACATTTAGACATACCAAAAGCTTTTGCTTGTTGCAAGTTTCTACAAGCGGCATCATACCAACCCCATTACTGACATTTACAGCAACAATCTATTAACGTCAACTTAAAATCTTTGCACACTTTCCGTGTTTAAAGGAATTAAGAACGTATATATTCGTCTTCGACAAATTAAAAGACGCTTTCACGCTTAACTTTTTTCTCACACATGGAGTAATTAGAAGCACCGCGTAGCGTGTACCGAAAGAACTCGCCAAAATCAACTTACCAGCTGGAAAAGAATGATTACCCTCTTCAAGGAGTGTTCTATTTCAAAACTACTTCAATAATTTGTTGGATAGAAACAACATTTATTTAAGAGCAGCTGTTTTCGAACTATTGGCTTTTTCGCTACTTTGTTTTCAGGATGTTCAATATATATATATTATATATATATATTATATATATATATATACACTATAAGAATTCATTTTCATATTATTGACCAAAGCCTGAAGAAGATACCAGAAGATCTGAAACACGTGTCGCATATGTAAAAAAAAAAATAACAATTTTTTTCTAAAAACGTAATCCATTTTGCGGACCTTCTTTTTTTTATAAAATATTGAATTTTTCTCCCGGAACCAGAACAATACCTCTCTCTCTCTCTCTCTCTCTCTCTCTCTCTCTCTCTCTCTCTCTCTCTCTCTCTCTCTCTCTCTTATATATATATATATATATATGAAGATAGGAGGGTTGGAGTAAAATCCGACAGTATGAGGTAAGGTAAAAGGAAAAGTAAAAAAAAGTAATGACTCAAACAAGTAGAAGTAGGAGAGAAATATTACGTCCTTCTTACGCGAAGAACATCATCAGTCTAACTTTATTCAAAACAAAGTACGTACTTTGCTTTGAATAAAGTTAGACTGATGATGTTCTTCGCGTAAGAAGGACATAATATTTCTCTCCTACTTCTACTTGTTTGTCATTATATATATATATATATATATATATATATATATATATATATATATATATATATATACCAACTCCTCCACACAAGCAAGATGTGACACACGGTCAATTTATTAAGCGGATATTAACAGATTTTTGTTTCAGAGTTTTCCTTCTTCCAGGCATGTAACCTAGCCAAGGTTAAAGAGCCCAGTCTGCCCTACTATGTACCCATAGTTGGAGGGAGACTAGTTGGGTTCATACCTTTCCCAAGTGTATTAGCCCTATGTGAAATGGAAACAGTCTTGTCCAGGATTTGAACTCGAATCGACAAGTCCATTTCCCACGACGGTAACCCTTAAACGACGCTCCTCCACTATATTCAATATACTGTGGTACTTATGAGTGCCCTAACTTACGAATTTTCCGAGTTACGAGCTGTTACTCTGTCAATTTTTCGCATTGGGTTGTGAGCTAAAATCAGAGGTACCAGCGAGTTTCAGATACGCTTATATCAATAAGGTCTGTAAAATCATTTTAAGTTTCCAAATTTATTACGCCAAAGAAAAATAAATTAAAAAAAACAAACATTAAAACATATTACAGTAGATAATTCATTATATTCTAGGTTTTTATGTTGTAAACAATATTGTGCTATTTCTTTTTTGAAAAAAAGTAACACAATTTTGAGTGTTTTCTTGGGGGAACTGGAGTGGATTAATGTCATTTCAATTTATTTAAATGGGAAAATTGAATTTTATATACCAGGAAATTGACTTACTAGTGGAGCGAATTATATATATATATATATATATATATATATATATATATATATATATATATATATATATATAATGTGTGGTGGGTGAAGATATGAAATTATTTGTATTTACTAGGAATACTCAGGTCATTTTTTTTCTTTTTGAAGAAAGACTTTTATTTTTGCATATTTATATGAGTTTTTATGAGATGAGGCTTACTATGAAAAATTATGATATTTCAGATTGGTGTCCTCATCTTTATTGTGTATGAACACAACGTTCAGGCGACTTTAACCTCGGGCGCTGTTTTAGGTGTTTTTATTTTATTTTAATTACCTTAAGATAATTCATCTTCAGACGATTACCCATGAATTCAAATGCAGTTTCAAAGCTTAATCATTACTGCTCACTCAAGGGCGCTCCAAGCAGCAGAAATACCACCGGACTTATTGAAAAAATTGTGATTAGATATAGAAAAATTAAATGGAAGAAGTTACTTGTTCTAAAAACTGAAATTTCAACATATCGTAAAGAATGTTATCACTTTACTAACCACCTTATCTGAACAAAAACATAAAATGAGAAAGTTCACAAAATGGAAACAATTGCAGATTATTAACATCCGCTCAGAGATTTTGTTTCAATGATATTGACTTTATTTATTTTTATTTTAGGTACAGGTGGATGTTCTACAGAAACAGCTGAGACCACTAAAGGGACACTTAAAGACTTACCAACTGCTATGATTCTTTCTCAAATCGTGAGGTAAGTTTAGTCTAACACATAATATATCTTTTAATTCATAATGTTTTATCATATGTCGATATCAAATATCAAGTATATCGATTTCAAATGAGAGAACTAACAGAAAAATGCACTATGATACCTGAACGCCATCATTCAGAACAACATCAAGAACTCCAAAACCGCTGGCAACAAATGTAGAAGAGTAATTTAAAAGACACAACATTCATTAAGTATTAATTAGCGAGGAAATAAGCAATCCCCAATTAGTACTATACTCCATAAAGCATTAATATAAAACATACAATAGAGTTTAGTAACGGCTGTGTAGCCAATATGTGACATATACATAAACACAACCATTAGTTATTTAAAAGACCTGATGAAAATATCTTTCGTTGTAAATGAGTGCCATTGAGAAGGACATTGTTTGACTATAATTATATAATACCAAACAACTTTCAAAAGTCAAAAATAGACGTGGGATCCTCGGAAAGAACATGGAAAGTTGGGTTTAAAAAAAACAAAAATCTGCAGAATTTTCATTTATGAAAAATAATATGAAAACATTTATTTTGCTTTTTTCAAAGGAAATTTCCCTTATTTATTGAATGAGCCTCGTGTCTAGAAACTTAAAATAATTATTAGTATGGTTCGAATAAAATGTATTAAAAAAAAAAAAAAAAAAAAAAAAAAAATAATAATAATAATAATAATAATAATAAATATATACACACACACACACACACATACACACACTCACACACACACACACACACACACACACACACATATATATATATATATATATATATATATATATATATATAATATATATATATATAGTAAAGAAAAAGGTTTAGAAATCGGTAATTTGGCGATTATAGATCTATTTCTACCCACAGGTATCTGTGTATATTTAGGAGTTTAGTCCGACCGCTAACTTTATAAAAAATCGTAAAAGTAAATTCATTGGGCTTTGTAATTATACTTTTTCTGTGGATTCCTGAAAAGGTTTTGATATCAGTACTTCTGGTCACCTTAGGGGGTGGCATTTATGACCAGGGATTAATTAAGCTGGTGGTGATGGTGTAAGTGGGTGTTGTTTTAAATTTTGAGGGTTTTGGCCACTCAATAAATTCTTATATGGAGGGATCAGCCACCTAGCTCCTCTTGCTCTTTTTTTATCCAGTGGTCAGTTTTCATGTTATTAAAGATCCTAAACTAATTGATTCACATATCACCTAGTTTAGGATCTTTAATAACATTTTATTCTTTGCAATATAAACTATATCCACCCACCAAAACTTTCATTTTTTAAATTATATTATGAGTATTTCATTAATTCAATTTCTTTACCTATCTATAAACTAACCACCTACTATTCATACATACATATATACATTTTTCTACTCTAATAATCTATTTAATATATGAAACTAATAATTATATAAATAAATAATATTTCTATCAATCCAATAAATAAATATATCTAATAAATTATAATCTATTAATCATCATCAATTTATTTATCAAATTTTTTTTTTTTACATTAGATAAACTATCAACCATTAATATATTAATATTACTTTATTTCTACTCCACCTTCTTGTTTTACTTCACATAAATACAACTTGCCCCTTTTTACTAAACTAGAAATAAAATATAAATTAATATCAAATATTTACTCCAATAATTGATTTACTTTAATTGTCTTTCTTTCTATATATAACCATCTACCACCATATGTTATATTCCATTCTCTACATCATTGTTCTTAAACTATATCAACATATACTACTTAATAAAACAAAAAACAAGTGAC
The DNA here is from genome assembly GCA_023376005.1 of Doryteuthis pealeii. Classification (NCBI taxonomy): domain Eukaryota; kingdom Metazoa; phylum Mollusca; class Cephalopoda; order Myopsida; family Loliginidae; genus Doryteuthis; species Doryteuthis pealeii. The sequence goes on from CM042145.1 coordinate 116,034,423, forward strand.
AACAAGCCCATCTATTTATAACCTTTTACTTCTATTCTTAAATACAATAATTTATTTTCTTTTTTCAACTTACAATTATTAACAACTTTAATTACATACCTTCATCTACGTTAATTTCTTTAAAAAATTTCGTATAAATTTAATACACAAACTTTTTTCATAATTTTTCCCTAATTTTATTTATTAACTTCTACCTTAAATAAGCTGAAACATTCAGATCATTATGCCGTTTCTTCCAAACATTTATTTAATGTAAATAATATCGCCACATCACATTATTTGACAATTCATTAATTAATTTCAATTTATTATATAACACAATATTCCATAAACAATAATACATAATTGACCCATTCGCTCATTTTGAGTGGATAACTCTTTTGGGGTTTCACCGTTTTCTTTTTTCCAAACAATAACAATGGAAAACACGCTTCATTCACTCATCAACAAGTTTAGGAATATTAATAACATTTTATTCTTTGCAATACAAACTGTATCCATCCAACAAAACTTTCAAATTTTTAACGGTTTCTGCGTTCCAAAAATGATTAAAAAAATATTATTTTTTCGAACATTTTAAAATTCTGTTTTGTCTCCAACGGATTTTTCTTTACTCAAAAAATAAAAAATTCACTCTGATGAAGGTATGGTGGTAGAAATGGGATGTTGTTTGATGTCAATATTCAATAAAAGTGTTCAAACATTTAAACAAAACTCTTGATTAAACAAACAAAATTGTATTCAAAAAATGTATACAAAAAGGTAGCATCGAATACTGGGCGAGGTTCCACCAAAAGTTCTTTTTTTAAAATTCAAATGTAAAATGTAAGCTGGTATTTCACAGTTCAAAAGTGAGAAAGAAAAGGTGAAAGTTTAAAGTCAACTCAAAAGCAGTCGGGCATAAGTTGAAAGAATCTAAGGTTTATCTCCGAAAGCATAGGTTATTCAAAGAGAGAGATAGATAGATACCTTCAGCATGTAAGCGAAATGTTCTTAAAAAGGGTGACGTGAATTCCCTTAGGCAAATGAGATCTTTCTGGTTAGGATCCGAAAGGCTGGCTTTTTTATAGTCCAGCATAGGCTCCAAAAGGGGTCTATTTGATAAATTTTCTTATTAGGTGGGAACGCCTCTGATTGGTTGAATTTTACGAATTTTATTTTAAATTTTATTTTTACTAAGATACGCAATTCCCATGCGCAAACTACCTATTTTTGTCATTCGACTTCTGTCTGTCGAAGTATGAACTTCCGGCTCGCCACAAGGGTCGTAAAAAAATCTCTCTGTGTACGGAATATTTTTACATTTTTCCTATTATTATTATTATTATCATTATTTCAATTTCATCTGATTATTTTAATAATAATAATAATAATAATAATAATAATAATAATAATAATAATAATAATAATAGCGTAATCCGTATACATTTTAATAAACGGACCGAAACACATGTGTAAGTGATATCGATTAAAAGTGATATCGATTAAATTCATTTTTATCTATCTACATTTCTTTTCTTTACTCATTTTTTCTTCATATTGTTGGATTCAATTCCCTTTCCATTCTTACATATATATATATATATATATATATATATATATATATATATATATATATATATATATATATATATATATATATATAAAGGGCAGTTGTGTGAATCTGTATGTCCAGAGGAAACTTCGAAAATAAAACAATTAATGACAAAGTAAATATATATACACATTAGATATCACCAGGGCTTGGTTTTTGAGCAAAAATAATACACATTTGATTTATATTCGTGAAGATAATTAAAAAATAAAATTTAAATGATAACAGCATGTTTTTTTTTCACTTTATATTTTAGATAGCAGACATTAACATTTCTTTTCATAGCAGCTGGATCAATACAATTAAAAAAACCTCTATCCATCGACGCCGGGTAGCTGCTGCTAGTATATATATATATATAATATATATATATATATATATATATATAAAAGGGCAGTTAAGTGTATGTCTGAATGAAACTTCGAAAATAAAACAATTAACGACAAAGTATATATATATATATATATATATATATATATATATATATACATTCACTATCACCAGGGCTTATTTTTTTTTAGCAAAAATAATGAAGATTTTATTTACATTTGGGAAGATATTTAGAAATGAATTTTTTTATATTAACAGAAGGTAATTGAAATATGATGTTGATTGATTGAATTAATCGTCTTATCTTTATTGTATTTTTTTTAAATTGTAAATTATTGAATTAAAATTTCTTACTATATTGTTACATATTTACGTAGGGATTTTATGGGGCATCCAGTGAGGAACTAACTTGCGATAATTAATAATGGATCTACGGGACTATCTTTTAAAAAATCCCCCTCTACCAAGGAGACACCGAGTATCCACTTCTATTATATATATAATGATGTGTGTTTTTGTGTGTAATATCTGTAATTACATGCGGTGTCTGATGATTGAGAATATCATATATAAATATAATGTGGAGAAAGTTTTTATGTATAAAATCCTTTTTAAATTGTTTTTATCGACCTTAATTATCAGATTTACTGAAGTGATAAAATTTATCAGTTAATTTTAATTTTTGCGATAAATTGCAAAAGTTCGGTTCTTTTATTTCAGGTGGCTGACATAAATTGTTCAGTCTACCTGAAAATGTATGGGTTTCTACGACGTTTATTAACTAAATTTTGTGATTAACCAAGATCGTAAATTGATCACTTTTTCAAAAATGAGCCAATTTAGTATAGCAAAAAACGCTAGCTAACCATGAAAAATAACGGTCATTTTCGTAATAAGTATCAACAAATTAGCTGAGGAACGTCTTTTCTTTCTTGGCACCAAAAATCGTGTTGTTCATTTGTAACATATTAGAAAGAGAAAGAGAATGGAAAAGGACAGGAATATAAGGGTTATGTGTAGTTTAACATGGAAGGTTTTTAGTGTGTGTCAGGACAACATGTCATGGCATTTTCTCACTGGTGAAGAAATGTGACTCGGCAAAGTGTGAAAGAGTAAGATTAAGAGGTGAGAGTGTGGGGTTAGTTTGGAACAAAGCGGTGGTTGAATTAGACGTAAGTCTGCTACTTAAGGTATTTTGACTTGGAAGAAAATAAAAAGATATATCATGAGAAAAAATTAGTCGTCTTGTGTTATTAGTAAAGAATATAAATGGCACAAAGCAAGATATCCTCCAGCATTACCTAGCTGGTTTCAGACTCAATGCATCAAAGAATGTTAGCCCATTCACCATCATATCCAACTGCCAGATTCGAGCTTTTCCAAGTAGAAAAAGACTAGAGATAATTATACCACGAATTATTTTTTTTAAAAACACGTCATCACTCCATACCAAATGAGAGGCGCTATGCAACGCAGTGTTATCAATAATCATAGTCATTCTTGCTAATAACCCACGTTAGCCCAGTTTATTCTAAAAGGGATGTTAAGATTTATTAGTATATAGTTGACTCGCTCGCTTTTGATTTCGAGCACTATATCAAAGGGTAAAGAATCAAAATATTTTATTCTTATATTTTACAATTATTACCCTAACAATCTATCTATCTAGTTATATCTATCTGCCTGTCTCTATCTATCTCTCATATATTCTCTCTCTCACTCTCTCTCTCTTTCTTCTCTCTCTCTCTCTCTCTCTCTCTCTCTATATATATATATATATATATATATAATATATATATATATATTCGGTAGGGTATCCGCCTTGAAATCCTAAGGTTCCAGGTTCAATACCAGTCTCCGCTAACTCAACGTATGAGTAGCACAGATTGGGTAATCAGATCTGTGTGGTAAAGTGGGGATCTGACGGTAGGCGTGGCGCTTCACTTCAGCAAAAACAATCTCTCAGGTCTAACGTTAGTGAAAATGGAATAGATTCTCTCACTGCCGGCTGATACCGATAATAGACCACTCCGCAAACTTTACTTGTTTTATATATAAATATATTCCTCAACTAACACCCCTTCTTCTTCACTGTAGTAGCATTAGTAATTAATTCAAAACAGTGTTCAATATATTTCGTAAAATATAGAGCATTTTTAGTCGGAAAAATATGATTAAAGGGCAGAAAGAGAATTAAAAATAATTGTGACTAAACCAGACTGCTATCATGCAGGCAAGTATACATATAGTTTAGCGGACTAGCCTATTTAGTCCACCTGAAGAAGGTGTACTTTAAACACCGAAACCACGGTAGAGAGAATAACCTTTTTCTACAACTATATATATATATATATATATATATATATATACTTTTATACAGACACACATATACAAACACGTACACGTGTATATAATATATATATATATATATATATATATATATATATATATATATATATATATATATATATATATATACACGTGTGTGTGTGTGTGTTGTGTGTGTGTGTGTGTGTTTATAAAAGTGTTATTATGGGTCCATCAGGGGAGAAAATTAGATATTTCAGAATGACCGGAAAATAAATTTTGTTTTTCAAAAGACTTTTTCAAAAGCCTGAAGTAAAATAACAAAAAGTCTTTTGAAAACCTAAGTTAATTTTGTGGACATTTATATATATATATATATATATATATATATATATATATATATATATATATATATATATGTTTATTCAAAGAATATCAGGTTTTTAAGATTATTTTAAACTTCTACAAACAATTATTTTATATTCTCAGAAAAAAATAATCAGTTATTTGAAATAAAAAAAATATATCTATTGTTTAATTCATCATATTTTAATATGTTCCGATGATGAAACATCGGTTTCATAACGGATATTATTATCTTTTTAATTATTTTATTCATTTTCAAACACATGTACTGTGAATTCAAGTACAACGCCGTTGAATCTTCTTGTATTTTCAGCAAATATATTATAAATTAATCAACTGTATATCCGCAGTATTATTCATATTCTAATCAAGTTTTTACCAACAACACAAATGATATTTTCAATCTCGTATTTATTACGAATTAATTATTTTTATTACAGATTTTTATAACTTAGGAAATAGAATGCTAAACATAAAATACCATGTGACAAAGACACACACAAGCACATTATATATATATATATATATATATATATATAGTGTGGTGTGTGTGTGTGTGTGTGTGTGTGTGTGTGTGTGTGTGTGCACGCGTGGCGTGTAAGTTGAAAAATGGAAGTGAATCCGACAATTATATTGAAAAAATAAATTGAAAGAAATTATTGTTGTATGGATAAAAAAAAGTATGTATTGGAATGCCGACACGTGTTTCGACCAAAAGTTTCTCCTTGTATATATTGTATTCTCTGTATTATTATTTTAAATACAAAATAAAATAAAATGATAATAATAGCAAAAATATGAAAGAAATGCAAGTATACAAAACAGCGCTCACTATAAGTACAAGATATTTTGATATTTAAAAATAAAACTGTAAGAATACAGAGAATTTGGATGTATTCGAAAAAATAATTTTTTTTGAAAGATTTGAAAGAAATAATCTGTATACAAGGACAAACTCTTGGTCGAAACACATGTCGGCAAAAAAATTTGAGACAAACAATTTGTATACAAGGACAAACTGTTGGTCGAAACACGTGTTGGCATTGCAATAAATAATCTTTATCCATACAACATTTTCTTTCCATTTATTTGTTCTGCATATATATATATATATATATATATATATATATATATATATATATATATATATATATATATATATATAAACACTTTCAATAAGAAATAATAACTCAAGAAACCGTTACTTGGCTATTATAGATTTATTTCGGTTATTTCGGTAACTCCATAAACGAGCAAAGTTTCGTCAGATAATCATTACAAAATAAATAAGAAAATAAACTAGAATGGAGAAAAAACAGAAAACCACATTTTTCATTTATTTTAAAACCATTAGACCTTTTCTCATTCAAAAACACATCCACATAAAATAAACCTATATGATGAGTATAATGATAATTGTGAGTTTTTCTGTCTGTAACCGAAACTATATCACTACTCAAGTCAGAAATCCAAATGAATTACGTCATATTCTCCACGATTTTATTTTTATTTAAACCTCAATAATTGATAAAATTGTTTTAAATTATTAATACTGTTGACCATATCTACATACTAGGATAATTACCACGTACCCCATGTGTTAGGCACAAGGCCCTATTAATGTGGGACCACCCTCAAGCCGAGATTCATGGGATGAGGGTGCAAAAAATGCGTTGATCGCGTCGGCATTACCCCTCAAGGAGGCGCCTCAGGCACTGGGCAATACACCCAGCCCTGCCTCTTTAAATCAAGGGGGTAGGTGTTGCCTGGGTAATGGCCCGCTGGATCAACGATGTTAACTTGTAAGGTCAGCGGCCGAAGCTCACTGGACACCCAGTCGAAACAGGAGTTAGAGGTATTTGCCTCTAATCCCACTTATGAGGGCGTGACACAAGGGCATTTTAAGTGGGCCCACCCATTAGCCGAAGCTCATCGGTGGTAGGCACAAAAATGCATTTTCTAGTGAGGATAATAAAAAACAAAAAATAAAATAATCAATACATTAGATTGATTAACAAATGAATAAATTAATATATAAACATGAACTTAACATATGATTTTGAATTCAGTGTCACAAATAGAAAATTGAGTTTTTTTGCTTTCTTATTAAAAATGTAAATTTTGCATTGTATATAATTAATTTATTAGATTTTATTACAGTGGTCTCTTAGGGATTTGAAATAATAGTTGTATAAATATATAGGTATGCAAATGCATGGACATGCATTGTGGACCCACAGAGAATATAGATGGCCCTTATTAAAAGCATCCCCAACTTACCAGTCGAGTGGATACTTTTATCTCCACACACACACACACACACACACAAACACACACATACACACACACACACACACACTATATATATATATTATATATATATATATATATATATATATGTGTGTGTGTGTGTGTGTGTGTGTTTGTGTGTGTGTGTGTGTGGAGAAATATGGATAAAGACGAGATGTTCCAAAGTATGAATACTTATTCTTGATAGCAATGTCGACTCTATACTGTTTCGGTCTTTATGACCTTCTTCAGGGCGGGAGATGAGGTCTAGTGTCGGAAACTTTGAGTACTCTTTTTGTATGCGATGAGTATGTTTGGTCGCATATAGGTGGAGTGTAGTAGTCTTCGTTGTTCAGTGTGGCTGCTTGTAATTTGGGGGTGAATGTGCAAGAGGAGGGGGTTTATTAGGAGGGTCTGTTAGGATATAGGGGTTAGGATAGCGACTAAGGATACTCCTCACACACAACAAGAGAACTTCTCTGACACAACACCACACCTTCTCATTCTCATTTCTTTTTGGACATATTCTACCATTTGTCAGTAGGGTAAAATTTTATCCCAGGGATCATCTCCACTACCCAGCCATATATGTTCTTTTACTCCTCTATAAATCTGCAAAATTCACTTATTATCTAACTAGCAGCAGTTACCCGGCGTCGCCTGGGTAGAGGGGGATTTTTTTAAGTTAGTTTCGCAGATCCATTATTACTGAATCGTGAGTTGAATCCTCGTGGGATGCCCCATTTAAACCCCTATGTAAAAAAAAAAAAGACCTTACATTGATCCAGCTACTCTGAAAAGAAATCTTAATGTCTACTATCTAAAATATTAAATGAAAAAAAATCCATGCTGTTATCATTTAAATTTTATTTTTTAATTATCTTCATGAATATAAATCAAATCTCTATCATTTTTGCTCAAAAACCAAGCCCTTGGGATATCTAATGTGTATATATATTTACTTTGTCGTTAATTGTTTTATTTTTGAAGTCTCCTCCGGACATACATATACACACAACTGCCCTTTATATATGTATATAAAGATTGACCGTTTTATTATTATTATTATTATTATTATTATTATTATTATTATTATTATTATTATTATTTACTCCTTTTGAGTTTTCATATTATTATTATTATTATTATTATTATTATTATTATTATTATTATTATTATTATTTACTCCTTTTGAGTTTTCACATCAGTATTATTATTATTATTATTATTATTATTATTATTATTATTATTATTATTATTATTATTATTATTATTTCTTCTCCGTTTCTTCTTCTTCACATTAATCTTATTATTTTTAGTTTTTCACACCAGCGTTAGCTGATGGACTTTCATTAGAGTTCGAGTGACAGTAGGTCTCCAGGACTCACCTGAGTATTCCAGCTGATTTCAACAATGCTGTTATCTGGATGGTCTTAATTCATCCTCTGATTTCCAGTTTTTCTATTTTTTTCCTAAGCTTTTGGGGACCACGACATAGACAGATTTATTATTATTATTATTATTATTATTATTATTATTATTATTATTATTATTATTATTATTATTATAGTTTTTCACACCTGTCATAGCCAGTGGGTCACTGGAGGCTGAGTGACAGCAGGTTTCCTCAAGGCTATTATTATTATTATTATTATTATTATTATTATTATTATTATTATTATTATTATTATTATTATTATTATTATTATTATTATTATTATCTTCCGAGTAAAACTACGAAAAGTATTTTCTCTCTTTATATCAATATCAATACTGTATCATTTGTATTGTTACTTTTTCATTTATTTTCGAACAAGATTTTTAAAAATAATCCCAAACTAACATTTCATGTCAACAAATCTCTGTTAAAAATTATTAATGCCTATTTTTTTGTACCTGTGGAGCTTTCATCTGTTTTAGTAACGTATTATTCATTTTCAAAGAATATGAAAATGTAATGTATTATTCATTTTCGCCACATCTTACTCACCGTTTATCGTTATTAGCATCTTTCTTAGTCGCGATTCTCAATTACAATTGGCACAATTATTATTATTATTATTATTATTATTATTATTATTATTATTATTATTATTATTATTATTATTATTATTTACTCCTTTTGAGTTTTCATATCAGCATTAGCTGATGGTCTTTTACTGGAGTCTGAGCAACAGCAAGTCTCCTCAGATCTCCAGGACTCTTCTGAGTATTCTGGCAGATTGCAGCAGTGCAGTGTTCTGAATGGTTTCACTCCTTCCTCTGATTTCCAAACTTTCCAAACCCTTTTCCAATCCTTTTGGGACCGTTCCAAGTGCACCAACTACACTTGGTATCACTTTCACTTTCATATTTCATAACTTTTTCAGTTCTCTGGCAAAGTCCAGATATTATTATTATTATTATTATTATTATTATTATTATTATTATTATTATTATTTCACTCCATTAGATTTTTGTCACACCCGCCTTAGCCAGTGGCTTTCTGGAGGCTGAGTGACAGCAAGTCTCCTCAGGTCTCCAGAACTCTTCTGAGTATTCCAGCCGATCTCAGAGTAAGACCTCTGAAAGTAATTTCTCTCTTTATATAGATATTAATAACATTTTTGTATCAGTTTTATTGTTAGTTTTTCATTCGTTCGAACAAGATTTTTTTTAAATACTACCGAACTAATATATCATATCAAAGTTTTCATCTGTTTTAGGAATGTATTATTCTTTTTCCCAACATTTCAATCGTCGTTTATCATTAATAGCATCAGTCTTACTCACGATTCGCGTCCTATCCACTACTCCCTCACCCCCCCCACGTCAAACAGATAAGTAGTGAGTGTCGTATTTCCTTCGTCTTTGACACGACGACATCACATGAAGAACGGAAAGTTGTGAGGGGGAGAGGCATGCGGTTAGATAATCTGTAGACTCCCGCCGCGGGTTTGCGCACCGACCTCCCAATCGATACAATCCCTGATCTGGCCGCTAGTCAAGCGGCGGTCTTCTCAAAGAATGGAAAGCAGGAACAGAAGAAAAGAAAAAAGTGCCAATAGAAAATGGTATAGCGAGTAATTTCTCTTCTTGAAAGGGACACACAGAACTTGGAAGATGTTGCCGTCGGCAAAGAATGACATCAACCCAGCACAGGATCGGAAGAGTGGACACACACACACAGACACATACACACTCGCACATACTAATATATATATATATATATATATATATATATATATATATATATATATATATATATAGCAACTCACATAAATGCACACACATACATTCGCACATTCATATTTATACATCTATATGTACACATATTTATACATATATATGTACACACATATTTTTACATATATATGTACACACACACATATATTTGTACACACACAACGCACGCACTCACACACACACACACACACACACACACACACAACCCACACACACACACACACACACATATATATATATATATATATATATATATATATAATGCATATACAGAAGATTGATATGTTATGGGTACACTCAGAAATAAAACGGATCGGAAAATTGGAAACACACACACTGATATGTAACATACACACAAACTAACACACAAACTAACACGCAAACACAAATACAAACACACACACACACACACACACACACACACACACACACATATATATATATATATTGATATATTACGTGTACACAGAGAAACAAAATCGAATATGAATATGGTGATATATAAAACATTTACATAATTATAGGCATGATTATATAAATATAAATCTGAATATAAATGATTAGTGGTATTTATATTATGACCAATTTTGAATATTTACGATAGCATTTATAAATCACATCAAAATAGTCAAATATCTATGCAGGCAAAGAATTGTCGCTGAAATTATGCGTTAAATCAACACACACACACACACACACACACACACACACATATATATATATATATATATATATATATATATATATATATATATATATATATATATATATACCCCTACACACGGACAGAAACCCAGATGTACAGATATGTATGTCTGTATCTACATCTCCATTTATATATATACAGGGTGTTCGGGATAAATTTGACATATTAATATTTGGTTATTTTTCTCCGTATGTTGGAGATATTGACGTACACTATGCACCATTAAAAAAACTTGGACCCTTCTTCATTCATATACGTGATGACAGATATAATATATGACTGAAACCCACCTGAATTATGGAAGAGAATAACTTGTACCATTATCATCTGCGCCGGCCATCAAAATAAGGAGAATTTGGTCGCTGCCCAA
>CM042145.1:116063109-116065609 GCA_023376005.1 Doryteuthis pealeii
AAGTGAAAGAAAGTGAAAAACAAATACTTGGACCGGGCAAGAGAATTAAGAAAACTGTGGAACATGTAGGTGAATATTGTGCCCTTCGAACGGTCTCCAGGGGTTTGGAAAAGAATGTGGATAAACTGGAAATCAGAGAAAGAATCGAGACCATCCAGACTACAGCTTGTTCAGATCGGCTGTAATACTCAGAAGAGTCCTAGAGACCTAAGGATACTTACTGTCACGCAGCCACCAAGTAACCACCGGCTAAGGCTGGTGTGAAAAAATGCTAATGGAGTGAAATAATAATCATAATAATAGTCCTGAAAATCTGAGGATACTTGCTGTCACTCAGACTTCAGTGAAAGACCAACAGCGTAGGTCGGTGAGAAAAAAACTTTTAGTGGGTGAAATAATAATAATAATGAATGTGCCATGCTTGTGGTGAAAAGGGAAAAAAGAGAAACTATAGACAGAATACAACTACCAAATCAGGAAAATATAAGCACAATTGGAGAGAAGGAGAATAATAAATACGTGGGGAATTTTCGAAGCGTACACGATCAAACAAACAGAGATTAAAGAAAAAGTTAAAAACGAATACGTCTGAAGAATACTTCTAGAAACCAATCTCTGCAGCACCAAGGGAATAAATACCCGAGCCATCGTAAGATACTCTGGATCATTCATAAAATAGATAAGAGAGGATCACCGACAGATTGACTAAAAGACAAAAAAATTAATGACTATGCACACGGCATTAGAACTGAGAGATGATAAAGACAGATTATATGCATCAAGAAAAGAAGTTGGAAGAGAGGGGTCGTCAACATAGAATATTGCGTTGCTGACACAATCCAAGGACTTGAAGAATAAATAAAAAAAAGAGCAAGGGTAGATTACTTTCAACAGCCAATAATAGTAGTTGTAACATATGACGCAAGAAGAACATCAACAAAAACTAGAAAACAAAAATGGGAAGAATAACAGTTTTATGAATACTTCAAGTGACAAATACGGGATTGCAAATAAAAAGACCTGGAAATGCTTAAGAACAGTAAGACTTAGAATTAAAACTGAGTCACTCATAATTGCAGCACAAAACAATGCCATAAGAACAAATTATATCAAAGCAAAAATAGATAAGACGCAACCGAATAGTAATGTAGAGCGTGTGCAGACAGAAATGATACAATCAACCATATATCAAGCGAATGTAGCAAACTCGCACAACGAGAATACAAAGTACGACTGGGTCGGAAAGGTGATCCACTGGGAACTTTGCCAGAAACTAAATTTTGAGCATGCAACAAAATATTATATGCATAAAATTAGAATCTGCTTTTGGGAAGGAAACACAAAATTCTTTAAGATAAAGAGGAATCACCTTATCCAAGCCAGAAGACCAGAATTAGTGCTGAAGAAAAAAGAACTTACCAGCTGGTTGATTTTTTTTTCAGGGTGATGTTGAAAGAAAATGAAAAGATTGACAAATACCAGGACCTTGCTTGAAAAAAAGAAACTGTGGAATATATGGGTAAACGTGATACCAATTGTAGTTGGTACACTTCGAACGGCCCAAAAGTTTTAAAAAAAAACAGAGTTGAGTAATTATAAATCAGAAGAAGAGTTGCGATCGAAAGAGCAGCATTGTAGCAATCACCTTGAAAAATTTCAAGAGTCATAGAGACACGATGAGATTTGTTGTGACTCAGACTCAAGTGAAAGACCATCAGCTAACTCAGGTGTGAAAAACTCGATCCACTGGGAATTGTTCAAGAAATCCAATTTTCACCATGCTACTAAATGGTTTATGCACAAACCGGAATCGGTCCTAGAATATGAACCACATAAAGTCCTTGGGGACTTTGGGATACAGACGGATGAACTAATCCCAGCTAAGAGACCAGACCTAGTGTTAATTAACAACAAGAAGAAAACGTGTCATCATCTGGATTTTGCCGTCCTGGCACACCACAAAGTGAAGATGACAGAAAATGAAAAGATTGACAAATACTTGGAACTAACTAGAAGGCTGAAAACCGTGGAACATGAAGGTAATTGACGTACCAATTGTAATTTTGCCCTGGGAACGGTTCCCAAGGGCTTTTGAAAAAGAGTCTTGAGGAATTGGAAATCTGAACAGGAATCTGAAGTAAACCACCGGCTACGGTAGGTGTAAAAAACCCAATAATTATAGTAATAATAATGATAATAATAATAAATAGAAATGAAAGAAAAAGTAAGAAATAACACTTCAGAAGAACAAGAAGAACAAGAAAGCACCTACAAACCAAGCTATATAGCAGAAACATGATCAAGGGAGTAAACACATGGGTGGTCCCTCTCGTAAGATACGGGGAATCATTCCTAAAATGGACAAGAGAGGGCTCCGACAGATGACCAAAGGACAAGGGAACTCATGACCATGCACACAGCATTTCATCCGAGAGAAGATTCAGACAGACTATATGTGCCAAGGAAAGAGGGAGGAAGGGGTCTCGCCAACATTGCAGAC
>CM042145.1:116070609-116085609 GCA_023376005.1 Doryteuthis pealeii
ATAATAAAAAAAAATTAGAACAATAATATTAGTAATATCAATAGTGGAAAGGATATAAAGTTTTACCATGGTTTCAATCTCAATAATCTTATAATTAACTAAGTCGTTGTCATTCTTAGTTAAACTAAGATAAACTTATATCAAGTTTATGTGTCTGTTTATGTATGCGCGCATTAAGAAACAGGTGAATACATGTGAATATTAACTTTATAAATTATTTTCAAAAAACAAAAACTCCCAGTATGAAGCTGCTGAATAGAGCTCGTGACTGGGAGGTTTCAGTGTATCTCAAAACACCCCTACAATTTCGAGTTCATATCATTCTAACAGACAAACGCCTAAACATTTTAGCGTGGTCGACACAAAGAAGAGCGTTCTCCTCATAGAGTTGACTGTCCCTTTGGAAGAAAACCGGAAGGTGGAACCCGAGCGGAATAAGAACCGGTACGAGTCACAGTGTGCCGACTGTGTGGAAAAGGTTTGGACATGCCATGTAATTCCTATTGAGGTTGGTTTTCGTGGGTTTCTGCGACACTGTAATTTCATTTCTTTCAAATGTTGGAATAACTGGCCGCTGTTTGAATTTCTTTTCTTATCTTTTATTATTTGTATATCCTTGTTGTTATTATTCTACTTGGTGGTATTTTTCTTTTATTTGCTTATATTTATCCTTTATTAATTTATTTATGTTTTAATCATTTTTAATTTTTATATATCATTGATTTATACTTTTATTTCTATTCAGCTTTTAAAAAAAAAGCGGGGTGATTTTTTAAAACCCGTCTCTCAGACAAAATAGAGTGCGGATTTAATTAAACTTTGACCTTTGTTGGTCTCCATCAATATTCCTTTATAAAAAGAGGTGCGCTCGGTCTTTGTACACAGATATACAGACACACAGAATCTTTCTTTTATTTATAGATTATAAAGACTTATGAAACTAAATAAATATTTATCTCTTCTTGCTGGCTGGCCGGTTGGTTTTTTATACAACATATGAACTCTCTTGGAGTTAATTAATGCCAAATCAACTCATTTTGATATCCGTTTGCTTATAGTACATGCTATAGCTTAGTCACCGATCTAAGTACTGAACAGGGGCAGAGCTGCTAAACTTCGGTGATCATGTGGGAACCAGCGGTTTCAACGTGACTTGAAAATTATTTGTTCTGTCTCTTTTGAAATCCTTTTTGCCTGTCATTTTGTTATTTAAAGGTCAAATTACAAAGGTCACTATTTTATTTATTTTTATCTTTCTTTTTAGCTTAGTCGGTAGAGCTTACGCTTTGGTATCGCAAGTTTCAAATTTTGATACTCGTCCTCACTAACTCAGCACATAAGTAGCACAGCTTGGTTATTTTGATCTCTTCGGTAAAGTAGGTATCTGACGGTGCATGTGGCGTCCACCTCAGCAAAAACAACTCCCTGGTCTAACTGTAGCGAAAAAGGGATACACCCTCGCTGTCCGGCTGATACTGACAATAGGCCAATCCATCTTTTTTACTTCTCAAATGATATTTAGGTTAATTACTCTTCTTAATTTTTCCTTCGCGTAACGATTCGTGTGGCCATTTTACGGCTGTAGCATGAAGTTTGATCCTTTCTTGAAGTAGAAAGATGTAGTATCAGTTGTAATCCTTGTCTACTGATCCGTGCTTGGTTGTATCTGTGTTTTATCCAGTCTTGAAGTAGAAAGTTGCACAATCATCAGAGTCTATCCTGTCCTGAAATAGAGAACTGTACAATCCTCGTCTGCTAGTCCGTACCTCCAGCGAGCGATTGTAGAACAATTGTAGAATGCGTTTTAAATAGTAAATCAAAAAAATGTTTGGGTTGATTTTGATTGACCGATTCAGCTGTTTTTTGGTAATTTATGAATACAAATTGTGATCTTCAGCACATCTTATACACAAGAAATAATCCAACACACCGTTCAAAATTTCAAATCATGGGAATTGATGGAATCTTCCATTTAGAATAAGATGTGGTCCTAAAACTCTTCATAGTATTTGGAATAAAATATGAATAATTAGGTTCAGAAAGGTCTTCGACGACAATACGATAAAATGGCTTGAAATAAATGATGAATAGTAGAAAGATGTTTATACTCCAACAAACAATTTTGTTTTTGAAAAAAATACCATTTTAAAAAAATAATTTAATGGGAAGTTGAGGTCGTTTCGCCTGCTCCCCGCTTAGACTTTGGCGAACAAAATAATATTTAAAAAACCGTTACTTTTGCGAAAAAGATTCCAACAAGAGATGTCGTTCCGCCAAACTCCTCGGCTAGTTACGCCACTGATCATACCATGTGTTCTCTCAAGCGACACGTCACACTTAGAAGTTTGTCTCTATTTTAAGCTATATGGGATTTGGGTATTGCTTTTGTATTTTTTTCTTCTTTTCATTATTATGGTTATTGGTTCCACGCAGAACTGTTCACTTGTGATGAAACTATCATTGGATTAGGTTTATGTCAAGTTTTTTTTCTTGTTTTTGTCAGTGCCCTCCATAAGGAGGTGCTCGTAGTCTAATGGTTATTGTCTTAGGAAATGAACACGGTGACCCTAGTTCAAATCTTAAACATGGCTGTTTGTATTTCATATGCTACGAATACCCTTAGAAAAGGTATGGACCCGATTTGTTGTTCAGCGATGGGTAAATAGTAGGACAGACTGGGTTATCTTACTCTGGTATAGCTACCAGAAGAAATACTCTGAATTAAAACCAATTAAAATCCGCTTAGAAATTTGATCTTGTGTCGCACCCTTCTTGTGCGGGGCGATTGGATAAATTCACAACCTTCTATAATTTTATTGTTTTCGGGCGGAACACAAGTAAAGTCAGACTGCGATTTTTGCATCAGGCAACACTGCATTTATATTGCCGTGGCTCGTTTCTGATTGCTTGGTCAAACCAATCAGCATGGGCATCTAATCATATAAATTATCTGTCGCGAACCTATTTTTTGTTACGTCTGTTTTCGAGGAAAAGCAAGCCATTTTTCTCTGCAACAAAGGAAAGTAATACGTATTCTTTTTTGGTTTTATACGCGAGACAACCCCCCCCGCTTTGCTTCCCGAGAGTGTTACAAGAAGATAACGGTCGGACAATTCAGGAACATGAGTATTAATACGTAGATATTTATTTAATCTTTTTGGGCCGTTAAATCCCATGATTGCAATAATCTAACTCTAATGATAAATTCCATTTCTAACCCTCACGAACAGCTTAATCGTGGGTTAGCGGGCAAACGACCGGGCGTTTCGGTTCGTTTTGTCTTTCACGTTTTAATTAGCGACGGATTTTTAATTATGGTTGTTCAGGACTCCATGGAGGGTCAACTTCAAACAACAAAATTAATTCAATAGATTAATTAGTGGCCTCCGCCTACATTTACCCACATAGGAAAATAACAAGCTTAATTTGATAATATTAATAGAGAAATGCTTAGCTACTGAGTATTAGAACTTAGAAAGTTTCGTGCTTTTTTTCTAAAACATATTAATTGAATTAATTTCGACTGGGAGAATTTTCGTTTGTTCACGATTGTAATTAGCCATGTTGGACATTGGAAATATGTTTAGGTCAAAGATATATATATATAATATATATATATATATATATATATTATATATATATGTATGTGTGTGTGTGTGTGTGTGTGTGTGTGTGCGTGTGTGTGTGTGTGTGTGTGTGTGTGTGTATACATGTATACATATCTATTATAGATAATATGGCTGCTATATTTGTAAGCAGGCAGTGCTCAATATCATTGATAGTGTTTCTATTTGAATCAAAACCTGGATACTGACAGTTTCTCGCCTATGTGATGTGCAGTGGTCTCAAGAGTGGTCTTGGTCTGAATGTCGCATAGGCAAGAAGCTGTTGACTCCATGTCCGCGCTACCTATATATATATATGTGTGTGTGTGTGTGTGTGTGTGTGTGTGTGTGTGTATGTAGGTAGTGTTGAACATTAAGACATTTCTGTCTGATGAGTTTCTTTTCAATCTTTTCAAGTATTCTGGATATTTTGTTAAATATCTAACTACCTTGCATGTTTAAAAATGACCAGGATTCGAGTGAATTACAACTACCCCTAATGAAGGCACTACAGATTGCTGAAAGTACTAGGGACGAAAACATTGGTGGACTAATCGACTCCACCCGGATATTAAAAAAAATGTTAAATGATATCAGGGACCGAAGTGGCTAACGTCCTGAACTGCAACATCGTTGTAAGCGAGTTCGAACTCCAATTGAGCTATTACGTTAACTTTCAGTCTGATACTCTTGAGAAAGATATGAACCTCCTTATCCCTATAGCTATGGGTTAGATAATACCACTACTGTTGTTCTACAAGAATGACTTTAGCATTATATAACCCATAGTAACTAATTGATTATCAAACTCTATTGTTGTAATAGCAAACCCAGTCCTTTTTTATCCAATATGTGCTAAAAGGCGGTGTTCAAGAGTCTTAGTGTCCTGAATGCTGAACTGCATCTAGTGATGAGGTTCTAATTCTGACGTTCTGGGGGAGTGAATCGTTTAAGCCCCAACCAATTACCGAAGTAAAAAAACTACTTTTCTCTGGGACTTTGTTATCAAAACTGGTAGAAAAATAAAGAGTAAAATACCAGATATAGTTGTTATTGACTTTAAAAGAAAACATCTCTTTTGATTGGCATTTCAGTGTCAACAGATAATCACATATCAATGAAGGAGTATAATTAAATTAGTAAATACACAGACCAGAAAATAGAAATTGAAAAAGGATGTGGCAAGTTCAAATTACTACGGTGTCAGTAATAAAAGAAGGATTAGATTTGATCAAAACGACATATCAACACATTAACAAATACCTGGCAGCCTCGGACAATAAGAAATATAAATAATTACATTTCGTGGAACATCTCATCTCCTTAGGAGTGTACGATCAATGGGAGGGAAAAAGTGATACCCACAAAGCAGTAAAACAACCTTAAAAACATCAATGCATAATATGCATGTGAGAACTTCCTTCCATGACCGGAGGTCTTGGGTAAAGACCCGATTAGGGATTGTCAGAAAATGAAACTAAAGCTGAAAAAAAAAAAAACAATAACATTATTATGAATAATAACAACAACATCAAAGTACTAGATTATACGTTCCGTATTTGATAGCCTACAGTAAAAAAAAAAACTGGGTTCCTAAAAATTTCGTTCATAAATTTCTTCTTGGTTTCACATCTAAACCTTAGGTATCAGATACCTCTAAAATATTCCCTCTTTAGAAAAACTTAAGCGGCATAACTGCTTTGTTCTTTCTTTTGTTTGTTTATTTGTTTTTGTTTTTTCTGTTTTTTCCTGTTATTTTAGACAGTCTGCTAGAAACCATTAATATTTATTATCATCTGCTTCCTCGCATTCTCCTTAATCTTTTTGTGATCTGATATCTTCCGTTCAAAAGACATTTTTGCTTTGGTAATATTCAGAAGTCACACTGAGCCAAATCAAAATTGTGGAGGGGCTGACAAGCATCGCTGATGCAACCCCACACACCAACCACCCACTCCCACTAAAAAATACACGGAACATAAAAAATTGCAGGTAGATTGTGATGATGAATTTGACTGTCACGCATTTCCCAAGCTCAATCAATGACACTCCATTACTGAGTGAATGAACCCACGAGAGATTGTTCCTACATACATAGCTTCATTGAATGACAAGTGGCATAGGAAGAAATCATCAATGACCGATCTAAACAACCATCACCATCAGCATCTTCAGGACCGGCCTTCACATGTGACTTCTGTCGTCAATTTTGACTTTCAGGTGTTGGCCTTCACAGTTATGGAAGGCGCTGCGATAGAACTCCTGTGCACTTTTCGGGGCCTTCACCTAACCCCACGTAGACAGACCTCCATCCAGTAGAATACCTACACTTATATAACCACACCTCTCCCGTTCAGAACTTCTATGCACTTTTCGGAGCCTTCGCCTAACCCCATGTAGACCTCATTCCGGCAGAATGCCTACGCTTACAAAACAGCCTCTCCCGTTCAGAACTCCTATGCACTTTTCAGAGCCTTTTCCTTCAGATCTATGCACTTTTCGTTGTCCAGTTACTAAACCGCATTGCTCTACTTTTATATCCTGATCTTTTTTAGTTTGCTAAAGTTAACCTAAAATCCTTAGATTTAATCTAATTTGGTCGTCTCATCATATTCCGATGTAACACATTACAGTCATCCATAATGTTTCCCTTGCATTATCTTTGTGTGAAATCTATTTATTCATTTATTTGATTGTTTATCTGAACTTAAGATTTATTTTTAGAATTTATTTTATTCCTTACCATTATGTAACAAATAAACCTTCAGTATAGAACGTGATGGAGTTTCCTACCACTCTGTAGGGGATAAAGTTAGAGTATTCAATGGACATATTGACAGGGTGGCAGCCCTATCTACAGTCTTCCATTCATTAAAGGGGATTGACTTTGTTCACTGTAGATTGTGAGAATGACTCCTGTGGAATCCTTGTGGAAATTCCATGTAATTTCTCTGAACTAGTGAGGATCAAACTGCCTACATTAACGATGTAAACTACAGGACAAACTTAATGTGCATCGCTCTTACATTTTCGAATGTAAGCAAAAGGGAAAATGTAGGATATCTAATACACATATAAAGGGCAGTTCGCATGTATGTATGTATCGTGAGAATTATTCAACTTCCTCCGCTATTCTCTTATTCTATTTACTACTAATATTACTAATACAACGACCAGTACAACTATAAAATCTTGCAGTCTATTGTGTTCATTCATTCCGTAGCTATGTTCTAGGTTTTGTAAAGCTAAACTTCTACTCCTAGATTACTATATTATGTATACATACATATTATCAACAAAAATAAATACAATTAACGACAAAGTGTATATATATATATATATATATATATATATATATATATATATATATATATATATATATATATACACATTAAAATCAATATACACAGAGAAATACCATTGAAATTTTACTTAAAATATCCAGCATTTGTAAATCTCTAAAGTAAATAAGTCTATACATCAGATTTTTCTTTTTCGACCCACTTTCTACTCGGTTGATGCTGGGTAGCCTCTTCTATTATAAGGATAATTCTCTAAGATTATATCTTTTTAGAAATTAAAATATACATAGAAATAGTATTGAAAATCTAATAAGAATAACAACCTCATTAGTAAAGAAATCAAGGCAGCAGGTATTATTGCCCACCCCTCTATCCAGTCGATGCTGAGTAGCCGCTTCTATTACAAAGATAATTCTTCATAATAAAAAAATGACTTTGTTCATTTTCTTTTCCTTTTTCACCGTGTAATTAGTAGACACTTCTGCTTCTTTCTATTTGCCCGATGAAACCAATCTCTACGAACGGAAATGTAATCAGCACTGTTCGAAAAGAAAAGCTAGAAATTAAATTGCTAGTTCGTCTGAGCCAATGGTTGAACTTTTTGTTTTTATTGTATTACTACGACTTGAGTCTAGTAAAATTCTTTCTTCTCTGACTACAAAATGCCAAAATGAAGAAGATTACGATGACGAAAAAGTTCTACCGTTTGAGCATAATTACCTAAGAGGAGACACAGTTAAAAAGTTTTATTTCTTTAATTAAATAAGCTC
This sequence comes from Doryteuthis pealeii, assembly GCA_023376005.1. Lineage (NCBI taxonomy): Eukaryota > Metazoa > Mollusca > Cephalopoda > Myopsida > Loliginidae > Doryteuthis > Doryteuthis pealeii. The sequence continues at coordinate 116,078,287 of CM042145.1, forward strand.
GTCAAACCAGTTGACTGTTACCTATGGCATAAGAAAAATATGTTAGCCACTTTCTTTAGCATCGCCTGCGATAAATATTTCTTTCTTTGGTCTGATATAAATGTGTTATATAGCCATCATTACATAGACGGTAAATATATATTATGAGAGGCACCTCTGGTTGAGTCTTCAAATTGAATCTTATCTTACTTGTGAGTCTGTACTTACTTCTTAGTAGCATCAGATTTAATTCGCAGCAGCACTTTCTTACTTGTGAGTCTGTAGTTTATACTTTATCTGTAGCTTGACAGTTTTTTTTGTTTATTATTATTTCCTTAGAATTCTAGCACATATATGATAAAAAGGGTTGGAGCTTGCCGTAAGGGGAATACGGTTGTGACAATCATAGACGTACTAGAGCTTGACATGACCAGCCGATTAATCGTAGTGGGCCTCTCTGACCGCCCAACTAGACTAAGTAAGGAGCAAAGTGGAGTGTTGCATGCCATGGACTGCTCAGCCACCAGTTTTCCATTCTTAAGCATCACAGGTTGCCTCCCATGCCTGGTGACCCCACTGGAGGGGGGTCTTACTCCTCTGCAGGAGGTGCATTCTAAAGCTCAAGTCGATAGGGATATCCAAATGTTAAGTCTCACTCTTAAATGCAGCTTTGTATCATGCACAGAACATCACTTTTTGTGTTGGGGTGGGGCAGTATCTTAACCGTTTACAGGGAATGCAATCATTATATTCTTAGACACGGTATCCCAAGGATTTAATGAAAATAGAATTATGGACGAATGTAATTTGATATAAGAAATAAACCACTTAAAATTAATTGAACTGGATGCATTACAGAATAAAATCGATCACTAACCAACAGGACATCGAACTCGCCAGGAAGAGTTGCGAATATAACGTCTGCTATTGGAGGATATAATATCGGCCACTATGATATTTATTAATGAAAGCAAAATTTGAACAATGTTCTAATTCAACAGAAGATAAATTACAAACAAACCCTATATACAACAAGGACTATCATTCAGTAAGGTGCGTCTAATGATTTGGCGTTAAAAAGGATAACACAAAAAGTTAATACAAATTGATCAAATTCTGAAAAGCAAAAAATGCCCTATTAAGGTCTCACAATTACTAGATATAATGATACCAATTGATTGAAACAGCATGTCAACGTCTAGACATTAGGGAATAACGTTAATTGTATTTTCATATTTACATATGGCTGTTAATTCTCAGATTTTGATTTTACATACGGTTATGTGATATCAACCATTCCCATCTAATACAAATAATTTATACATAGTTGTATTTTCTCAAGTAACTAATAATAATAATCCTTTGTAAATTATTAAAAAGGTCGATTTGGTTCATAAATGGGACCCTAACAGGTACTACTACTCCTGGTCAGAGTGGAACTGTAAATAATGACAACGATGTACAGGTTGATTGTAAAGTAACTCCCTATTTTAAAAAAAATCTAGTAATTTATTTCTGAATCATTATTTTCTCAAAATTACTATGAAAAAAGCAACAACAAAAAAAAACATGTTTTCTTGTTGATTCAGCCATACCATAACAACAATTGCAAAATGTTTTTATCTTGTATAAAAATCAAGATTTCAATATTCTCCCAAGTATTGACTACTGGTTAGATTTGGACGAGGCTGTTTGCGTTTCACTTCGTGCTGATGGGATATTAAAGGTATGTATCCATTGCATCTAACAATGCGGATGAGAGTGAACCTGGGAATAATGATGTACTGTACACTCTCCAGAAGTACAGCCTCATCATAAGATGCAGTTTAGTAGTATACCCAGAAAACTCCTTCTTGTGAGGATGTTATTCCACTGCATGAGGATAGTGTCGGCGTATTCTAAGCCTCACCGATAGGGTGGATTGAAATTTGAGAAGTCGTGTGACGTATGGAAAAATTTGCATAATATAAACACTTATCTCAGGACGTGTCCATAGAGTCTGAAATAAAGTAGCTTGTGCTAGATCATTAAAATAAACCAGTAATGAACCAGTTTAGTACTTAAATTATCACCAATTTGAATACCATTTGATGAAAAGAAGGTGACTATATTTACAACGGATTTTAAGTTACTATTTTTCCTTTTTGGGTATTCATTCATCTTAGTCTGGCACAAGTCAATGATTAATACTCACTCAGAAGGAAAGAAAGAAAAAAGTGATCAAAGTGGAGAAAGAAAGAAAGAGAAAAAGAAAGAAAGAAAGAGAAAAAGAAAGAAAGAGAAAAAGAAAGAAAAGAAAGAAAGAAAGAAAGAAAGAGAAAATAAAAGAACGAAAGAAGTGATCAAAGTGGAGAAGGAAAGAAAAAATGATAGAAATAGAGAAAGAAATAGAGAAAGAAAGTAAGAAAAATGATAGAAATAGAGAAAGAAAGAAAAATTATAGAAAAAGAGAAAGAAAAAAAGAAAGAAACATGATAGAAATAGAGAAAGAAAGAAAGAAAAATTATAGAAATAGAGAAAGAAAGAAAAAGAGAATAAGAAAGAAACAAAGAAAGAAAAAAATCAAGAAAAAAAGAAAGACAAAGTGATAGAAATAAATAAATAAAAAGTGATCAAACGAGAGAAAAAAGAAAGAAAGGGGAAAAGAAAGAAAAAGTGTCGCGAAAGAAAGAAAGAAAAATGATAGAATTAGAGGAAGAAAGAAGTAGAGAAAGAAAGAAAGTGTGATCGAAATAGGAAAAGAAAGAATGAACAAAAGAAAGAAAAATGATAGAAGTAAAAAAAAGAATTAATAGGAATGTAGAATAAGACTTCCCGGGCTGAGAGTAGTTACCACTACTCCATCTTGGGACATATATATATATATATATATATATGACTCAATCATGTTATTTAATAGAAAAAGGTTTCATCTGTTAATATTCTTTAGTATGTTCATACTCTTAGGTTTAATAATTCTCATTTCAGAAATTTCTATGAATAAATCTTATCTGTTTTCTCATCGTCTCCATCGAATTAACACTAATTGCCATTTGATTATCCCGATTAGCTTTATGCAACATGGCGGCGGTCACATGCCATAAATCTCAGCTTTAAAGATTCATATCGGTTTTTTTTTTTCAAAAATGATCACAGGCGTTTACACAGAAAAAATTTAAAAAAGAATGACAAATTGTCCATTATGAAATATTGAATATCTTTTTAATTACTGATCCTAACTTTTAAGTTTTATTTTCCTTAAATCAAATTCTTTCTTTGATTTTGATTTTATTTTCCCTTTCAAAGCAAATAATAAACGTTATTTAATGAAAACACATAATTTAGGAAAAATGAATTAAACACAATAAACAATTAGATGAAAGTTTACTTAAAGCGAAACATTTTGCAATTATGTAAACAGTTTTAAATTAATATTCGCTTATAATATTCCCTCTATTTATTTGATTATTCAATTCTGTATCTGCTGATATTTCGGCCCTGTCAGCACTCACTTAGTAGTAAGATTCAGATAAAAGGCATGAATCTACTTTTTCCCCGAAATTACGGGTAAATACGCGGGCAGTTGGGAACAGTTGTTCTTGTAAAAGACAATACCCTGTAGGAGTTCTCTTGGATATAGGGTGTGCTAAAAACCACGGCTTATATTTTTAGAGTGTTCCAAAAGAGCAGTAGCTGAATTAACCAATCAAAAACGCCCAAAGATGTATTTAATTTACTATTTAATGGCGTTGATAAATTGTCCTAAAATTCCTTGCTGGAATGACTGCTTAAAGGAATGTCCAATAGGTTCACTCTGATATAACTTTCTACTCCGTGTCAGATCAACAGACAAGGATTTTATCTAATACATCTTTCTACTTTGAAGACAGATCAACAGACAAGGATTATACAACTTTCTACTTCAAGACAGGATAAACTCTGACACAACGCCTACTTTAAGGACAGATCAACAGACATGGATTAAAACTGATACGACATATTTCTACTTCAAGTCAGGATCAAACTTTATGCCAGAAAATATCTCCACTGAAACACTGCATTCAACTACAGTTCTACAATGGCCACGTGAATCGTAACAACACCTAAAACGTTCGATAATAGATGAATTCAGTGAGCATTCCTCCCAAAAGGTACTATGTAATACAAAACTGTTGTATATTATTTGCAGAGGAGATGGGTAGTACCAAGTGACCCTCATTGTTCTAAGACATGTCATAAAGAAGATATATTCAGTATGTCATCCCACAGATCTAATATTGTTGTATATTATTTGAAGAAGAGGTGTGTGTGTACTACCAAGTGACACTTATTGTTCTGAGACACGTCATAAAAAAGACATATTTAGTATCTCACCCCAATGGTCTAATATTGTTGTATATTATTTGCAGAGGACTATCATTGTTCTGACAGATGTCATAAAGAAGACATATTTAGTATGTCACTCCAATAGTCTAATTCTGTTGTATATTATTTGCAGAGGGGGTGGGTAATACCAAATGAACCTCATTGTTCTGAGACATGTCATAAAGAAAACCTATCCAGTATGTTACCCCAATGGTGTAATATATTATGGGAAACATAAGTCTATACATAACTATCCTTAAATTCTCCCCAGACTTATCGATCTTTACGAACGTTTATTTAATTGCGGACTTATCTATTCCTGATTTTTTTAAGTGATATAAAAACTATCCTTTTCAATGAAAGTACTACTGACAATCAAACAAGTCGATAACATTCAACAATGGCTATATAATAGGCCACACCAAGCTTTTTAAATTTGGTTAGGCAACTAGTCTAGGAGAAGGAAAACTCTGAATTCAAAACAATTAAACTCCGCTTAAAAGATAAACCTTGTATCACGAGCTGCTCCTGAGATGATATATATATATATATATATATATATATATATATATATATATATATATATATATATATATATATATTCTTATTAATCTTAGTAACATAGTAAATAATTTAAATGTGCTATAACTACGTATTCTGTTATCGTTGTCTAATTTAAAAAGAAAGAAGAAGAAAGAAAAAAATTCCAGATATTTCACAATATATACAAGATTACAGAAACTTAAATAAATAATAAATAAATACAATTTGATAAAATAAAGTAAAACTCTAAAAGAAAGAAAAAGTTATTACTATTAAAGTTATGTTATGAAATGTGACATTACATCCTTGACAGCATGCACAACATGGGAGGAATCAAATCACTCACTGCTGACCCTCATCTATCGTTCTCGATAGGAGAGTCCACCATATATATATATATATATATATATATATATATATATATATATATATATATATATATATTATATATATATATATATATATATATATATATATATATGTGTGTGTGAGAGAGTGAGAGAGAGTGTGTGATTAAAGTTGACGAAAAGTGGATAAAACAACTCAAACAATATGAATCAATTAATATTTCGCATCTGCGTGTTAACGAAACTTTAGATTTTTTAACACAAGAACTGTAGTGTATATATATATCGTATATATCATGTCGGATTTTACCCAATCTGTTAATTTCTCATATACATATACAGGGTGTCCCCAAATGGGGATTAAAACATACTTTTAAAACAAAAAAATTTTATTTAATGATAATGTTAATGAATAATATTTTCAATATGATTCCATCATTTTATTTACTGTTAAATTACCATACCTGCCTTCTCGGAAAAATAACAAATAAATATAATAGTTTAATCTCCATGTACCCAGACTTTGTGGACACCCTATATATATATATATATATATATATATATTGTTTTGCCGGGAGATTGCCGATAAGTTTTTGGTGGGGGTTAGGGACAGGGGAGTCCAAGTCATTTAAAACAGAATAAATATGTATTTTCTTTTTTTACATAAAAATTGTGTTAGAGTCAAAGATAAAACGCAAAATGCTAGGCATAAAATTCGATATATTAGTCTTTTCTATAAAAAAAGAAAAATAAATATATATAAGTTTAATTCCACAAGTAAGGTATCTAGAGCGCTGGGGTGCAGGGAAACTGTTTGTGCACCTATTGACAACACTATTTTGTTTGTTGTGCATGCGCCTACACCTGCAGTACTTGGCTTGACAGTGGGTTTCTAATGGAGCTACCGGCATATTTGAAGTTCATACAGTTATTTTGTTTTAGAATGAGGAAGGCATAGAACCGATTGAAATGCATCGTCAATTAACGGAAGTGCATGGCGAGTCGCGCATGGATGTCAAAAACGTTCGCAAGTTGTGTAGGGAGTTTGCAACGACGCCAAGGTTCAACGGTTCCACAACAACATATAAAAAACCCATGCTATCCGTTTTCGTAATCCCAAATAGTACACAAAAGTAAATGAAGGGAGTAATCCATGCACAAATGAGGTATGGTCTGCTATAAACACATTCTCTCAAGCCCTACTTTTATCAGAGCTACTCTATGGCAGAACCACTGGGACGATAACGAAGTGAATTAACTAGATGCACAGAAATGCTGCATTTGATTCCACATCTCTTCACTTCATCCTCTCTCTCTCTCTCTCTCTCTCTCTCTCTCTCTCTCTCTCTCTCTCTCTCTCTCTCTCTCTCTCTCTCTCTCTCTCGCCATTCATATACCCGAGATAAACGGGTATATAACAATATCTGAAACGTAATCTCAGCTTAAACTCAAACTCGGTTCACTGATTCCGGTGTCTGTGCTTTGAACCTCGAAGCCACTACGTTCTTCAATAAACAAAACTCATTTGATTCTAAAATTAGAAAGATGGTTAACTGATAAGAATTTGACGTTATCTGTTGAGATACCGAATCAAAAATATGAAAGAGTTTTGATGAATAATCAGACATCAGATTCAATTTAAATTTTCGCTTGAAAGAAAAATAAAGCAAATAAATATCCAATTAGATTAACGATATCTCATTTTTGAATATTCAAAGAGAATATTGCATTGCTTGTCACAGAAGACTAAAAGGAATTACAAAGCTAATAAAACTAATACCTTCTTTTCTCATACAAATAGTTTTATCGCGTTTGATAATGATCGGGCGTTATTTTGAAATACATTGGCTGGAAGGGGGGGGGATGAGCAAAAGAAGAACAACAACAAGAGGACAAATTGTTAATATATAATTTAGTCTAAAAGCAATAATAAAATACCGAGAAAAAATGAATAAGAAAGAATGTACCATGAATCAATTAATAATTTTGGTAGATTAAAATATTTTTCAATGTAGTTTTATTTAGAAGTAGAAAAGTCACAAAACCGCAATGCTATAAATAAATGAATAAACGTTTCAAATATATGTATACGAAAACGAAAATGAATTCA
>CM042145.1:116093109-116103109 GCA_023376005.1 Doryteuthis pealeii
TCTGTTTCACTTCATGCTAATTCTATTCGGAAATGTATGATTCCTTCTCTTCTCCCTCCAGCTATAGGTAAATAGTAAGGAAAACAGGCTTATTTGCCCTTGGTTATACATAGGGCCGGTTACCTCCGTCGGTAGAGCGTTCGGCTAGAAACCACAAGGTTCCTAGTTCGATACCGATCCTCGCCAACTCAGTGTATGAGTATCACTGGGATCTGTGCGGTAGAGTAAGCAGCTGATAATAGGTGTGGCGTTCCACCTTAGAGGCAAAGACAATCTCCTTGGTCTAGCGCTAGTGAAAAGGGGATAGACTCCCTCGCTGTTTGGGTGATACCGACTTTAAGCCACCCTGACGACTTTACTTACTTTACTTATATATCTGTACCAGGAAGAGAGCTCTCAATTCAGAAAATGGTTTAGTTTGGTTCCTTTTATAGCATATCAACCCTTTTCCGGTCATTTAATGCCAAAATAAGTCATTTTGATAAAAGCTTCTATGTTTCAAGTTCTTGATACCTTCAAATTGGCCGCTGTTTGAAAATTGCCTCAAATCGTCTTCAGACCACGGTGCAAAATGCATCTAGCTGGATCTGGTCGAAGTTAAAAAGTATTCAGTACGAATGATACGCGAGTGGAATCATCATTCCCGTGTTATTACATAATATCTGCAAGCGCGTAATCACATCATCGGCCGAAAGCAAACGCGTTTTTTAAATAGCAAACTGCACTGATAACAAAACTCCTAAGATGAACGGATCTCATAATTTCTTTTCTGCATTATTTTTTTTTAAATACCCTGTCCGGTGGCAAAAGCTGCTTGGTAGCGCTAGGAGTGGCAGTTCTGCCTTAGTTACCGAAACTGTGTTATCACTCCTAGTTGACAGCTGACGAGAGTAGGGTATTGCACGTGCTATCACACGTTGTATGACGAAAATGAAAAAAAAAACAAATTTAATAATTTTAATAAACTTCATTTTGTTTTGATTGGTTTTGATGGTTTGTTTAATGATATATTTACCCAGTGGGTTAATGACAAAAACTGTTAGAGTGTAAGGTAAGTCTTGGTACTCAGTATTTACTTTACAGGTGCAATTTTTGTAGATGTACTTTGTGGATGTATTTTATATGTTATTCATAATTTTCAATATATTTTTTAATTCTCCCAAGAAGGATAAAATACCACCCATATTAGTTTTCTCAAAAAGATCCCTCATAATATTTGCAATTGAATATTTATTTCTGATTGAAGCAAAAACTCCATAATCCATGTGGAAATATTTGACAGTGTAGAGTGTTTGTTAGGTGGTTGATCCTCCGGTGGGAGTATAAAGAGTATATAAGTCTTCTATGGCCAATAAGCAGCCAAGCCAGTATTACATTTCTTCTTAGAAAATGGACCATGGGATTAGCAAAGTGACCTGTAAATGCATACACAATTACCCAAGAAATAAACTGAAAGGGAAAAACCATTTTGCCAAAATCTTCCCGCGACATATTCTCAGTAAAACGGGTGATAAGAAACAAACATAGGCAAAATAAGATATGAAGAGTCGATAAAGTAAGTGAAGTAGACGGAGCGGCATATTGTCGGTATCAGCCGGACAGTGAGGGAGTCTACCCCCTTTTCACTAGCACTAAACCACAGAGATTATTTATAAGTCCAAGGTGGAGCATCACACCTACCATCAGTTCCCTACTTTACTGCACAGATCTAAGCCTTGCAACTCATGCAATGGGTTCGCGAGGGGCCACATTGAGACCACATCGGATGCTCTAGGATATGCATGTAAATCAATTATAAATGAGCATATCACATTTGATCACTTCAAATTACTCCCTCCGAGATATCAACACAGTTTTCTCTAGATTAATCCTGTTTCACAAAACTGTCTGCTAAATCATTTTGCGAGGGAATATCACCAGCTGCATTGTCCTTTTTTCCTTCACATGTCCACAGCATATCAGAGCTGATCTCTGCTTTGAAAAAAGTTTTTAAAAAATCACAGGGAGTCAAATCTTTACCGTAAAGTGCAAAAGTATGACTGAGCTTTTTGATGTAATGTTCTGCAACGATAACAAAAAAAAAAATTGCACAAGATCTGAATATCCACATGTTCATCCTGAACACAGCATTCACACATAATACTGTTACTAAAGAATTCCACTGGAATGTGTCTATCAATACACGCATAAAGGTTGAGCAACTAATGTTTTGATATATACCCCGCCACATAAGACGGTCGTAGTGTAATGTTTATCATAGTAGGAAGTGGAGTCGGCGACCCGAGCAAAAATCCAGGACGAAATTGATTGCATTTTAGACAGCACTAATACCATTGCAATTAATATGAATCCAACTATTCTCCCTCCAACTATGGATAAATAGTAGAATGGACTAGGCTCTTGAAGCTTGCTTAGGTAGGCAGTCTGGAAAATTGAATTCGCGTAAGAATGTGACCATCTGTCCTATTCTGCTGGTGTAATGAGGTTGGTAAATATATTATCAACATGTCACGCTAGTAGCACATATATCTATGACAATCACTCGCCAACTATCCCTATAATTCATTGTTCTCGGGAGGCCCTCTGCACTGCATCCAATATCCATGCAGAGTTTATCTTTGATGGAGTGCCCACACTCGCATGTCCATGTGCTAGTTTCCACTGGAAGGCGTCTCTTATGAGTTCATCCTTGTGCTTCCAGCAGTGTCCAACATGTTGTTCGTCACACTAGGATGGTTTGTTTGATGCGGGGGGGGTATGACCCTTGTTTCCTTGTGATGAGTTGTTTCCACGATTTGATTAAGATCTCACGCAGCATTCTTGTTCAATTTCATCTAACTTGTTCTCTAGGCTCTTCATTACGATCAAAGTGGTGCAGCCATACAGTAGCATTAATACAACAACGGCTTGGAATAATTGTTGCTATTGCACCAGTAAAATGACGTTAAATATATTTTTATTATAAGTCCATTAAATGCAAATGTCGGTTATTTTTTGGTATTGAAAATGAATATAAAAAATGTGTGGCATAACATTATTCAACTAAAATTATGATATACTACCGGTATAGCTCAGTCGGTATAACGTTCGTCTAGGAATCCCAAGATTCCTGGTTCGATACCGGCCCTCGCCAACTCTGCGTATGAGTATCACAGGGATCGGAATCTGTGCGGTAAAGTAAGGAGCTGATGGTAAGTGTGGCGCTCCACCTCAGATGCTTAAATAATCTCCTCGATCTAGCGCAAGTGGAAAGGGTATAGACTCCTTTGCTCTCTGGCTGATACCGACATTCGACCACCCCGAAGACGTTACTTTACAATAATAAACTCATTGACAAATTATGGATAAAGCACCTGATGTATTTGGATGCTGCCAAAAATAAAAAAGAATTGCAAAGCGTCTGGGGAAACTGATGGAATCTTCAGACAATATACAAAAATGATACGTGGAATTAAGTAATGCGCAATTCTAGTGATGAATAAAGAAAAACAAAATTAGAAACAACAAAAGGAATAGAAGTGACTAACCAGAAAAAGATTAAAACCTTTACAAAAGATTGAAATCTATTAATACCTGTGAATATTAGGAAAATTATCAAATTGAAATAAAGTAAAAAGTCGGAAAGGAATCCACCAGAAAGACAAAATAGCTACTGTAAAAATAAAGTTGGTATTTGAACTCGCGATTCACTAGTAATGGATCTGCTTTCTAATAATTATATCCCAATGGGACGCCCTCACACATGGCTGCAGTAAATTAATTAATTGAATAAACACCGGAACCCTCTTAAATTGGACAAGAGTGAAGCTCAGAATCATGAACGAGGTAACAAGAAAATTGATGACGATTCACAAGACATTACGCCTAACAGATAAAGTAGATGGAATATATGTACCAAAAAAAAAAACACCCTGTCGTTTGGGGCTATAGAATACACCGACTAAACATGCACATGTTGGCTATGAATGGTGATCCATGATTCTTAAGGAGGGAATCCTGGTGGATAAGCAGTCCATGAAATGTAACACTTCACGCTGCCCACCTCCACTTACTTTAAAGGGGTGGTTAGAGAGGCCTATACAGATCAATCGGCTGGCCCCGTAAAGGACTGGCACTTGTCCCAACCCCATTGCCCTTATGTCAAGAACCTACTCCATTTATCATTTATGTGCAAGAGACCGTTGGCAGAGGATATTAGTGTCCTAGGTATGACGTTAGACTCTATTTGAATGTGAGGTTCCATTTCTGGAGCTCTGGGAAGGAAATCATTACTCCCAGGTCCACTCTGACACGTAAAAAGAATAAAAGAAATATTTCCTATGATATATTTTAGGAAAATACTATTTCAAACGTATATTCATCTAAAGGTGAATAAATATTAAAATTTTCTTTAAAATTTGACAATTAATTGATTTTTCATGGAATTTTAATATTTCATGTAGTAATGATAATGACTATAGATTAAATACTCATTGATAAACTAACTTAATTCTGAAATGATAGTGGGGTAAGTTGTGACATAGTTTTGGTTACAGACAAATAGAGAACGAATCTCTATTATTAATAGATATTAACACCAAAACCAGAAATAACATGAGGGAAATCAGCAAAATAGGAATTTTGTAAACTGAGAGAGAAAAAAAAACCCAAGACAAACAGCTAAATGGGCACTTCAGAAAACAATTGAAGGAAATTGCGAATAAGATGACCTGATATTGCAACGTCGAGGAAATAAAACAAACAAACAAACAAACAAACAAACAAAAAAAAAAACAGCAGCGAAATATACCGCTATAAACATTAGGTAAATTTTAAATAGATGAAACGCCAAAGAATAACAACAAAAAATTTAGCGCAATGAGAGATCTATTTGAGAATATTAACATGGATAGCATTTTATCCTTCCTGAGAGAAATATGAATATATTGAAAATTATGAATCAAATAAAAAATACATCCACGAATTACATCTATAAAACTACACTAGTAAACTTTGAATTAAGGTTGAGTGTAAAAGTCTGTGAAAATATGTTCATGCACCCTAATAAGTAAGTAAAGTCGTCGAATCGGCCTAAAGTCGGTATCAGCCAGACATCGAGGGAGTCTATCCCCCTTTGAATAGCGCTAGACGAGGGGAGATTGTTTTTAGCGTTTGAGGCGGGACGCCTCTCCTACCATCAGCTCTTTACTTTACCGTACAGATCCTTGTGCTACGCATACGCTGAGTTGGCGATGGCCGGTATCGAACCAAGAACCTTGAGGTTTCCAACCGAACACTCTACAGACTGAACTAAACCGGCCCTAATGTGGAAGAATAGTAATGAGTGGAAAGAATGTAAGGTGGGTTTGCAACAAGTAGTTGGCTGAAACGCAAAATGTGTGTCTCTCATCCAAGGCAGTTAGATTCTGGGATAAATAAAAATATCTCATGAGAAAAAATAAGAAGCCCTTGTGTTATTATTATGAATATAATTATGTTATATATTTTTTTGCACTGAAATCGGCGCTTTTCAACTTTATTTTAATATTCGTTTTACAGGATTCTTCTTAAGTTACAATCACAGGGGAAAAAAGTAAAAGCAAACTGTGTGTGTGGGGGGGGGAGAAAAAGGAAGCCTAATTAGACAACTCACTTAACAGAATAAACGTTTGATCTTTTATCAAAGCTCTTGTGGGAACAGCTCGTTTTATCACGTTGACATCAGTCCCTCTACTAACAATTCTTCCTTATCAGAGTGTTTTACCCCACGTGGGTAACTAATTACCTATTATGGCAAGCGCGCGCAATTAATCTGTGCGCGTGGTTGGCTAATAGACAAATAAGATCTTTAATACAATATTGGTAATTAGGGACAAAAAAACAAAAAAGCAAAACATTACAATGTACTATAAACACATGTAAAAACAAAATCTGACATAAATTTGTTTTCACTGTTTTCCTTAGCTTCCCATGTAAATCCCGGGAGAATTTCTGTGAGAAATCTATATCATGACCCAATTTTTATTGCAATCGTAAAACAGCTAAAAAGAAACATAACAGTTTGAAATTTGTTAAACTCAAAAGATTGAAATCCTCTTAGCAGTTCAAGACGTGATGGGTACCGGTTGTATTTGGTAAGATCGTGGAAATTGGCGCCCTGATACGTTGTTCATTTTTTCTCTCCGAGTTTGATTTGTAAGCCAGGCACATGAAAGCGCAACAAAATCTTATTCAGAAATTTAGGTTTTATGCCGTCGAAGCAACAAAATGCATTTTTGAATGAGAACTGAAAACGCAGTTGACCCCAGTAAAATAACTAAACGTTTAGAAATTTAGCTCGGGTTAAAGCGACAATTCTTTCAAACCGCAGTTGTATCAGTGCTACTTTATGACTGCACCACTTGGATCTTAACGAAGCAACTAGATAATAAGCTAGATGAGAGATGCACGAGAATGCTTCGTGGAAATCGTGGAAATAACACCCCATAAATAAGCAGTTGTACGGCCACTTGTTGCCTATCACACAAACCACCCGAGTCAGACGAACAAGACATGCCGAACACTGCAAGGACGAACTTATAAGCGACGTTCTCCTGGGAAAACTAGCACACGGGCTGTCCAGCAAATACCTACATTGACCAGATTTGCTCAAATACATGATGCTGTGCAGATGACCTCCTGAGGACAATGAATTATAGGGAAGGTTAGCGAGAGATTGTCAGTGATATCTGTGCTACAAGCGCTACATGATGATGATGATGATGATGATGATGAGCTCGGTTTGAAAGAAGCTCGACGATCAGGCAAGGTCAGGTACACCAGAAACCGTTGATTCCGAGACCGTACTCTACGCCAAAGTATGGTGTGTCACCCTTGCGACTACAGCCCAATTGTGCCTCACTTTACTAAAATATTGCAAAACATTTGACTCACCCTTGTAATAACACTTTGGTGTACGCATTCACCTTAATTATAATTTATTATCGGATGGAATTAATTAAATGATAATTTTCATGAGCTTATCGAACTCAGTGACTACTGAAGGCGATCATCAAATGGTTTATTCATAATTATCCTAATCTAGCGTGTTTATTATTTTTAAAAGCTTTAAATGCGATATACTATGGTTTCAAAAACTTTATACGATAACTATCAATAAAATATAACTCTTAAGATATGAATACAAAGATGCACCTGTGAAGTATCGCGTTTTATTTCACACTCGAATAGTTTTTGGCTTTAAATAATCCAAAGACGTTATTATGCCATTAAACAAACCAAACCGAAAAAAAAACAACAAATGAATTTAATGAAAATTATTTATACCACTTTAAAGATATTGAAACATAGAAACCTTTATCAAAAACATTTTAATGCACTAAATGAGCCAAAAGGGTTGATGTGCCGCAAGACAAACAAACCAAATCAATCCAGCGATAAGTAAAATAACAGGGCCTAGTGTGCAAGAATAGTAGTGAATGGAGAGAATGTAAGGTGAATTCTCAACAAGTCAGTGGTTGGCTGAGACGCAAAATGTGTGTCTTTCATCCAAGGCTGTTAAACTCTGGGATAAAATAAAAATATCTCATGAGAAAAAATAAGAACCCCTTGTGTTATTATTAAGAACTCCAAATGGCATAAGGCAAGATATCTTCAAGTTAATCCCAAGCTGTTTCTAGACTTAAACAACAAAGAATGACAGCCAACTCAATATCAGCCCAACAACAAGATTCCAACCTCGAATAAGTAAAACAGGACTAGATATGAGTATTGCACTATTATCATTATTAACACGTCATCACTTCTTACCAAATAAGAGCCGTTACGCTGTGTTATCCCAGACAGCTGCCAAATTATTTAACAAGGTACATGGGAATTAGCACCCCTCTTATGATCCATGATTATATTATAGAATAACATCAATATTTATAATGAATTTACCACATCTGGTGGACGTGAGACACCGCTCGCTTAGCATAAACACAACTGATAGAAAGAAACAGACATGCATGTATGAATGTATGACAATACTCTAAAGACAGGCCAATGTTTTGATTTGACATGTGCAAGACTAAAATCTTCGAAAATCCGAAAAAGCATAGAAATTCAACTAGATTATATCCTAATAGATGTTCGTTTCTTTTATTTTGTTTATATATATATATATATATATATATATATATATATATGGTGTGTATAAAAATAACCTACTCGAATTTCACCATAACGATCTTCAGTGTTAAATTCACTGAATTAATCAAGATATTGATTAATTAGAGTTAACTGCGGGAGTTCATATTGTAATTTTGACCGTTAAAAACAATTTCGCAGTTAATGAACGCTGTTGCGTACATTTTGAGAAGTCGAACGACAAACGCGATGTTGATGGAATATGTAAAAACATTTTTTTTAGATATATTGTTTAAAAAAAATCAAACTTAAACATTTTCAAAAATCCTCTTTAAAAATTGTTTTTTTTTTTAATTAAAAAAAAAAATCTTCATTTAAAAAACTAATTTCAGACCGTTTAGCTGAGATTGTCATAATTGCCATTTACGTGTATGCATGCATTTAGCAAAAGCTTTTGATTTCAAAAGTTCCCTGGTGTTGTGACACGCTATTATAAATTTTTCCTCAGAGCATATGTGGCAGAATTATCACCTGGATCATAGGATCGTGATTTTTTAAATAATATCTCATTTTATAAAGGGGTCTGTATCATATTTATTTTTGATGTCCCAGACATATTTGGCGAGAGAGGTTCTGTATCTATATTTTATATTAATAAAACTAGATGTGTGATTATAAAATCTATTTTTTTTAATTTGCGTAGATCCAAAATAGACGATTTTTCTATTATCTCTACTGTATACTGTGGCTTGATATGCCGGTACGCATCTGCTTAAATACTCGTTTTGGGTAGTTGGAACCTGTATTAATGTAACTAGGTGTATGGTTAGGTTTTATAAAAGGAGGTATGGATCCATCGTTGAGATTTAAGGAGATGTTTAAGAAGTCAGTGGTTATTAGGTTTGTTTGGATTTCGATTTTAAAGCCAAATCCGTGGAATAGGTGATGTAACTTTTTGCGTATATCTCCGAGGTGTGCTATTACATACTATTGCCAAACCCTCGTCATGATATAGACCGTGATTACTAGGATATATGATAGTATTGATATGATACAACAGTAGACAACCGACTGCTTCACAAATGTCCGTGCCATCGAAAGAACCCATGGAAATGTGGTAGTTGTTGATTCCTTTTTTAATCCATATGTCGTTGTTATGTTATAGAATGAATTTTCGGCAGTGTTGGATAATTTGTGTTTTTTCATCTGGAATGATCTCATATTCTTTAGCCAATTCTAGTGTTTTGCTTACGATGTTTTCTGTTATCAAGGGGTAGAAATCCTTGATGTCATATTTGATAAATGTATATTTTTCATATGTAGCAAGGTCCTTAAACCACTGGATACAGCCGTTGGTGATTTGCCATTGGTTTATGTTCAATGCAGTTCTTAACCTGGTGCAATTGTCTTGCAATATTATTTTGCTTATTTTGCGATTTTGGTGGGGTATGTCAATCTGCATGCTGGATTGTTGCAGAGTTTAACAAGTTTAAATTAAGAGTTGTTCCTTCTCCTAGACTGGTTATCTAACCAATGCTAACGGACCAGAGTGCCCTACTATTTCCCCATAGCAGGAAGGTGAACACTTCGATTCATACCTTTCCCAAGGGTATTACCACAATGTCAATTACAACCCGCCACGTCTAAGATTTGAACTCGTCTCGTTCCGTTCATTCCCTACGTTGACCATTAAACCATGCACCTCCATAATTTAGTGATATATAAACTTTTTTTCCTGGGAAATTAGGTAAAATATGTGAAACTTAAGTATCTGGCTGACGCATGCTTACCCAGGAGACGTAGACTATCACCCAGTACATGAACCTAATCTCACTTGATATTAGTATATTATAGAATGTAAATAGTGTTCTATGCTATTAAATACGATATT
>CM042145.1:116108109-116133109 GCA_023376005.1 Doryteuthis pealeii
TAGAAGAGGAAGAATAGGAAGAAGAAATAACTGGAATACAAGAAGAATATAGGAAGAAGAATAACTGGAATAGAAGAGGAAGAATAGGAAGAAGAAATAACTGGAATAGAAGAAGAATAATAGGAAGAAGAAATAACTGGAATACAAGAAGAATATTAGGAAGAAGAATAACTGGAATAGAAGAGGAAGAATAGGAAGAAGAAATAACTGGAATAGAAGAAGAATAATAGGAAGAAGAAATAACTGGAATACAAGAAGAATATTAGGAAGAAGAAATAACTGGAATAGAAGAGAAGAATAGGAAGAAGAAATAACTGGAATAGAAGAAGAAGAATAGGAAGAAGAAATAACTGGAATACAAGAAGAATATTAGGAAGAAGAAATAACTGGAATAGAAGAGGAAGAAGAAGAAGAAATAACTGGAATAGAAGAGGAAGAATAGGAAGAGAAATAACTGAATAGAAGAAGAAGAATAGGAAGAAATAACTGGAATACAAGAAGAATATTAGGAAGAAGAAATAACTGGAATAGAAGGGAAGAAGAAGAAGAATAACTGGAATAGAAGAGAAGAATAGGAAGAAGAAATAACTGGAATAGAAGAAGAAGAATAGGAAGAAGAAATAACTGGAATACAAGAAGAATAGGAAGAAGAAATAAGAATGAAGAGAAGAATAGGAAGAAGAAATAACTGGAATAGAAGAGGAAGAATAGGAAGAAGAAATAACTGGAATAGAAGAAGAAGAAATAGGAAGAAGAAATAACTAGGAAGAAGAAATAACTGGAATAAGAAGAATATTAGAAGAAGAAATAACTGGAATAGAAGAGGAAGAATAGGAAGAAGAAATAACTGGAATAGAAGAAGAAGAATAGGAAGAAGAAATAACTGGAATACAAGAAGAATATTAGGAAGAAGAAGAAGAGAAGAAGAAGAAATAACTGGAATAGAAGAGGAAGAATAAAGAAGAAATAACTGAATAGAAGAAGAAGAATAGGAAGAAGAAATAACTGGAATACAAGAAGAATATTAGAAGAAGAAGAAATAACTGGAATAGAAGAGGAAGAATAGGAAGAAGAAATAACTGGAATAGAAGAAGAAGAATAGGAAGAAGAAATAACACTAGGAAGAAGAAATAACTGGAATAGAAGAGGAAGAATGGGAAGAAGAAATAACTGGAATAGAAGAATAATAATAGAAGAAGAAATAACTGGAATACAAGAAGAATATTAGGAAGAAGAAATAACTGGATAGAGAGAAGGAAGAAGAAATAACTGGAATAGAAGAGAAGAATAGGAAGAAGAAATAACTGGAATACAAGAAGAATAAGGAAGAAGAAATAACTGGAATAGAAGAGGAAGAAGAAGAAGAACTGGAATAGAAGAGGAAGAATAGGAAGAAGAAATAACTGGAATAGAAGAAGAAGAATAGGAAGAAGAAATAACTGGAAGAACAAGAAGAAATAACTTAGGAAGAAGAAATAACTGGAATAGAAGAGGAAGAAGAAGAAGAAATAACTGGAATAGAAGAAGAATAATAATAATAGGAAGAATAAATAACTGGAACAAGAAGAAGAAGAAGAAGAAGAAGAAGAAGAAGAAGAAGAAGAAGAAGAAGAAGAAGAAGAAGAAGAAGAAGAAGAAGAATTTTTCAAATTAGAAAAAAACTTGTGATCTTTTTATTATGAAGTTGAGAAAATTGCGTGCCCTTGTCATTTAACAAGAATCTTTATCATTTATTCAGTTCGACACAAACAACATTTTTTGTGTTATCTATATGCTACTTATCTTTTAGTAATAACATCAGAAAATTCATTTGCAGACATGGAAATATGCTCTTCAATCAAGATTATAAATTAGATAATTTTCATAAATGTGTATATAAATCCTAAAACACAATTCTTTGTTCAATATCATTAGATATATCTTGTGTTCTGAACAATTAATTAAAATATAAAAACATAAATGAACAGTCTACTCTGCATTTAATAATCTCAAACAAGCGGTCAGTTTAGTGTAGTTGGTAGAGCACCCGTCTAGGAATCGCAAGGTCTTTGCTTCGATACCGGTCCCGGCCAACTAAACGCATGAGTAGCAGAGATTTTGTAATTTGATCTGTGGGGTAAAGTTGGAAGCTGACGGTAGGTGTGGCGCAGCACCTCAACAAAAATCATCCCTGCTCTATCGCTAGCGAAAAGGGGATAGAGTCCCTTGCTGTCATGCTGATACTGACAATAGGCCACGAGAAAACCTATGTAGTAGTTTCCGATTCTTTAGATCCTTATAATTTTGCTCTACTTTTTGTATTGTGCACTTTTTATATATTTAACGTTCACAACCATTCAGAGTTTCTTCTTTTATCTATTCATCATCTAGGAGGAGTTCTTTATTCTTTTTTTAAATTTATTTTTTATCAGCTTGCATATTTCTTCAATTGCGAACTGTGCCATCTATTCTTTCACGCGGTCAGAGTTTTATATATATATATATATATATATATATATATATATACATATTCTACCCACCTCCCTCAACTTTCTTCTTATCTGATTTCCTTCTCATCCTCCCCAAAGATTTCCCTATAAACCAATCAAATTCTTTCCCTCACCTCAAAACTTACCCACCTACCTACTTCCCGTTCTATAAAACACTTGTATGATCCTGATAATTCAATAAATGCTGAAGACGCCGAGTTCAACTCCAGCGAAATATACTACACATTTTGTCTGAGTTTTGTTCTTTCATTCCTCTTATTTTACCTCATATATATATATATATATATATATATATATATATATATATATATATATGTGTGTGAAGTTTGGCAAAGAGATATATTCCTATGTCATCCTAGTTGTATGAATGTAATAATCTATGTTGTTATTCATTATAACCGATTTTTAATTGTAGAAATTCAATTTTGGTGCA
Organism: Doryteuthis pealeii; assembly: GCA_023376005.1. NCBI lineage: Eukaryota > Metazoa > Mollusca > Cephalopoda > Myopsida > Loliginidae > Doryteuthis > Doryteuthis pealeii. Next base: position 116,111,032 of record CM042145.1, read on the forward strand.
AATGTAATTATATCGATTTAAACAATTTATACATTCCAAAAATCAAAACTGTTTTTGAAAAAAAAAAAAGAAGCTTCACTGCATTCGATAACTGAATAATAAATAAATTCTTATCTTTTGCGTCTTTCACAGATAAGACGTCATCGTTTTTGCGTCATATTATTTCATTAATTCTTTAACTTTCCAATTATTTGATTAATTCATCACCACATTTTGTGACGTTTGAGACGCACATCTTTAGATGTCAATATCACCTCAATTTCAATATTTGAAGGTTAAAGTTGGAGGTTATTCTTGGGTTCTACGAGCCTCTCCAGAGGAATATCTAAAAGTGTTTTTGTTTGGTTGTTTTATGGCATAGCTACTAATGCAGAATAGCGTACAATAGCTCAGTCAGTAGAGCATATGACTAGTAACCACAAGATTCCGGGTTCGATACCGACCCTCGCCAGCTCAGCGTATGAGTAGCACAGGGATCTGTGCGGTAAAGTGAGTAGCTGATAGTAGGTGTGGCACACCACATCAGACGCCAAAACAATTATCCTTGGTCTATCTCCATGAAAAGGGAAAAATTCCCTCGCTGCCTGACTGATACCGACTTTAGGCAACCCCGACGACTTTACTTATTTACGTATAAAAAACATTACATTTCAGGAAAATATCCGAAACTCTTGAGACGCTAGAATTAGGGTAAGAGTAAAGGTTAGTGTAAGGGTTAGGGTTAGTACACTTCGGGAGTTTCCGTAATTTAATAGTTTTTATACGTAAAATGCGATTATAATGATATCATCTCTTGCGCGCTATTCTTCATTTGTAACTACGGCATATTAACCCTTTTCGTGTAATATGAGAGTCGTCGTGTCAAAGTTTTTGCTAATTGGCCTTGTTATGTTTACGTGAAAATTGTACGGACAAATAAACAAGATTTATTCAAATATTTCACAAAGTAAAATTTCACGTCCCACACATACATAGTTCTAAATTCCCAAACTAGTTGCCAACCAAACATTTAGATCCAAATAGACCCTGCTATTTTACCTAGTGTTGAATTGGTTTGGTTTGTTTGTTTTACGGCAAATCAACCTATTTCGGGTAATGCCGAAACAAGACATTTTAATAAATGTTTCTCTCTGTCAAGTTCTTAATACTTTCTGATTGGTTATAAATCATTTTCATCAACTTCATTTGATTTGGTTTATTTAATGGTAGTATAACCCTGTTGATTATTTAATGTCAAAAATGTTAGAGTGTGAGATAAAACTTGGTACTCAAGTTTCCTTCACATTTTTGTAGATGTATTCTAAGAGTCATCTTTTATTGATAGTCATCGTATGACGTTTTTGAAACCACAGTATGTCACATTTAAAACTTTAAAAATAATAAACCGGTGATTATCGCCTTCGGGAGTCACTGAGTTCGATGAGTGGGTTATTTAATGCCAAAAATTGTTAGAAAGTGAGATAAAAGTTGGTTCTCACGTTTCTTTTACAGATATATCGAAAAATGATTAATCAGAAAATAAGTACACACACAAAATACATATACAAAAAAAATTGTAAAGAAAACTTGAATACCTACTTTTATCTCACAACTGCCTAAAAAATCCTGTTAGATTAACTTACCGTAAATACTTGTAATCCACTAATTTTATGTATTTTGTCTGTGTTTTTAAATGAAGCTTGATGTAAATAATGTTCATGTTTTGAACAACTGTCCTCATCTGTATTGTGGTATGTAAAACCATAACGTTTCGACCACTGAATACTCCGGCCTTTCACGTGTAATCAACAGTCAAACTATTAAAAATGATTTTCCAGGTAAGGTCATTACTATGCTCGGATAGAGAGGGAACACCCAAAGGAAGGCCTGAGGATACAGCACCCGAAATATTGTGTTTATACATAACACAATAAAGATGATGACAACTTCCCGAAACATCAAAATTATTGACTTTAATTTTCATTGATCATTTGAATTAAATTTGCATATATTTGAATAATACTTTTTATGATTGATTTCAAATTGGTATGAACCTTCGACAAATATACATTCTGCTTTAGGGTAGAGAACTTGCGGACCATATGACCTTTAGGCACCCCTTTTTGATCTCGATTAAGAAAGGACATGTTTTTCATTAACACCGACAATATCCGGTTGTTTTAACAGACTGTTTTTAGATTTTTTTAATTATAAAAATAACCCCTAATAAACAACTGGATATTGACGATGTAAATGAAAAACATGTCCTTTCTTAATCGAGATCATAAAGGGGTGCCTAAAGGTAATATGGTCTGAATTTTTCATGAACAGTAACATTTTTATTCAGTAAAGATGAGTACAACAGCCTGAAACATTAAAATTATGCATAAAATGTCTTTATATAAAATTAAAGTTAAAGGAAAAACCGTGCAAGAAAAAATTGTTTCCTGAAAAAAAAATCAGATTTAGATTTAAAAGAATTATCTTTCTGCATTTTAAATTCACCTTGAAGATATGCTAAAATGTTCTTTTTAGCCTAACCCATGAAAAAAAAGTTAGCTGCATTTTCTTTCAACATTTTTCTATCACTACTGGAAAGGACATACGTCTTTACATGGCGTTTTTCCACACCGATTAGATGGAGAAAAAATACAACTTGTATTTCTTTTGCCATTTGAATACATTTACGTAAAAAAAAACTTACTCAGTGGTTTAATTTCTTGTGCTCTGCGAGTTCGCACAGATTAAATTTATTTTTTTTACTTAATATCAAAGTTAGGTCTAACAGACACATGTTAAAAAATAAAACTGTAAAATCTTGTAACTTTCTTATTAATGCGCGTGTAACATTGCGAGCTTGATTAAAAGAAATGTAGTACTAGGTATATCTCTATAAGGAACTTAGCGGGATCTATTTGGAGTGTATGTATGTACGGTCATTACTTTCGCTGCGTCTGGTTCGGTATTTGCTAGGGCCTGTCAACCCGTCTAGGGTTACGACATACCTAGAGGTTAGAGAATCATGCCCATTGTACGTGTATATTTACATTTTCGTGCAGCATTTTCGTAAGAGTTTTTTTGCACATGGAACCATCAGAAATGAATAATTATAAAACATGTCTATTTTTCTCATAAACTAGACTTTAACAAAAATCTCAATTCACGATATCCTGTCTTGGATAACAATCTGGAGGTTTTTTTACAAGTGGTTGGCTGCGATTTATTAATTCCTTCATCAACTCAAAAATAGCACTTCACTTAACCAAATAATAGACTACTCCCTGGATGGAGGGTGAAAGAAAACTAATAAAGTAAGTGGTGTTGTTTTCGGTGACCTCGTGTCTGACTTTTTCCAATTCTTTCCTTGTTACGGACTCATCTTCGTCTCTTCCTCTCGTATTTTACTCCATCAACTTCCTTCAAGATCCCGTTGTGCAGCAGCCAGTCACTTTAGCTCATTCAGTTCATATCTGTACTACGTATGTACTTTTATTGGCAAAATAATGTGTTTACTTGTAGGAATATATATTAATCTATGACATACTTCGCGGGAACGTTATTGGAATAGTTTTAAATATGAATAAAATGATGGTTATAGCGTGATTAATTTCATGTCACACTTTGTCTGAGTAAAAGTTCTTTCAAATTATTAACACTAATTTTGCTTTCCATACATAGATAATGATATACTGCACTCGACACGAACCTGACTATTTGTCTCTTGACAAGTTAATTACACTATAAAAACCTCTTAAGATATACCGACGTTTATGTAATAAAACACATGCACACATGCACATACAGACAGAGACAGACAGACAGACAGAGAAAGAGAGAGAGAAACAACGATAAAGAGATAGACATATCTACACATGCATTTACAAAGATAGACAGAGACAGAGACAGAGAGAACGAGAGAGAGAGAGAGAGAGAGAGAGAGGGGAGAGAGAGAGAGAGAGACCTATATATGCGTGTGCACTCATGCACTTTGGCTGGCTGGTTTTTACGGCATGTCAACCCTTGTCATGTTATTTTATGTTTTCTTGTTTTTATTAATTCTTGATGGGTTTTCAACATTTATTTAAAACTCAATTTTTTAAATTGTTTTTTCCAAATACATTTCGAAACTCGTTTTTACTAGCTAACCAATAGATGGGACCCTGACTGGTACTACCACTCCGGGTCAGAGTGGACCCGGTAGAATTGATGATGAAGGAGTACTCCACTTTCCCCAGTCCTCCAGAAGTGGAACCTTACCATCAGATAGTTTAACGTCATATCCATGACACAGACGTGACTAGCCGATTGATCAGAGGGTACCTCTCTGACAATCCGTCTAACATAAGTAAGGGCCAAAGAGGGTGGTTGCATGTCATGGACTGCTCAGCCACGGCCGACAGGTAACCCCATTGGAGGGATTTTACTCCTGTAGAAGTGCAGTCGGTGTATTCTAAAGCCCCAATCGATAGAGTATTATATGGCCCAAACATTCGTGCGGTCGTTTGAGAAAGAGAGAGAGCGGCGGGGGAGACCTACAAATACATGTGCCCACATGCATGTACACACACAGATAGGTATATAGATATAGATATATACGTTACTTGAAATTAATTGCATTGGAAATTCCTAGAAACATCTATACAACCAATTTAAACATGTACACAATTATTCATCCTTGGTAGCACATGGTCGATTTCCTACATAAGAAAATGTTCATTCAAGCAACTGAAGAGATTCATTGAATACTTCTTCAGTTTGGTGTCAATTTTAAAACATCCTGTCTCTAAGGAAATAAGTTGCATTCTTGAAAAAATGGCAATTTGCAGGAGAATGGTTGATTGATAATGCAAGGTGCAAAAAGGTCTCCGTCTTCAGTTGATCTTATAGAATTAACGTCGTTTTTGCACCATGAAAGGTGTCCTTAACATGCAGTCAAATAGAATCTTGTTTTCATTTTATTCAAAGAAATTGACATTGAGTGTTTTTAGATCAATTTCCATCACGTCAATTATCAGATAGATTTTTTTATTGACTTTGTCTTTCTTTTTAAATACTCCAATATTCCCATGCAAAGTTTTAGAATAAAAAATCTTACTATTCATTAAAAATGATTTACCCAAATGCAGAATGTATATTTGTACCAGGTTCATACGAATTTGAAATCATTAAAAAAAAAAAAGATGATGAAGCAAATATCTGCAATTTTTTTAAATTTTCACGCTTGGTCGGTTGGTTGGATTTTATGGCATATCAACCCTTGGTAGGTTAATTTATACCATATTCGTTTTGTTTTATTCATGCTTGATGCGTACTCATTTTTTAAACTCAATCTTTTTAAACATTTTTTAACCATTGATTGGACCCTAACAATTACTAACACTTCGTGTCAGAGTGGTCCTGGGAGTAATGGTGGTGAAGGGTTACTCTATATTCCGCAGAGTTCTAGAACTGGAACTTTACCATCAGATAGAGTTTAACGTCGTTCCAGGACACTAAGACCCTCAGCCACCACCTTCTAGCATACATATATGATAAAAACGGGTAAGGGGTTGTCCTCAGGGCAATAGGGTCGAGACTCTCCTATATGTATTAGGGCTTGACATGACCAGCCGATTGATCGGTGGGGTCCTTTCTGACCCCCTGTCTAGCCTAAGTAAGGACCAAAGTGGAGTGTGGCATGTCACAGGCTGCTCAGCCACCAGGTCCTCCCCTTAAGCAACACGGTTTGTCACCCAGTGCCGACAGGTGACCCCATTGGGAGATCTTATCCCTCTGCAAATGTGCAGTTAGTGTATTATAAAGCCCCGGTTGACATCGAATAATCAATGATAATTAGGGTGTATTAAACTCATTTTCATTTTCTTTAAATCATTTTAAGCTTATCTAATGTTTTATATGTGATGTACCTCCATGATTATCGAGGGTGTCCAATCGTTGTGAAATGGTTAGCACATTAGTTTCGTAGATCAATGTATAGCACTGTACCACTTTGGATGCACCATATTTACGACCTTGTGTCATATCCTACCTCTGGCGAACGTGTTGGGTAAAAACCTGCAGTGTCCCATTGTAGTGTAAATGTTACCAAGCTAGTCTTGCAGATCCATTACTAATAAATAGCAAGTATGATCCCCGCTGTATGCTCATACTTGCGACCATGTATCACATCCTATCTGTGGCTAATGTAAAATAATGAGATGTGAAAATGACGAAAAACATAAAATTTAGTTGCAGATTAAAAAATGTCGGCGGGGTGGCCTAAAATAGGTATCAGCCAATCAGCGGGGGGGGGGTATCCAATTTTCAGTAGCACTAGGATATTGTTTTGGCGTCTGAGATGGAGCGCCACATCTACCATCAGCTCCTTACTTTACCGCACAGGTCCCTGTGCTACTTATACGCTGAGTTGGCGAGGGCCGGTATTGAACTAATAAAATTGTGGTTTCTAGCCGAACACTCTACCGACTGAGTTAACCCGGCCCTTAATTGTAGACAACAGTGGAATTTAACTGGAATTTGTTAAGCGTGTGATTGATGACCTGTAATGATAGGGTCCATTTATCAGTTGAATAGAAAATATGTTTAAAAGAGAAAAATTGAGTGTCTCAAACATTTTCGGCATAAAATTACCCAACAAAGGTTGACATGCTGTAATTCCAAACCAATATATATATATATATATATATATATATATATATATATATATATGTGTGTGTGTGTGTGTGTGTGTGTGTGTGTGTGTGTATGTATGTATGTATGTATGCACATGTGTGTCTAAAGAGAGTGAAAGAAATATATACTCAAAACAGAATAGTTTGAATAACTTGGCTCCTAAGATTCCATAGACGGTAAAAAAAACATTTAAAAAATGCCTTCTACTTATTCAATTTTTAAAATTAATGCAAATTGTAAAATAGTCCTTCAATACCCCAATTAAACGGTAATTTGTATTATAAAAAATAAAATTAACAAAAAACAAACAAAATAAAATTGCAGATCATATTTGTTATTTTATGAAGTTAAAGTTTTTTATGTGAAATATTTCAATGAGATTTGTAGAAAAAGATTTTAGAATAAACTAATTCCAAATGAGATATTTATAGATATCACCTGTGTTTTTGTCCGTATTATAAGATGCAAATAAGAAATTCTACGAGATAACAATTGAACATCACTTCCTTGAGGAAATACTTATGAATCTAATTGGTAATGTTTGAAGAAGAATACTTATTTTGAGAAGACAATTCATTTATATATCATTATTCTTTTTTTTTTTGTACTTTGTAAATTTTAATTCTTTATGATTATTTACGCTTGCAGCAAAATCACTTGGGACTGCTTATTGCTTCTTTGTAGAAAACTTTCTTTCCACATAGAGAATATTTTATTTTTATTTTACGTTTAAAATATTTCCTGGATACACACATTATACACCAAACTGTTTGACGGCTTAAGGAGATAAAAACAATTTATATTATTATATATATATATATATATATATATATATATATATATATATATATATATATATATATATATATAATGGTTAATATGGATGATATATTTCTAAGAAGAGAGATAGATAACATTGATAGAGAGATTATTTTGAGTTAAGATCGCGTGGAATAAGAATCAACATCTGGTTACTGATAGTTTCTAGCCTATGCGCTCTCCAGAACAATATATATATATATACATATACACACACACACACACATATATATATATATATATATATATATATATATATATATATATATATAAGAATTGTATTCACCTATCTGAGGATTGTATAATAGACATGAAATCTGAGTAACGGTAATGTAATCACATGATCTTGTATTTTAGTTTTTATATGCAAAAATGTTTCTTATTTGCTATGCTTCAATATATATATATATATATATATATATATATATATATATATATATATATATATATATATATATATAAATCAATGAAGGTGATGAACCAAACAGAGTTTGCTGGCCTTGAACAGAGGTATTTACTCAAAATATTGGTGGCTACGAAGAGCAAACCACGTGGAATCTACAGATGAATGTGTGATTTCTAGGAAAAGCATTAGTGAAATAAAATGTGGTAAATTTTTAAGAAGTTAGAAATGGTTCATCCATGCTATCTGGTAAAATATACATGTATACCATACGATAACACATTTTATCCAATATACTTTTGTACTATAGCATAACACTTTTCTTTAAGTTGATAGGACATTTTAAACATTTTGTCCACCCATTGTACATGGAAATCGTGCTGTTTAGTGCTTTATTTCTCATCAGACTTCGTAAAAAATAATTGGCAGGTGTTCATTTCTGCGACTGATATCAGGTAGTTTTAAGAAAAGTAAAAAATCTACTAATAGTTCAAAGAAATTCCAAGATGATTGCAAATGCGGCATACAGCAGTTTTATTTGGGGGGGGGGGCATCTTTAGATAGTGTTTCACTAAAGTAAAATCTGTCTCTATTGAAACAAACTGCGGAGACAGTAAGAATAAAAATAGAGAATATAAAATATATACATGAAGAGTTACAATAGAAGATCTTTCTAGACAACTGGCCATTTCCTTGGGCAGAGCCCACAACATTTGTCATGACGATCTTTATTATTCTAAGATCAGTTGTCATTTGGATTCACCAAGATAACGCGAGCCTCATATTGCATCAAGAATAATGTAGACTATCAGTTAGGTTGGTTGTGAACGGTTTTCAAAACCTCTCTTACAGTCCAGGACTCCATTGCTTTACCACCCCCAACTCAAGCCTCAAAGAATTTCCCTATTAAACACCCATGTTAGTATGAACAAATAATAGTTTTATCAGCAAACTCAATCATTTGGACTGAATATCTGAAAATATTCTGAATTAAAAAAATTGTTAAATATTAAGAAATTATAATTCCCTACTACATACAATAGTTCAGAAAACTTTCAGCAAATTAAAAAGGCAAAGTCCAAATGCATTGGGAAAAGTTGCCAAAAACGTAAGTCAATTTGAATAGCCCTAACTCATATTCAGCCCAGAAAACTAGAGCAATAACCAATGTGTGTCATGTATTTGCAAATATTATTTCCATTATCTTGTGGAAACGACTGGTACTAAGTATTTGAGATAGATATTTACACACATGTGTGTGTATATATATAAAGTGTATATGTGTGTGCGGGTGTGTTAACCCTGGTAAACGACTGATACTAAGTATCTTATATACCCCCCCCTGCAACTCTACAGAGGGATAAGAACCACTCTCGGTGGAGCCATCTGCTGACAGTGGGTGGGGACTCGTGATGCTTAAGTACGGAATCCTGGTAGCTGAGTACTAATGAAAAGCAACATTCCAATTTGGCTCTTACTTAGGCAAAGTGGTCAGAAAGGCCTCCTCCGATCAATCGGTTGGTCTCGTCAAGCCCTAGCACCTATATGATTTTCCCCACCCTATTGCCATTATGGTAAGGCTCGGCGCTTTTTATCATATATGTGCTAGAAGGTGAGGTGTTCCTGTCTTTAGTATGGCATTAAAATATCTGATGGTGATGTTCCGTTTCTGGAGGTCTGAGGAATGTGGAGTACCCCTTTATCCCCATTACTCCCAGGTCCACTCTTCATGTGTGAATATCGCATTGCAATAAACTATCCGTAAACTGGTGACGTTGAATCCATGACCACGCTTCCTTGACCTATATATGAATGATCTATCAATGATGTTGAGCACTGTTTACCTATGAATATAGCAGCCTCATTTTCTTTATATATATATATATGAAGATAGGAGGGAGGTAAGGTAAAAGGAAAATTGAACAAAAAATAATGACTCAAACAAGTAAAAGTAGGAGATAAATATTTCGTTCTTCTTTACGCGAAGAACATCATCAGTCTAACTTTATTCAAAACAAAGTACGTACATTGCTTTGAATAAAGTTAGACTGATGATGTTATTCATGTAAAGAAGAACGAAATATTTCTCTCCTACTTCTACTTGTTTGAATCATTATGTTTTGTCCACTTTTCCTTTTACCTTACCTATATATATATATATATATATATATATATATATATATATATATATATATATATATATATACTGACACAATCACGCTTATTTTTAATTACAATTGATAAAGTAAAACTTTAGTGCATTTGAAAGTCTGCGTCATTATTATACGTGTGTTCTGTGCCTACATACATACACACGCGTACACACAGGCCTACACACACACACACACACACACACACAATATATATATATATATATATATATATGTGTGTGTGTGTGTGTGTGTGTGTGTGTGTGTGTGTTAAACGACAAAAATGGTGCATGCGTGCTGTCGTGCGAATTAAGAGAAAAGAGACAATAGAAGAAAGACATTTCGTTATGCAGGCTTCTCTACGGAGATAACGAATGACAGTCCGGTCTCGTTGTGATTGATTGATAGCGGGGCTGTCATATTTGCAGCGTGTTGCTGGCTTCGAGCTGACTTAACTCTGAACAGTCGGTGGTGTTGCTGGAAGAATCAATTCAATAGACTACGCCAATGTTCGGCACCGGGTCAGTGGCGCTGGTGTCTTCAACATCTACAACCAGTGACAGCCTCCTCGCTCTCTAATCGTTCAGTTGGAGAACGGTGCGCTTACGTGTCCGGCTTCCCTGTAGATATGCCAGTTAGAGATTATGCACATAAATACATGCAGACGCAGACGCACAGATACGCATATATATGTGTGTGTGTGTGTGTGTGTGTGGAGAGAGAGAGAGAGAGAGAGAGAGAGAGAGAGAGAGAGAGAGAGAGAGCACGAGATGTCAAGAGGGAAAGTGTGAGGGAGAGAGAGAAAGGGACAGGGAAAGAGTTAAATTATTTTTTGGTTTTTGCAGTGAATTATAATCATATGCGTATGTTTGCATATACTTGTGCGGGTAGATAACATCCCCCACATATATATATATATATATATATATATATATATATATATATCTGAACTGTAGATATGGATGTTAGAGTTTCTGTACATAAATAAAGGCATTCTCCCACGCACATAAACACACACACACACACACACACAAACACACACACATATATATATATATATATATATATATATAGAGAGAGAGAGAGAGAGAGAGACAGACAGACAGACAGACAGACAGACAGGCAGAAAGGGAGAAAAAGAGCAAAAACATTAAATCTTTTCGAGTGAATTATAATTATATGCATATATATATATATATTTATACATGACTATATATATATATATATATATATATATATATATATATATATATATATATATATATATATGACTATATATATATAAACATACTCATACATACATATATGACTATATATATATATACATATACATACGCATAAACATACATGACTATATATATATATATATATATATATATATATATAATGGAAAAAGTGACTTACCGGTGAATATGGTCACGATAGTTATATGGTGCAGAATTCAGTGAGATAAGTCGGCGATATAACAAATACAAAGTACTCAATACGTTAGTAGAGCAAATCTATTACAATATAGGTACAGGTGATAACCTACACGAGTTTCACCGATTAATTCAGTGGATTTAACCCTGAAGATCCTTATGTTGAAACTCGAGTTGGACAAAATAATGGAACCACCTAGAATCTTAGGATCATAATTTTAATCTCATATATAACCATCATACGTTTGTTTTGTTTTTTTGTTTTTTTTCTTTCATTATTAATTTTCCTCATCTTATTGTACAAAAATTGGTGTTTTTTTACAGATCTCATTAAAAGAAATTAATCAAAATTCATTAAAATGGCAGATCTATCAGACCTTAAAAGAATTGAACCACTTAAACCCTCTTTCATGGGGCCGAAGAGATAATAGTCTGAGGTAAACATTATGCCAGTGACGAGGAAGTGAAATCTGTAGTGAAGAAGTGGCCCAATGAATAGTCAACAGAATCTTTCGTAGGTGGAACATTGCTATTGAGAGAAACTGACTGTGGAAATGTAGGGATGTGATCCACAGAGGACCAGCTTCATTCTGATGTATGATACATGTTTCTGTGTTAGTAATTATACCTGTCCTAAACAAAACGGCATTACTTTTTTACCTCGTAGAAAAGATCGAAAAGAAACTAATCAGATAATATATGTCCGTCTTGTTCAATGCAGTCTGCATATATATATATATATATATATATATATGTGTGTGTGTGTGTGTGTGTGTGTGTGTGTGTGTGTGTGTGTATACAGATATTTATATACGTAAGCTTATCGTGCTATTTATAAGTAACTTATGATTTGTTTATATAGATATATCAAATTCATGCTAAATATATTATTATTATCATTATACTAAAGCTGGGGTAAATCAATGATTTTTTGCTAAAGGTGTTTTACCCATTTAATGAAGAATATATATCCCAAAATATTCCTAAGTTACGTTTGAAAAAATCCATTTTATTTTGTTCTAATTTTTTGTAATTTGCAATTAAGTCAAAAACCGATCTGTTTCTTACTTCATATTCTGCCTGTCATTTTCTCCCTCTCTATATATACCTGGATTATTTACTTCTTATACATTACTCTTCTATGTGAGGTAAAGACAGTGATTGGAGTGTGTAAAAGAGAGATTTACCGTCCCACTTTATTTGTATCTTAATTTACAGCAGCTAAAATCTGGCTTACGTATAAAGTGAAGTAACTCTATTAACTTAATAGAAAACTTTAACAAAATAATTTTAATGTTGACTAGTTTTTTTTTTTAATCTCCGGCTGTTTTTCTTTTTTAAAAATTTAATTCGCTTTGAAAACAAACTTTCTTCCTGATCACGATAATATACCCAGAACTCAAAGGGTGACCAAACAGGTCACATTATATATATATATATATATATATTTAATATATGTTTGTGTGTGTGTGTGTGTGTGTGTGTGTGTGTGCGTGTGTGAGAGAGCGGGGAGAGAGAGTGTGTTTTTTTATGTTTCTCTATGATAGCTAGTATTCTTTGTGTTTGTTGTTGGTTGGTTAGCCTCCTTCCGTCTACGAAAGCCGATGGAGTAGTGTCCATTTCTTTTTAACTACGTGGTCTGGGCGGGTTTACATGGAGGACTAACTATTGCCCAAGCAGCAAATCCCCCTCTCTACACTGTCACTGTGATCCAAAGGAGAGGTAAGGAACCAATACAGTTTGGCAGCGCTAGTATCACATGAGTTGCTAGGTAGCGCTGGATTTCAGCATCACACCACCTAAGGGACTCCGGCTCCTGATTTATTTTCGGGGTTTATTCCCCTATCCCTTCCTCGGGATGAGGCAAAGTCACTAGGCAGCGGAGGTTTTGTGTCGGACATGTAACACGTATATTTGATGTTCTCCTGTCTACACAACTGTGGGGTTTCTTGCCACTACAATTTCTAATAAATCGCAACAAGAACCCGTGCTTAACATGTAAGTCAAAACTCTTTGCTTTAACAGATCACTTCGTGAACATTTAACGCTAAAGACGTTTTTATGTGTGTGTTTTATTCTAATCATTATCTAAAAGGCAAATATCAAAAAGACAAGATTTCATCTGACCTTGGCTAATTCTCTCAACCTCTTCCTCTCTTTCTTCTTTTTTAAATGGATTTTGATTTCAAGTGATGTTATCAATTCTATTTCTAAAAAGCCTACACTTGTCTATTTTCGGATTTTACAAATAAAGTCAAATTATTTTGTATTTGAACTTTTATCTGACCTTTGTTGCCGATATCTTCCTCTGATTATCAACATTTTAATCGGCACAAGTTTGTTTGAACTGACCAGAATTAATAATCATTACCAATACGCTGGTATAGCTGTGGTCACATTTTTGAAGTCAACGATTTTCGTGAAATCTACCAGACCCTCACAGCCCTGTCGGCTGTGACTTCAAAATAAACCCACTGCAACTCTGTAGAGGGATGAGACCCCCCTCGGTGGGGCCACCTGTTGGCAGTGGGTAAGGACTCGTGATGCTTGAGCATAGAATCCTGGTGGCTGAACACTTAATGAAATGCAACATTCCAATTTGGTCCTTACTTAGGCAAAGTGGTCGGAAAGGCCTCCTCCGATCAATCGGTTGGTCTCGTCAAGTCCTAGCACCTATATGATTGTCCCCACCCTATTGCCATTTTGGCAAGCCTCGGCGCTTTTTATCATATATGTGCTAGAAGGTGAGGTGTTCCTGTCTTGGGTATGGCATTAAACTGGTGATGTTCCGGTTCTGGAGGTCTGAGGAATGTGGAGTACCCTTTTATCACCATTCCACTCTGACCCAGAATTGTTTTAGCTGTTAGGGTCCTATCTATGCGTTAATAGAAAGAAATGTGGCTGAAAAAGAAATGAAGTAGCCATCTAGTATGAATAAAACAGAAACAACTTTGGCATAAAATGACCCAATGGGTTGACGTGCCGTAAAACCCAACCAGCAAATTAACCCACTATTTTCCATGCTGGGTACAAGCGAGACTGCTTCATTCCGCCACCTTCTTATTCACTGAGAGGATTAAATAAAAAGTAATGTTCCAAAATTGCATTATTAGTTATTCACCAGCAGGCCCTCTGGTTGTACTATAGTATGGAAATTTAGTTATTACAACGTTTTATTGTATACCTAAGAGCTATTGCAAATAGTTCAATCTGTAAAAAGTATAATAACCTTGATTTAACTCTCTCTCACTCTTTTTTCTTTCTTTCCTTCTTTTCATCTTTTCATTATGTTTGATTAAAGATTAGCTCCCGCTCGGTCACACCCTGTCTCAATGTTACCTTTAATTTCTTTCTTTTTTTCTTATTATATTTTCTGTGTAGCATGTCCTTTTTCTTCCCTTTCTTTCTTTATGATAAAAAGGAATAGACTATCATTTTGCTGAGGTACCGACGCACGTAAGATATGAACATTCGGTGGATTAGCAAAAGCAGATAATCAGGATTTGCATGTTTGCATTTCATCTTGGAACGATTTGGACGGTCGCATTTTAACCAGAGAGTGTTGCAAAATGATAACGGTCGTACAAGTAAGGAGCATGTGTATTGATACATAGATTAGAAATGGGACCACAACTGTACCATTGTGCCATTTTGTGAGTATAATCATTCTTAAGTTGACAAAGTTATCTTATCCTTTTCAGTATTTTTTGTCATACTGAGATCTGACCATTATCGATTCACCATGAATGTATATTATGGAGAAATATCCCAATTTCAGAATGGCCTAGCTACATCACACAAGGAATATGTTCGACTAACGACACCAGTCTGTTCAGTTGAGTCTTTTGTCTATCGTTATGGTCGTCATCTTTGCAGATTTTATCACCATTGTCTGTATCCAATGAGTTGAGGTCATTCAAAGCATAATCTTCATCATAAACTATTTTATCGTCATCAAACTCGAGAAGTTTAGACAACTCTTCTCTTGTACTTTTGTCCATGAATGTTATTCGCCACTTTTTCACTCCTGAAAACCTAGATTATCCGACTACCATGTGGATAAGATAAAATTGCTTCGAATGGTGAGGCTCTGCTTCTGGTAATCTGAAGGAATATGGAATACCTCTTTATTGCCATTAATCTCAGGTCCACTCTATCCTGGAGTTAGGGTCCTATTTATTGTTGCATAACATCTTAAATTCACGACCGGGAGTGTAGATCAAAACAGGGTGAAGGGATGTTCATCACTCCTCCTGTATCTTTCCATTAACCGTTATTTTAAGATCTATGCTACTGTACATAATTAACAGGCCACCCATCAGATATGTAACACTATCGTTCAAATAGATATGTTTAAAACCATTCATATTTGACACGACCGTGTGGCACAGTGGGCCCAGAGGGGGAAATATTGGAAATAGTATAATATCTAGGGTTAAAATAAGCTCCTGATAATGGTTGAGGGCTCGTTGGAAGCGTTTACTAAGCCAATTTCAGTGAATTAAGCATTTTTCAAAATTTTCGAATTTTAAGGGATCTGGGCCCAAATTGCCATATTTGGGTTTGGGGCTAAAAACGCGCCAAATACACGTTTTCGGACATATCTCACCTTAAAATAATCCCCTGCTATTGGTTGAGAGCTCGTTGGAAGCGTAATGCTAAGCCATTTTCTATGCAAAAATAATTTTCTTAAAATTACAATTTTTGTGGGATCTGGGGCCAAATTATCAAACTGTATTTGGGCATTTTTGGCCAAAAAAAAATTTGCAGGTGTATCTTCCCGAGGGTCAGCTGGAAGCGTATCATATTGAAAAGAAAATTGAATTAAAATAAATGAACTTCTTGAAACAATGAATTAAAAAAAATCACTTTATTTAACAACACAAATCATCAAGCAGAGCATCATCATTACTCAGAGGACCAAATATTGGGTTGGCTTTCCTGCAGTATCTGGTCAAATGTCCATACTCAGTGCAATGTATGCAGTACGGTTGCGCTTGGAGCCGGATGTTGTTAACCTTTGAATCTGATCCCAACCACAATCTGTTGATGACATCCTCCAAGTTGTCAGACTGAGAAGTCTTTCGAGACAATTTAAGGCGGATTGATCAAATCGCTTTGTTGTTGGCTTCCAAACCGGATTCATCAAAACATTTCAACCCACGACTGTCGTTCATCTGAATGAGTTCCCACGAGTGGATGAGGAGTTTTTATTGGGTTGGTGGGACACTTATCCACGTTTCATCTTCTGGTTTTGCTGATTTCTTCTTCTGTGGGGTGGGGAAGCTTTCGAGGTAGAGCAGGTAAAGAGTGGTACAAAGGTTTTTGTACTCTTTGACGCTGATGAGAACAATCGTAAAATGACTGAAAGATATTGTCTAATCTGTGTCATCACACTTTGAAATCGATCGGTTAACATCTGGATGACGATTTCTCTTCCACCATGATGCAAGATACGTCTGGCAGTGTTTCCGGTTGTGGAGGTTCCTCCTTTGCCTCTTCCATCAGGGAAGTCCCATCTCTCCCCTATCACCTCCTCGCGTTGCTTCTGTATCGCCTTTTTGGAATCTTTGAGGGGTTGGTGATAACGAGATGCCTCTGATTCCGTCCATTCGAACACTTCGGCTTTCAGGTGGACAGCAATCTTCATGTAATGGTCGAATGTTCGTAGCAATGTATGGAGAACTTGTACCGAGATCACTTCATGATTTGAAATTGGCTTGTTTGTCAATCCTTTACGTGTTTCATAATCATTGCGACGTTTTACAATGTTACCATCATCATCTCCCACCTCTTCAAACAAGGAGTGTAAGTCAGCAACTGTTCGGGTGATTTCGAACCCTGCTTGTACGATGGCTGCATCATAACAGTCAGCTCTGGAGTGGTCGCACATGTCACAGTATGCTCCACCGAGGCCCAGGTACAAGTTGGCAGACTTATGAGATAAAAGGGTTGGTTTTAGGTCAATTTTTGGATTTCTTAGGTCAAAAAACTTACCTGTGTGAATTTGCAGCCTCAAAACTTGAACGAAACTCGAAATATTGGAGCATATGTTAATGTATAAATGTCGCCGGGATTACGAATCTCGTTTGTTTTTTTGAAATCATGACTTTTGTGTAAAATTCATTTTTTCTAATTGCCACAAGTCAGATTTAATAAGTTTGGGATTTTCTAAGGCATTGTGACCAATATTTTCAGAAAATATACCCTGGAGCAAATCTGGCTTATGGCATTTTGAAATTTTGACGGTTTTCCGTCGAATTTTCGCTGAAAACACGTTGAATTTATGGTTAAATTTTCATAAATCGGCAAAAGTTTTGACCGAAAATCTTAATTTTTTGGCACTTGAAGTGTCTGAAGTCTAATAAATGATTAAATTCAGTAAATTAAGATATTATTTTTGGTTGCTGAGAAGAAATTTGGATAATTGGGCACAGTTTTGCCATTTTATAGCTCTTAATTGGTAAATGGGTAAAATGCAACATTTATGGAATAGGCTAAGATAAGGTAACCTTGAAAACGATGTATCGACAATCTTCAAAAGCTCATCATTTGTCATGGAGTTGAGCTTTTAACTTGATTTTTTTTGGAACTTGAATTTTTTTCTAGTTTCACAAAAACTAAGACCCATAAATGTTTGATGGGGGGTCTAATTTTGGCAATTTCCATGCTCCAGTCCACTGTGTATGGTAAGTGTCTATTACGAAACAACTACAAAAAAAATGTAGATATGAATGTACAATGAACGTGACTTCCTAACCTCTAGGTATAAAATAACCCTGGATGGTTGGAAATTTCGGTAAAACAAATCGATCAATGCACTAAATTATGCTAGTCAGGACCAGTTATCGTGTGGATATGAACACTTCTTTTGGAAAAACGAGTTCGATCCTTGCCGGATGTCTTGCGGCCTTGTGTCATATGCTATGAGTTGGGTAAATATTTACGAAAACAGTTTTGAATTATTGGCATAGATATAAATGGTTTAAATGTATAATCTTGATATTTCGGCTTGATGCCCTCCTCTTTATTGTGCTCTGTATAAACACAGTCTTCAGGTTACTGTAACCTTGGCCTCTCTTTAGGTGCGTTTTAATTACCTTAAATTAAGTCATCATCAGACTATAACCTTGAATTCAAACGTTGTTTCGGATCTGAATCCTTTAATTGTGTTTATACGTACCAGAATAAAGATGAAGATAACAGTCTGAAATATCAAAATTGTTTTTTTCCAGCCTCATCTCATAAATACTTACAAATATATAAAAGGTTTTGTTGTACCAGTAAACTGATAATACATGTTGGTGCATGCTCTACCGGTTTATTGATACGGCGATGAGCAGAAACCAGAAAATTGAATCACGTACTAGAGGTTCAATAGATGAAGGTATGATAGCTTCTTTTTTTATTATTATATCCTTATCAACAAGATGAACACGTCATATTTTCCGTATTTTCTTCTCTTTTCCTGCTTGGCAATTGGCCGGGTTTCAAAATTGCTTAATTTCCTGGATCGCTTGAAGCGTTGAACAAAGGGTTGCGGAGAGAAATTGGGGACGTGGTTGCCGGAATCTCTCATCGATTAGAAACGTTTTTGGATTTGGAATAAAACCCGTTGGTATTTCACCTTACAAGAGTTGCGATAACAAGAAGAACAACAATAATTTTACAAAAGGATGGAAGAAAAAAAGAAAAAGGGAAGAAAAGTAATGTATGAGAAGAAATAATGCCGAATTGGAATTGAATCTCCTCGGGGGGTTCCAAGGATCCAATTTAAAAAGAAAGTGGGGGGAAAGGAATACATGCAGGTTTACCGAAAGGCCTGAGAAAAGAACGGCAGATAAAAATCTATCAAGCGTATCGATTTCATGAGTTTTAATGACAAGGTTCCGAAAAATCGATTTCGGGGAAAATCGATGAGTGCGGGTATCAACGTGACGTGGTGGGTAGAAACACGTGTACGTAAGATGAGACAAGAGAAAAAAAGAAATGAAGGGTAAGAGAAAGATACAGAGAGGGAGATGTCTGAGAGATGAATTGGAGGGAAAGAGATAGGATGAGATACATTAACAGGAAGATAGAGCGAAAGACAGAATGGCAGATAATACGGGGAAAATAACATGGATTAAAACGCGGAAAGTTTATTTCTATATTACTCGATAAAATTCACAAAACTTTATTTATATATTGATCTATATGCACTAAAGAATAATAAACGTAGAAAGAAGTATATATATATATATATATATATAATATATATATATATTATATATATATATATATATATAAAGAGATAGATAGTTGATATTAAAAAAAACTTTATTTATGATCTGTATGAACTAAAGTACATACTCTTGGAAAGAAGTATATATATATATATATATATATATATATATATATATATATATATATATATATATATATATAAAATGTTTGGTGTGTACGGGTCGACTTATAACTCCGAAAAGAGAAGTCACTCAGATTCGAAATCTTGCATACACATTAATAATCTTCTAACTAAGAAACACAACACATTTGTTTATTGATTTTTACTGATTAAGGGGTATAATTAATTAAACAAAATCAACGGTTTTCGGAACTGGTCGTATACCAGCTGCTGTTGATAATTAAATATTGCGCTCTGCCTGCTTTAGCGTATGAGGATGAGTTTTGTTGGGTGGTACTGTATCTTATTCCCAATAAAAGCTGGTTCTTTCTTCTTGTGGGCTAGTAATCTGAAATGGAACTTGAGGATCGAAAAGGAACGGAAGAGGAAAGAGACAAAGACAAGAGGTAGTTTTACGACTCAGGCTTTATTGAACAGGGCATAGTCGTCTGTAGCGAAGGGACATGCCTCTTGGCTAGAAAAACGACTGCACTCAGTTGCGGCCTCAGTTCGAATGACCGAGGTATTCTTTTGGGAATAGGGATTGAGTCCTTTTTGTCGGACATGTGCAAAGGGGTTCTTCCGGTCAAGGCCCATGGGAGTTGGGTTGTTTTTTTTATTTTAATTTTAATTTTTTTTCGTATTTTTTAAATTCCCACAAGCGACACCAGCCGTTTAGTTTAATTTTAGTAAACAAAATCGCATTCTAAGCAGTTCAGCTCGGAATTTCTTGCATCAGTCTTTAAAATATTTATTTGGTTAGAAAAAAAAGAAAATAATCTTTCTAAATATGTAATTTGTATGCGTTTTTATCCTTTGAATTATTTACAGCGAATTAAAAAACAAAATAACAAATTGAACGAAAACTCAACTTTTTTTTTTAATAGATTCGTTTTAGAATAAAATTATCTAAATCTAAAACAAATATATTAATAAAAGAAATGTTGAGTTATGAATGAAATTTTATTATTTCATTTTTAATCAGTATAATAACCAAACCTTTTTTGAAAGAAACTATTCATGAAATAAACATTATCAAATTAATACGCGAAATATTTTACCTACAAATAAGGTAATGTTTAGTTATTAGCTTCCTTGTAACTTTTAGAGGTCGAAAATTGAAATAAATTCAACTGATACATTTTTAGTGGAATTAAGAACTGAATTTAAATGTGTCACATGTACCAAAGAGTTTATGAAAAAAGAAAATACTATTATAAACCAAAGTAGAAATTGTAACACGGACAATTGTAAATATTTAGTTCTTAGCATTTTGTTACATTTTAATAGGGGAGAAAAAGACGAATAAACGAATATTTTCTAGCATTGTAAATCAAGAGGCAAAGAACAAGCTTTTTAAAAAGAATTGTTTCAAAAATGTAAACAACAAAAAGACTATTCTTAAAATAAACGAATATTATAAAACACTAATTCTTAACTTTGTTTATCGTTAAATCTTTAAACTAACAATTTACATTCGAATGAATCCAATAAATAAATACACATATTGGTTGGTTGAATTTTACAGCATGTCAACCCTTGAGTTATTTTATGCCGAAAGCGTATTTGTTTTATTCATTATTGTTGGGTATTCAATTTTTTAAATTGATTTTTCATCTATTTACCTCATAGATTGGACTCTAACATATACTACCAGTTCAGGTTAAAGTGGACCTGGAAGTAATGACAATTCACACTAAAGGTTCCAGAATGGGAACCTCACCACTAGATGCGGTTTAACGTGATAATCAAGGTACTAAGACCCTCAGCAACCGCCTTTTAGCATATATATGATAAGAGGGGTTGGTAGTTTGCAATAAGAGCGATACTGTCGGCACAATAATATAGGTGCTAGGGCTTGATGGGATCAGCCGATTGACTGGGATGGGGGACTTTCCCACCGCCCATCTAGCCCAAGTAAGGTTCAAAGTATAGTGTAGCATGTCATGGATTGCCCAGCCACCAGGATCACTCTATAAGCATCACGGGTCGCCACCCACGGCCTACAGGAGGCCCAATTGGAAGGAGATCTTACTCAACAGAGGTGCAGTCGGCGTATTATACAGCCCCAGCCAAAAGAGCTAAATGAATAAGGACACATTTTTAATACCTAGCCCCTTCTAATTGTTACTTTTTTAGGGGTAAAAAAGAAAATAAATTAAACGAATTTATTTTTATCACTTTAACGCAACAAGCAATAAAGAACTGATTTCAAGTTTTTGTCATATGTAAAAAAAGTTTTTCGAAA
>CM042145.1:116143109-116170609 GCA_023376005.1 Doryteuthis pealeii
TACTTCCACACTCTCTGACATTGAATTTTTAACTGCCAACCCTTCAGGCAATATATTTCAAAAATCAATTTTACACCACCCTTATTTGCTATCTTAGTATAATAGAGATTATGTAACGGTCTGTCTGAAAACATCAAAAAATCCTTAGTTATTAAAAGTATATTCTCAATGATTATGAAATATTCATTATTTAATCTTAATTAACATCATATATTACCGGTGTCTCTATTAAAGTCTAGCTGAATTAGATTTGCCGCAAAACTGTCCATATTATAAATGCATTTAAAATCTTGAAATATGGGTTATCTATCTCTAAGAAATAACGATTTACATAGTATATAATGGAAATACAGTCAATCATTAAACCTGAAGAACTCACTAATTTTTTATTATTCAAATTAAATTATTTAAGAGTTTTATAATTTGCTTGAAGCATTGTGTGTATATTTGGATTGTAGATTGTTTTTTGAAGATGCGAAAGAAAATGTACATTCATACATTAAAAACAAATACAGAAACATATAAGTTACTATCTCCACACTAACTCCGAGGTCTTATGAGGAAGGAATTTTAATCCCGAAATATTAAGGAAGAATAAAAAAAATACAAGTAAATTAACAACATATAACATATTCGTTACCTTTTCTTCCTTTGCATTGTAATAAGCCTTCAAAAACCAATATACAAACTACATTATAATAATATACAAAATACATAAATTTTAAATATATAAATTTATTAAACACAATTAAATTTTACCACAACAATTCAGCTACACTTATCATTTCGAAATTTTAAAGTTTTCCGTTAAACACAGTAAACATTCGGTTAAATCTAACTTAAAGGACCTAAATTCCACCATCGTATCAAACTGCCGAAAGAAAACAATACCAAAAATCAGGGAATAAACCGAATGTAATGACATTTTCTGTGTTGATATATTAAGGAATAAAATATATAAAAAAAATAAAAGGCGTAACACAGATTCTAAAAGATCTGTGGTCCAAAGTTAACTGATCTGAAAAAATGTAAAAGTATTTTAGATAAAATAACTGGTGCATTATATCTTTTATTCATTAATATATCAACGCAGAAAAATTCATTAATTTCGGTTAATTTCCTGATTTTTGGTATTTTTTTCTTTTGTCAAGGTAACATATGATGGTGGAATTTAGGTCCGTTAAGTTCGATTTAACCAGACATTCTTTTCATTTTTTTTTTCAAACATAAATGGTAAATTTCAATTTTTCAACAACGGAAAGGCTGAGATTAAAAAAACCCCAAAAAAACAATTCCTTTGTTTCGATATCACTTTCGAATATATTTTCAACAACATCATAAAAGCAAGCATGATCTGTTGATATACCCCAGTATGATAATTTGATTATTACAACGTTTAATATGTTTACTTAAGAGCTATTCAGAAATACTTCAATATGTAAAAAGTACAATAATCTTGATTTAACTCTCTCTCTCTCTCTCTCTCACATATCTTTTTTCTTTCTTCCCTTCTTTTCATTATGTTCGATTGAAACAGATTAGTGTTTTCGCCTCCTCTCTCAATCATTTCCCTATGCTCTTTCTTTCTTTCTTATCATATTAGAATTATCACTTCCACGCGCTCACCCCCTCTTTCTTCCTTATATTTCTTGTCTAGCATGTCCTTTACTTCCCTATCTTTCTTTCTAATGAAAACAGAAGGTTCTATTGTTTAGCAGGGGTGAAGACAATCATAGGAAATAAGATTTAGACGGATAAGCAACACCACATGATCTGAATTTACATTTTTGCATTCCATCTTGGATGGTTTGGACTGTCTCATTTTTATCCAGAGGGTGTTCCAGGATGATAACGGTCGTGCTAACATGAGTCTAATATATGAATAAACCAACATAATCATATACATAAACAGCAGAATTCGTGAAAAACAAACATGAATATACATTTCTGTTAGGTTATGTGTTCCTTTATCGTGACTCAAATGACTAAGAACAAGTTTGCAATCGTTAATTTAAAATATTAAGATATTCGAAATTTGATGCTTTTTATTTTAAGATATATATATTTTATGTATGGTCACGTAGAAACAAATCAAATGTAATGAAATGAAGATGTAAATGGAGATAAGATTAATTGAATCGAAAAATATGACATCTGAAGGGAATCAAGTGAATGTAACAGGGTTTAGGGCAGAGAAAAGTAATATTTTATTTGCTGTTAATTTTCGTTTTACTAGATATATTTTCAGTTGAGATACTGTGTGAACACACAACGCATGTATATATGCATGTATGTATATAACCAGAAAATACATACAAACAAACAAACACACACACACACACACACACACACACATATATATATATATATATATATATATATATATAGTCAACCACAGACGCTGTGTTTCGATGTATCACGTCTGTTAAGTGTGGCTAGAAATTTTGCAGGCTGCCTCCAGATGGGATTGAAACCCGGTCAATTTATTATCAGTAATGCTCCTTAACCATTCGGCCATCGTCACCGACAAACTAAGAGGGGGATTTTAACTGACACAGACACACTCATCTATTATTTATATATACTAGCAAATATATGCACCCTTCGGGTGCAAGTATTTAAGTTTTAATGTAATAAAATATCATATTAAATTAGAAAGACTAATGAAACTAAATAAGAATGCAGATAGAAATATTTGAAACAGAGGGGGGTATAATCGAAATATAGAACAACTGAAACTTACTCTTCCATCACTCTCGTCTTTCATTGTTATTTTTTCTAATTTAAGTATTTAGTTAAAAGAGGAAGTAAAGAATAAAATGACACTTATTTTTTCTTGTTAATGGATTTCATTTAAGATTCATTGAAGAGATTTTTGCTTATATTCATTAAAATAAAACCAAACAGTTAGAAATCAATAATACTAAGCACATATTTATTAAATTCGATTTTTTTATATCAATATGCAAATTAGCCTTCCCCTTCACACTGTAAACAGGTATTTTGTTGTATATATAAACATAATTGAATGTTATTAGTACGTAGATATGGTTAACAGTATTAATAATGTGAAACAATTTTATTAATAATAGCGGTTAAAATAAAAATAAAATCATTGAGAATGTGATGTCAATAACTAAGGGAATTGTAACTTGAGTAGTGATATAGTTTCGGTTACAGACAAAAAAGCACAAAATCTCCATTATAATAATAAGATATATATATATATATATATATATATATATATATATATATAAGCGAGTTAATCTAACATAATACATTTTTGCTGCAATATTTGTAGAACTGTACATGATCGTGACATTTAATATAACATACTGGATTTAGGCTATGGTACAAATAATCATAGTCTAGTTTAAAGATTAGTCTACAAAATACCTAAACTTTTATAACTATGCCCGGAAATATATTTTGGAACTATATATATATATATATATATATATATATATATATATATATATAATGTGTGTGTGTGTGTGTGTGTGTGTGTGCGTGTGTGTGTGTGTGTGTGTGGTGCGTGCGTGTGTGTTGTGTGTGTGTGTGGCGCGTATGTGTGAGAATAAACCTAAGGCAATGATGTATGATAAAAAACCCGTTTATCTATAAAATAAATGGTTTCAGTATTTCCATTTCGATGAAGGTTGCAATATTAAATTTATAATAGAATTTCCAGAGATTTTACCTCGGTAGTCTGATTCCTTAATCATATGCCCTATTGGTTTTATTGCAAAAATATGTTCAAGCTCGTAATAATATTAATACTAGTAGGAACTGTGGATATACCACAGTATGGTTATTTAATTATTACAACGCTTGATATGTTTAGTTAAGAGCTATTGCGAAATACTTCAGTGCGTATAAATAAAGATAATCTTGATTTAACTCTGTCCCCCACTTTTTTCTTTCTTTCCTTATTTTCATCCTTTAATTATGTTCAATTGAAACACATTAGCGTTATCGTTTTCGTGCTTTCACCCCCACTCTCAATCTATCATCTGGTTTCTTTTTTTTTCTTTGATTGTAATTAAATTTTTGGTGTAGCATTTCTTTTTCTTCCCTTTCTTTCTGTATAATAAACCGGATTGACCCATTATATAGCTGAGTTGACGGCACTTATAAGAAATAAGAATTCGGTGCATAAGCATCACCAGATAATCAGGATTTACATTATTGCATATTCTCTTAGACGATGTAATTTTTCAACCAGAAGGTGTTGCAAGATGATAATGGTCCTAATATATGAATAAACCAACAAGATGATAATGGTCTTAATATATAAATAAACAGCAGAATTCGTGAAAAACAGAATATAAATTTCTGCTAGGTTATTTGTCCCTTTATCGTGACTCAAATGACTAAGAACAAGTTTGCTATCGTTAATTTAAAATATTAAGATATTCGAAATTTGATGCTTTTTATTTTGAAATAAACTACTTTATGAATAGTCACGTATGAACAAATGAAATGCAATGAAATGAAGATATAAATGGAGATAGGATTAATTGAATCGAAAAAATATGACATTTGTAAGGAGTCACGTGACAGCAAAGGGAGAATAGTGTAAGGAAAAGTAATGTTTTATTCACTGTTGATTTTCGTTTTACTAGATACATTTTCATTCAAGATACTGTGTGAACACACCACGTATGTATATATGCACGTGTGTATATGACCAGAAAATACGTATACACATACACAAAATACTCGCGGGCGCACATTCACACACAGAGATACAACAGACAAAATACTCACTCACTCACACACAGACAAAATACACATACACGAGCATCCACAAAATACTTTCACGCGCATACACAATAGACTCACTCACACACAAAATACTCACACAGACTGGCGCACATACACAAAATACTCTCTCTCCCCCCCCACACACACACATGCACGCATACACAAAATACTCAAATACTCAGTCAACACACACACACACACACACACACACACACACACACATACATACACACATATATATATATATATATATATATATATATATATATATATATATATATATATATACGACATTTTTGCTGCAAGACAAAACTGTACCGTCCGGGGAACTGCACAGTACCTGATCGTGCAAATATCTTATGGTATATAAAATAGTACTTATATTTAATACAACATAATAGACTTGGGCTATGGTACAAATAATGATAGTCTAGTTTAAATATTAGTCTATAATACACCTAAACTTTCGCAACTATGTCCGAAAATATATTTTGGAATTTTTATATATATATATATATATATATATATATATATGTGTGTGTGTGTGTGTGTGTGTGTGTGTGTGTGAATAAACCTAAGGCAATGATGTATGAGAGAAAACCCGTTTATCTATAAAATAAATG
This sequence comes from Doryteuthis pealeii, assembly GCA_023376005.1. Taxonomy (NCBI): domain Eukaryota; kingdom Metazoa; phylum Mollusca; class Cephalopoda; order Myopsida; family Loliginidae; genus Doryteuthis; species Doryteuthis pealeii. The sequence continues at coordinate 116,148,500 of CM042145.1, forward strand.
GTTTCAGTATTTCCATTTCGATGAAGGTTGCAATATTAAATTTACAATGGAATTTCCAGAGATTTTACCTCGGTAGTCTGATTCCTAAATCATATGCCCAAACGGTTTTATTGCAATATGTTAAAGCTCGTAATAATATTAATACTAGCAGGAACTGTGGATATACAACAGTATGATTATTTAATTACTGCAAAGTTTGATATATTTACACAAGAGCTATTGCGAAATACTTCAATATGTAAAAAGTATAATCATTTTTATTTACCGCTCTCCAACTCATTTTTTATTTCCTTCCTTATTTTCATCTTTTCATCTTTTCATTATGTTCGATTGAAACAGATTAGCGTTATCGCTTTCGTGCTCTCTCCACACTCAATCTATTCTTCAGTCTCTTGTCTTTCTCTATATATTTTTCTGTGTCGCATTTCTTTTTCTACCCTGTCTTTATTTATAACAAAAACGGATTAGTCCATTATTTATCTGAGGTGACGACTCTCATAAGAAATAAAAATTAGGTGGATAAGTAACACCAGGATTTACATTTTTGTATTTCCTGTTGGAGGATAGTAAAAAACAAAAACAAAAAAAACCTTCAAAATCTGCTGTTCCCTATGGTTTATTTATTTATTCATCTACTTATTTTTTATTTATAAATAATTTCATTGTCTTTTTAAGTGGCGCCATTCTTTCCGTAATAAATGTCCCATATTATTTCTCTCTTCGATGCTCACCGTAAGATAACGATCAATTAGTTGTCTCTATTTCCAACTTAACAATAACTTATAAAGTTATTGCATATATTTCTGTATGTTTTGCTATCTAAACGTATAATCACATGGAAATTATCTCTTTAGCAAAAAATAAGATGGAACCTAGTCAAATCTGGGCTAAAGTCCAGTTTTCAACCTAGGTTCCATTTAAATTTCAAGACTACTATTATCCTAATATATATATATATATATATATATATATATATATATATATATATATATATATATATATATATATATATATTACAATAGATTATATATAGGTAATTTGCGGTATAAAAACATAAGAGCAAGAAATGTCTTCGAAATAAACACCAGAAGAATTATTAGCAACCTGATGATGGTGAAATAACCTGAACCCTGGATAGTTGCTTATGAAAAGCAATTATATTTTAAAAAATCAAAAAATAAATATATATATATATATGTGTGTGTGTGTGTGTGTGTGTGTGTGTGTGTTTGTGTATGCGAAGAGGCTGACTTAATAGAAAAGGTATGAGAATACACTTTTACTATATATATATATATATATATATATATACATATATATATATATAGTGGTAACTTGACTTACGAGTTCTATTCTTTTCGTAACCGAGCTCTTAACTCAATTCACTTGTATATCAAATTAATTGTCCCCATTAATATTAATTCAAATGCCATTAATCCGTTTCACACTAATATTTTCTTACGTGTTTTGAATAAGAAAAATACCACCGTACTTGAAAAAAACAAAAGGTAATAAAATAGAACATAAAAGATAAATTGGTTTTCTTAAATTTCAACAATTTTTTTTTCCTGACCTCATTTTTACTTAGCTTAATCATCTTTACTTTTTTTGGTGGGGGTGAAGCTTTTTCAAAACGCTTTTCCAACGTTCATCGACCAAACGTTTAAAAAAAAATTACAATTTAAACATAAAAAATATGTTCATGTCGAGTGGTAGTAAAAAAAGGGGGTGGTTTAGCTCGGTCGGTAGAGCACCCGCCCTAGGAATCGCAAGGTTCTTGGTTCGATACCGGTCGCCGCAAATTCAGCGCATGAGTTGCACAAATTGGGTAATCTGATCTTTGCGGTAATGTGTGATGCTGATGGTAGAAGTAGCGCTCCACAACTCAGCAAAATAAACTCCCTAGTCTAGCGCTAGCAAAAAGGGGGAGACTCCCGTGCGTTCCGACTGATACCGACAACAGGCCACTCCACCATCTTGAATTTTTTTTACTATTAAAAAAAATGTAAAACTTTAACATTTTTGTTTACTTATTGTGTAAGACGTGTGGCATTTTTTTTTAATTGGAAAGAAACTCGGGGAGAGCGTAACATCTGTTGATCCTCAGATGCGAGATTCTCTTTACGCAATTGTTTCGGCCCTTTACTCCAGATATTCTCGCTGGGGTCGGGCCATATCCGTCTCCCATCTGCTGTCCGTTTTAGCACACCTTAGGTGCGATTGTTTTCACTGGTTTCTAGCACTGTTGTGACGTGTGCTGCGGCATTGAGAAAAGCTAAGTATCCATTTCCAGTTGGGTACACTTTCCTGGTGTGTAGGTTTTTTTTCACAGCCCCAACCGGATTCGAACCCGGTCGCCGGCTGCCGAGACGAAGGCCTACACGACTACGCCAGTCTGGCACTCGCTTGAATTGGGGCAAATTAATCCTTTTGAAGTTGGCCTTTGTTCCTCCTAGATCAGATCCAACTTGAGGCCTTCTCAACTGCCTCTCCCATGGCCCTAAAAGTTCAAGTCCTGCTTTATCCAGAGATAGACAGCTGTTTCATGTAGCTGACGCCAAGCTCGATTGCGAAGACTTTGGTTTTGAATCCAGCGTCCCTCAGGTCTCTGGTCGCATTGGCGTAATTTTCTGTCCAGTAGACATGGGCATCTTCATGTAATATATATATATATATATATATATATATATATATATATGTATATATATATATTGTGTGTGTGTTTGTACATAAATAACCTACTCGTGTTTCACCATAAGAATCTTCAGGGTTAAATCCACTGAATTAATCAAGATATTCATTAATTACAGTTAACAAGTCCATTTATGTTTTCTAGCTTTCTTTTCTTTTTACTCCCTAAAGAAAACACACTTTATCTTATTTTGTTATGACACGAAAATAATCAATAATCCCTAAGATCATAGGAATAAACAAATATATTCACCAGTATAAATACACGTATTATATAAAACTTTAATCGTACATCATCCGAATCTTAATAACATTGATATAGTAATATCATAATATAATATTGATAATATAATATTTGTTATGAAATTAGAAATTTGAAGGGGATTTTTCAAAATGTTTATATTTGATTTTTTTTTGAAAAAGGAGAAAACAGAAAAAAGGCGGGAAAGAAGAAAAAAGAGGGAGAGGAGAGGAAAAATAAAAGAATATTTAGGATATATATATATATTTTAAAAAATAATTCCATATTACCATCTACATATATGTTTGTCATCCAATTTTCAAAATGACACAGCAGCGTTCATTAACTGCGAAAAACTTCAACGGTCGTAACTACATGAACTCCTGTAGTTATCTGTAATTAATCAATATCTTGATTAATTCAGTAGATTTAACCTTGAAGATCCTTATGGTGAAACTCGAGTAGGATATTTCTGTACATAGTATATAATAAATCTGCTCTACTTCCGTATTGAGCACTTTATATTTGTTATAACGCTGACTTATCCAGATAAAACATGTACCAACCAAATATTGAAACCAACCCAATTTTTTCACCGGTAAGTCATTCCATTATATATATATATATATATATATATATATATATATATATATATATAACAACAAAAAGGATGTCAATAAAATTGAAATGAAGAAATTTCCATAAATTTGATCTTCCATAAATTCCATGCTTTCGATCTCCCACAAAAAATAAAATATTTATTCAATTTTCATAAAATGTTGAAGTAAAGTTCAAGCTTAACATTGGAATAGGTTTAGCGTCGAAGAGAGACTTGACAGTTTAAAAGATTTAAAACCAGTATGGAACATTACAAGTCCTTCACCCCAACAGCACTCTGCCAAAAAAAAACAGGTTAAATGAATTCTTTTGGCGTAATAAATTTGGAAACTTAATTGTTTTCAGTGAAAGTATTAATACTAAACGTGAACTTCATGTTGTGTAATAATATTACACAAAACATATTACTAATATGATTATAAACAATATTTTTCATTGGTGTAGTAAATTTGGAAACTTAAATGTTTTTAGTGAACTTATCAACATAATCGTTTCTGGATAATGCTCGTACCTCAAATGTTAACTAGAAACAAAAACAAAAAATCAACCGTGTGTCACCTTGTAATTCATAATTTGTAGCACTCGTAAGTCATCATACCGCTATATATATATATATATATATATATATATATATATATATATATATATATATTACATTCTAGTTTATTTACTAGGTTATTATGTAATTAGTTGTCCGATGAAACTGGACGAATTTATTGAGTTACCGGTTGAAATATATTTATAATAGCCAAATGACGATTCATTAAGTGTTTCTTTCTTTTTGAAAGTGTATATATATCTGCATATATATATATATATATATATATATATATATGTGTGTGTGTGTGTGTGTGTGTGTGTGTGTTTACATATACAGTTTGTGTATGTGTGTGTGTGTGTGTGTGTGTGTTAAAAGTAATTATGTTGAAGCAGTGAAACTTTTATGTGATTTCCTCCAAAAACACTTTTTTTCTTTTATGACAATTGTTCGCGAAGAAATCCTATAGAAAATATATAAAATCAAATGAGTTTTTTTTCTTCTTTTTATCAAAAATGAATAATAATTTCAAGCTACATTAAGCTTTAAATTCTTTTTTCTATAGGATTATTGTTCTAATAAACTATATTTCTATTCATGAGAAATGGACTCAAATATGAGCGTTCCCTAAGAATCGTACATTTACAAAGTATGATTTCAATTGTTTTTGTTTTTTTTACAATATCTACAGAACAACTTAACTTATCAGAAACCCTCAATTCTGCCAAACTGTAGTTGTATTAGTGCTACTGTATGGTTACATCATTTAGGCTTTAACAAACGCCTAGAGAATAAGCTAGATAGGGGTTATACAAAAATGCTGCGAGTGATCTTAAATAAATCGTAGAAACAACACCCCAAAAGGGAGCAGCTGTACGGACATTTCCCACTTATGACACAAACCATTCGGGTGAAACGAACAAGACATACTCGACACTGCTGGAGAAACAAAGACGAACTCATAAGCGACTTTTCTACTGCGGAAACCAGCACATGGACATGAAAGTGCGGGCCGTCCAACAAAAACTTGCATTGTCCTTCTCTGCGCTGAGGGCAATAAATGATAGAGACGGTTGGTGAGTGATTGTCATGGATATCCGTGCTATTAGTGCGACATGATCGTGATGATTCTAGACGCAGACAAAGTACAACATATTTTTAAAATACAAGAGCATACTTCCAAAAAAGGATTTAAAGTTTGAAATAAAGCCGGAAATAGATAGTCATCAGTTACGTTTGATTTAAAACGTAATGTAGAGGCCAAGAAAGGAGAAGACCTTTACTGTCTTATCGGTGCAAATTAGAATATGCTCAATGTATCTTTTGCAGTGGGATAACACCTTACAAATGAAGCGCCCTGGGTATGAAACAAAACTGCGTCTCCAAGGCTCAAGATCAAGAAAATGTAGTTTACTCCTTCATTGTTATTACTCCCAGGTCAACTGTAAATGATTTCACATGTCAGAGTCAAATTCATGTGAAATAGATATAGGTTCATATTCATGTTAAATTTTTGCAAATTATTTGTATTAGATAGGAATACTTGATATCTTATATGTAAGCATGATGATGATGATGATAGTACAATGATCATTCAAATTTAACCTAGAATGTAAAAACTTTAGATGAAAGGGCTACCAATCGTCAGTCTCCAGACGGTCCATTGATTTGGACAAGTACCATAAAAATGACCTCAGATTTTAGCCGGTAATGTGTAACGCAGTGTTCTGCGCAATGCACTGTTTATTTTCTCCAGTAGCCATAAAAATTCCATTGTGTCTTAAATTGTGTTGATCGAGCATGCAGCCGCGCATTCACTAGAAATATGACGATCAATTGGATTCTCACCAATTTTAGTTTTTTTTCCTTGTTTCAACATTTCAAAAGGTCGTTCCCCTCTCTCTCCCCTATTTCTCTCCTTCTCCCTCTATCTTCGACCCTCTCTCTTTCTATCACTCTTCCTCCATATCTCTCTCATACACCCACACACACGCACTCACAGTCCCTCATTATATATCTATCTAACTACCTAACTCTAGGTTTCCTTGTTTCAACATTTCAGTAGATATTTCTTCTCTTACTCTCTTTCTCAAACACATATATGCAATCAGCGTCTCATATATATATATATATATATATATATATATATATATATATATATATATATATATTATATATTATATATATTATATTACTTATCTAGCTAACTGTTAGCTCCCTTCTTTCAACATTTCAGTAGATCGCTTCTTCCCAAACACTTTCTCTTTCATTCTTTCTCTCTTTATCTATTCCTCTCCCTCTTCTCTTCTCTTTCTCTCTCTCCCCTCTCTCTCTCTCATTGCCTCTCATTATATATCTATTTTCATATATAACTTTAAGCTTCCTTGATTCTTTTCAATAAATCATTCCTTCTCTCTATTTCACACACACTTTCTCTATTTCTTTTTATATATACCTCTCTCTGTCCCCTTTCTCTCCCCTCTCTCTCTCACACACAAACGCACACACACTCTTTCATATATGTATTTACGTTCCTAAATCTAAGCTTCCTTGTTTCAAGATTAGAATATATCGTCTCTCTCTCTCTCTCTTCTCTCTCTCTCTCTCTCTCTCTCTCTCTCTCTCTCTCTCTCTCTCTCATATACTCATTTACCTACCTAATTCTAAGCTATTCGTTTACCAAATTGACTCAGAAAGATTTATGCATAAATATATATATATATATATATATATATATATATATTATATATATATATGCATAGCGATATTGATGCCTCACAATGATATAATGGTTAAAGAAGTCATCTAACAATTTGACTACTGTTGTTGTTGTTGTTGTTGTTGTCAGGACAACTCATAGATCATTACTCTTGATTAATGAGTTTTAAACTCAGTAAGTACCCTGTATCACTGAACAAGTTTATAAAGTGAAAGTATTGAAATTTCTTTTCTTTTTTTTGCAATTCCATTTTGGTTGATAATAAAAGCCTAACCTGAATTGTATGTTTGAATGTTTCCAGCCGTCTTATTAATGTTATTGTCTAATTATAAAATAAACGAAATTATCCATATAAAATAACAAGAATAACACAACGATTAGGTGTGCGAAAAAAAGTGGGTTCTGCAATGGTTTACAACGAAGCTGAGTAATTTTAAACAGATTGAACTGGGAACCTTAGCACGATAGTTATTTACAATGTTTTACTTAATTGTGGCACAACGCCGGATATGTTCGGGTCTCCTGTGAGACTCGATAATTTATTTAGTTAATAACTGTGTCAATACGCAGCAAATCCGACTCACAGACAATTTCAATTTGGCTAAAAATTAAGTCTCGTATTTTTATTATTTTTACTTTTTATGAATGCTGTTTATAAGGATGAGTTGAATTTTTTTAATGAATATACACCAAGAATGCATAAAAGAAAACGTCTTTGGCATTAAATAACCCAACAGGGGATGGCATGCCGTAAAATCTAAGCAAGCAACCAACCTATTAAAAAAAAGGGTATTTTTTGCATATGCACCCGTACTTGTGTCCCGAATCCGAACGTAGCTCGGTTCTTCGATCTTGGATCCAATTAGTTATATGCCGTGTTCTCTTTTATTTGAGCGTGATGCAGCATTAATAGAAATAATGACCGGATGAAGACATCCCTTCATCGGAGGAGCATTTCCACATTGCACTATCATGTAAAGGTCACTGTCAGCTTCATGTGATTGCTCGTCAGGGATTAGGACATTTTTGTTCTCTCCAACACGCATGCGTTTGGATCCACACATCAAATTGACCTTGTGTCATACAATACTCTCGTGTGGAGGTATTTCGATATCAGATTAGATATTTATATAATGTATTCACATACATATATCTATTTTTCTATGAATTAATTAATTGAATAATGAAAATAATTATACTGACCACATGAATATTGTGCTAACAAGCGCATGTTTAGACTCTATGAAGTTTATGAAATGTAATTCAAATGGAAATATTTAAAAAATAATATAAATCAATTGTAAAAGGCATTGTATAAACATTAGACTTCTTCAGAGCATTTTTTGTTCAATTCACCAGAAGATTTGCTCTGAAGAAGACTTATACAATGTCTTTTTACAATTGTTTTTTTTTTTAATCTTATCTTTCAAATAATTTCATTTGAATTATATTTTATAAACTTCATAAAGTCGAAACAGGCGCTTGTTAGCACAATATATACTATTGTTTTTCTTTATCTATACCTTAAACTGCCGGGTTTGATTCCATGTTTTATATACTTACATACTAACTACATACATACCTCTGTCTTTGATTTTGTTGGAAATTGTGTATATGAATTGAAATTTCTATATCTACGAAATATTACATGAGAAATTTTTTATGTATCTACATTTTACATAATCTAGTGTGGGAGTAAAATATGGAAATGAAGCCGACGTTATGTAGAAAATAGACAAAACACAGTAATCCAAAAATATGAGTTTATTCTTGATGGGGAAGTCGCTGTTATAATGTTTTGGTTTTAGCAACCTTCATCAGAACTTGAATTATGAAGACTGTCTGGATGATTTGCGAAAAATGGGAGATTGACAATTTGTGTGACGAAATCCAGTCTCGCGTGGTATGAGTTTTTGGACCACGTTCAGATGTTCCATGAAACAATGAAAGAGATTTAGGTTAAATTTCACTCAAGTTTAATGATTCTAACTTCAACATATATGGACATCCCCCGACCCATATCTATATACCCCGATGTAACACAACACACTTTTCACTGGTCCTGCTAATTATTACTATTTTTACTCCTTTTGAGTTTTTCACGTCAGCGTTAGCTGATGGTATTTCACTGGAGGCTGAATGACTACAAGGACTCTTCTGAGTATTCTAGCCGACAGTAGACTGTAGTCTGGATGGTCTCAATTCTTCCTGATTTCCAGATCATCCAATCTTTTTTCCAAATTATTGTGCACCAACTACAATTGGTATCACTTTCACTCTCATATTCCACAGCTTTTTTAATTCTCTGGCAAGTTCCAGGTATTTATCCATCTTTTCATTTTCCTTCAGCTTCACCCTGTAATCTGCTGGAACCGCAATATCATTATCATTATTATCATTATTATTATCAGTAGTATTTCATGAGAGCTTTTCACACCCGATTAAGATAGTGGTTCTAAGGAGACTGAGTGACAGTAAGTCTCCTCAGGTCTCCAGGACCTTTCTGAGTATTTTACATAATCTCAACAATGCTGTTATTTGGATGGTTTCAAATTTTCTCTGGGTTTCCAAATCCTCCAAACTATTTTCCCAAACCATTGGGGACTGTTTCAAGAGCCCCAATTACAGTTAGTACGGCCTTTACCTTCATGTTCCATAGCTTTCCAGCTCTAACAAGGTCCAGGTATTTATCTATCTTTTCGTTTTCATTCGCCTTCAGTCTGCGATACGCCGGCAAGGAAAAATAAACGAGTTGACAAGTATTCTAGTTACTTAAAACTAGGTCTGGTTTCCTTGTTGGGGTTAGATTAACTGTCTGTATCTCAAAGTCCCAAAGGATTTTATGCGTCTCAATCCCTAAGACAGATTCCGGTTTGTGAATATACCATTTATTAGCATGATGAAAAAATGAGTTTATTGCACAGTTCCTAGTGGGGCACCTTTCCCACCGTCGTACCTAGTCTTGTGCTCTCTTTGTGCTAATTTACTACATTCGTAGATGATATGATTAACCATTTCGTCTTTGTCTCCACACATTCTACACTTGCTATTCTGTTGCGTCTTCTTCTTCTCCCTCTTCCTCTTCCTCTTCCTCTTCTTCTTCTTCTTCTTCTTCTTCTTCTTCTTATTATTATTATTATTATTATTATTATTATGTTAACTCCTGTGAGTTTTTTACACCAGCATTAGCTGATGATCTTTCGCTGGAGTCTGAGTGACAACAAGTCTCTTTTTGCTGTTTTCTGGATGGTCTCAATTCTTCCTCTGATTTCCAGTTCCTCTAGTCTTTTTTCCAAGCTTTTTGGGACTGTTCCTAGTGCTCCAACTACAATGGTCTCACTTTCACCCTCATATTCCACAGATTTTTTAATTCTCTAGCAAGGTTCAGGTATTTGTCTATCCTTTCGTTTTCTTTCATCTTCATTCTGATCTGCTAGAATTGCAAAATCTACTCGATGACAAGTACTCTTTTGGGTTCTTTATTGTGGGGCGGGGGTTGATAAACAATATTTGGTCTGGTCTTCTAGCTGGAATAAGGTGACCCGTCTTTATCTCGAAGCCCCAGAGAATTTGATGTGTTTCATTCTCAAGAACATTTTGTTGTATGGTCAAAATTTGTTTTCTTGCATAATTCCCAGTGGTTTATGGTCTCATATCTGTCACCACACACTCTACATTCACGGTTTTGTTGTGTCTTATTAAATTTTGCTTTGATATAATTGAGGTTTATTTTCAATGCTACTTTCATTGTATGCGAGTTTTCTACACTAGTTTATCTTTTTACTGAAGTACGAGTGAGTGCAAGTCTTCCCATGATTATAGGACTCTTCTAAGCATTCTAGCTGATTTTTACAGTCCCGTGGTCTGAATGGTAGTAATTCTTCCTCTGACTTGCAGTTTTCGAAGTCTCGTTTATTGGCCTTTTGCACCAACTACAATCTCACTGGCACCTTTATGTTCAATCGCTTTTTCGAGTCTCTCTCAAGATCTAGTTTTGTTGTTAATTTATTTTATTTTCATTATTATGGGTAGGTGTATTTTCATATTACCTAGCATGACCTGTGGATATACCACAGTATGCTAATTTAATTATTACGATGTTTGAAATGTTTATTTAAGGGTTAGTGCAAATAGCTCAATATTTAAAACGTATAATAATCTTGATTTAACTTTGTCACTTTTTTTCTTTTTGCTTGTTTCATATTTTCATAAGAGAGTAAGGTTATTCCATCTGCTCGCTCACATCGTCTCAATATCTTTCCTCTATTCTTTTGCTTTTGTATTATATTCTCCCTGTGTAACATGTTCTTTTTCTTCGCTTTCGTTCTTTATAATAAAATACTGAATGGTCCACAATTTAGCTGGGGCGACGAAACGCTTAAGAAATACAAATTCAACGCTAAATACTCAGGATGTACATGTGTGTATTTCATCTTGGACGATTTTGCCGGTCTCATTTTTAACCAGAGTGTGTAACAAGATGATAACGGTTGTAAAATTAGGGAACAAGAGTATTAATGTATAGATTCTTCTGCATAACCAGGATATTGAACTAATTTTCTTTCGATGGGATTTTGTTCCGAAGATTAGAAAAAAGTTGTTTCTTAAAAGGATAATTGCTATTGCTTGTTGAAGAACTATACACTGTCTCAGTGGCAAATAAAGTTAAGCTTAGTAAATAAAATATATTCTAGGTAAACATATGACGGCTTAGTTTAGCCGATCACGTAAATATATCTTATTTAATTCAATCAATTGAATGATCAATTTAATCCAGAAGAAATAAAAGAGAAACAGAATAAGAAAAGAAAAGAAATAATTAAAACCACAGGGAATTTATTTGACGACATTAACGTTTCTGTCATTAGTAAAATAAAAGAAGGAATAAAATGCCAAAAGAATGGTAAGCAAGTTGGTTAATTAAATTGCTTAATCTTGCAAAGACGGGAATAAATGCCATTTTCTCGCAGTGATCAAGTAAAGAATGAAGAAAAGAGTTCAATCAATCAAAGACAAAACCAACAAGTCTATTGTTGTAATTCTTGTGACAGGATTCAGAGAGAAAAAAGAGAGAAAATGAATAAGAATTTGCTTTTAAATCACAGTGAAATGGTTAATTTTTTTCGTCTTTCAATCCAGGATAAATTTCTTGGGAACAAATGCAGTATTAAAGATGTGCATGGGAATCTTGTGCAACTGAGACGGAGCTAGCATTGGAATCTACGCTTCCTTCCCACAAAACAACAAGAATACGTAAAGTTGATGAATCAAGGCGATATAATGCCAGTTATGCGACGTGGGTCTATTTAGAGTGTGCCCATATATATATACCAACCCCTCCACACGAGCAGGATGGAACACAGAATCACTTTCTTAAGTGGGATTTAACAGGTTGGGAATTCAGAGTTGTCTTTCCCCTAGACTGGTTACCTAGCCAAAGTTAAAGGGCCCGTCTGTCCTATTTAACCATAGCTGGAGGGAGAGTAGTTGAATGTATAACTTTCCTGTTTGGAGTCTGTGAACGGAAGGTCATTACATTTCGATTCGTGACGTGGCATCTAATAATAATAATTTCTATTCTTATCTGGATCTGTGGTATCTGCAATTCTTCATATAAGCTATTATGGTATCGGGTTATATGGTATGCTGGATAAGTTGTTGGGATGGAATTTTCTCTATTCTTTAAGACTTGAAATTAGTTGGGATCTCCTTCGGATGTACTTGCGTCTGTTGGCAGTTCTTAATTACGATCACAAGACATTTTTGTTTATATCACATAACCTATAAGTGAAATGTTGGGTTTTTCCACATTTTCAAATCTTATTATTTTATAATGACTTTTATTTGTTTTATTTATTTTATGTTTGCCCTTTTAAAATAAACTGTGATTAAGCATATGTACAAGGAAGAAACTGATTTAATCAATTTTTGATAAATACATAGATGTAGTAGGAATAGTTTGTTGGTTTGTGATTATTTGGGTTTACGGCATGTTAACCCATTGGGTTATTTTATGCCAAATAAGTTTCTGTTTTATTCATTTTTGATGTTTACTCATTTTTTAGTCAATTTTTAAACACATATTTAAAAACATTCCTTTCTATTTAATCAATATGAAATGCAAACACCCTCGTCCAGGATTTGAACTCGTCTCGTCCATTTCATACAATTGCACAACGTAATATATATATATATTATATATATATATATATATATATATATATATATATATATATATATATATATATGTCTGTGTGTCTGTGTGTGTGTGTGTGTGGACGGGAGTGAGTCTATAAGTGCGTGTTTGTTTGCACGCACATACATTTTTATCAACCTTGAGATGGGCGAGCTTCCTGGTCACTAAGTACATTTTTAAATACCAGGGAAAATGCTGATTGTGATGATGAGGAGGAGGATGAATTATATGGTCATAAACAAGGGAAGTCGAAAACATAATGACCTTTAGCTATGAGAAACATGAACAAAATGATTCGGAAAATAATTTTAAAATTTTGAAAAAGAGAAAATAATAATAATAATAATAATAATAATAATAATAATAATAATAATAATAATAATAATAATAATAATAATAATCCGTCTCTTCTTAGCAGGTGGAATACTTGGTCTTTGCCAGTGAATTAAATAAACTTTTGATCATAAGGGTAAAGTTGATACCACCTGTACCTGGTGCACTTGGATCCGTTCTCAAATAATAATAATAATAATAATAATAATAATAATAATAATAATAATAATAATAATAATAATAAAGTGAAAAACAGAAATAAAAGAAGTAAAAAATTCGTGACAAAATCGAAACAGATTTGAAATTAAAAGATAAGCTTATACCAAAAATGAAATGCAAAATTAAATTCAAATAAAAAAAAACACAGTGTAAACAATAAATAAATAATAACGACAAATTTATTTATGTTACCATTTAGATTAAAGAATAGGAGAGAAAAATACCAGAAATGATTTTTTAAATTACCAATATCGAGACTAAAAAGAGGAGTGAAAATAGATAAATACCGGAAAGTAAATAACATTTCTAAAGAACATTAAATTTAAAAAAATGTGAGATCAAAGTACGTTCTCACTTTTCTTTCCCTTTCTTTCCCCTTTCTATCACATATCTTTCTTACTCACGTATATAAACGTGAATGTACACGATAATATAATTGCTAGCGGACCTGTGGATATACCACAGTATGGCCATTTAATTATTACAATGTTTGATATGATTTCTTAAGAGCTATTGCAAATCGTTCAACATGTAATAAGTAATAATTTTCATTTAATTATTACTCTTTTCTCCCTCTTTTCATCTTTTAATGTAGCGTATGTTTTCTTCCCCCTTTTTTTATATCAAAAACGCAATGGTCTTTTCTTTAGCTGAGGTGACGCCACTCATAAGAAATAAGAATTCGGCAGATAAGCAACACCAGATAATCTAGATTTACATTTTTGAATTTTATCTTGGACGATTTGGACGGTCTCATTTTCAACAAGCGGGTGTTGCAAGATGCAACAACAGTCGGAAGATTAAGGAACAAGAGTATTAATATATAGATAAAGAGTGTAAAATATTCCATGGATGTTTTGTATATTCGTTACATATTGTCCAATAATCTTTTTTCAACTTTGTAAAAGTTTATCTCCCGCCTTTCTATCTTGTTTTAATTAACAAACAAGAAAACAATCTATGCAAAATTTTAGCTCAAGTGGACAACGCCTTGGCATTGAATAAATACTAAGCATATAATAACCCGAGACGGCTTGCCATGCCGTTAAAATCAAATAATCAATCAATCAAATCTTCAAGAACTAGAGCCATTTAAAAGATACTATACGACGGTCGTTAAAAATTCCAAGCCTCATTTAAAAATAAAAGCCACTTGTTATAAAACTAGTAGAACTAGTTTATAACATGTTATATATTCTTTTAATTAATGTGCAGGTGAGGTCCATACAGATGTTAGAGGTGTGTGAGAAATCTAAAAATGGACAAAGCAGAAGCCCTAGAAATCAATGGATCTGGGATTCTTTGAATAAATTCTCATGCGTAGAGCATTAAAAAGTTTTTTAAAAAACATACAAGAGGTCTCGGAAGGTTAAGAATGTTATTAAAAAGCGAAAATACATTTAATGCACTATAATATATATGCAATACATCTATGTATTATATATATATATATATATATATTATATATATATATATATATAATACACAACACTCACATATACATGTATATATACATATATATACACACACTCATATATACATATATATATACTTATATATATATAGATTGATAACATATATATATATATATATATATATAATATATATATATATATATATAGAGAGAGAGAGAGAGAGAGAGAGAGAGAGAGAGATTGACAACAGACTATAGACAGACAGATAGATAGATATGAACATATTCAAGTTAGGTATATAGACAGATACACAGAAAGATAGATACTAACAGAATAAAAATAGATAGATAGATTGACAGAAAGATCAAAAATAGATGAACAGACGCACAGATAGATAATAACATATTAAAGATAGATAAGACTGATGGATCGATAGACATGAACACATTCAAGCTAAATAGATAGATAGACAGATGGATAGCTAGACATATAGATGAATATTAAGAGACCAAAAACATAGACAGATAGACAGACAGATATTAACATATTATCGAAAACAAACAGACACAGATTATATTAACAGATGAATAAAAATAGATAAAGATAGGCGTACTTTACAATATATATGATATATAATAATAACAATAATAATAATATCGCCACTATTAATAATAATAATAATAATAATAATAATAATAATAATAATAATAATAATAATAATAATAATAATAATAATAATATATAACATTATACATAGTCTCACATATAATTTTAACAAATCTTACCACCACCCCCCATTACAAAAAAAAACTCACATAAACATACCAGCCACATATTCAAGTTAGATATATAGACAGATAAACAGAAAGATAGATACTAACAGAATAAAAATAGATAGATAGATGGACAGAAAGATCAAAAATAGATGAACAGACACACAGATAGATAATAACATATTAAAGATAGATAAGACAGATGGATTAATAGACATGAACACATTCAAGCTAAATAGATAGACATGGATAGACATACAGATAATATTAATAAAAATATTTAAAAAATAGATAGATAGACAGACAGATATTAACTGATTATCAATAAACAAACAGACACATATAATATTAACAGATTAAAGACAACTAGATAATTCAAAATAGATAGGTGTATATTACAATATATGATAAATAATAATACAATAATGATAATATCGCCATAATCTATAATAATAATAATAATAATAATAATAATAATAATAATAATAATAATAATACTATATAACATTATACATATGCTCACTTACAATTCAACAAATCTTACCATCTCCCCTTTTACAAAAAAAATCACACTAACATACCAACTACACATATAACTCAATGACAAATCCAGTTCCCCAACACATATAAACAAAAAACCCAATTAAACAGACACACACAAACATACACATATACATTTATCTTAACCATTCCTCACAATCCAGTAGTCTAGACTAACACCTGCAGCACCACCACCATTAACCATTCTGACACTCCCCATCTAGAGAGAAGAAAATCCACTACCCAAGATTGGCTGATACCGACTTTAGGCCACCCCGAAGACTTTACTTTACTTATATATACACACACACTCATATATACAGGTATATATACATATATATATACACACTCGTATATACATGTATATATACATATATATATATATATACACCCACTCGTATATCCATGTATATACACACACATTCATATATCCATATATATACATATATATACACACTCATATATCCATGTATATATATACATATATATACACACTCATATATACATGTATATATACTTATATATACACACTCATACATACATGTATATATACATATATATACGCACACTCATACATACATGCATATATACATATATATACAGACACTCATACATACATGTTTATATACATATATATACAAACACTCATACATATATGTATATATACATATATATACACACACGCATACATACATGTATATATACATATATATATATATATATACACACACTCATTTATACATGCATATATACATATGTATACACACATATATGCATATATATACGTATATATACACTCATATATACACTGATATATACATATATATATAGTTATATATATATACACTCATATATACCTATATATATATATACACTGATATATACATATATATATACACATGCATATATACTTATATATATAGACACTAATATATACATGCATATATACACGCTCATAAATACATGCATATATACATATATATATACACACACATACATATATGCGTATATACACACATAGATACATGCATATATACACACATCCATACATGCATATATACACACATCCATACATGTATATACACATACATAATGTACATATATAGAGACATATGTTCACATATATACACACATATAATGTACATATATAAACATATATTCACATATACACTCACGTATACATCTCACGGAAACATGTATATACACAAACATATATTCACATATATACTCACGTATACATGTATATACACAAACATATATTCACATATATACTCACGAATACATGTATATACACACATAAATACATGTATATGCATATGTATATGCACACGTATATACATGTATATATACATGTATATACATGTAATTTACACACATATACATGTATATACACATATACACATGTATATACATGTATATACACACATATATATATATACATGTATATACATGTATATACACACACATATATATACATGCTCACATATATACATATATATAAACATATGTATAAACATACACATACATATGTACATACACACACATGTATATATATAAATATACTAGCAAATATATGCACCCTCCGGGTGCAAGTATTTAAGTTTTAATGTAATAGAATATGATATTAAATTAGAAAGGCTAATGAAACTGAATAAGAATGTAGATAAAAAGATTTGGAACAGAGGGGGTATGATTGAAAAATAGAACAACTTTTAAACTAACTCTTCCATCATTTTCCGTTACTCCCGTCTTTCATTGGTAAATTTTCCTAATTTAACTGTTTAGTTAAAATAGGAAGTAAAGAATAAAATGACAGTTATTTCTTCTTGTTAAGGGATTTCTTTTAAAATTTATTGAAGAGATTTTTGCTCATATTCATTAAGATGAAAGCAAATAATTAGAAATCAATAATACTAAGCATATATTTATTAAAATCAAATTTTTAATATCAATATGCAAATTAGCCTTCCCGTTCACACTGTAAACCGCTATTTTGTTGTATATATAAATACAATTGCATGTTGTTAGTATGTAGATATGGTCAACAGTATAAATAATGTAAAACAATTTTATTGATAATTGAGGTTAAAATAAGGATAAATTCATGGTGAATGTGACGTCAATAACTAAGGGAATTGTGACTTGAGTAGTGATTTAGTTTCGGTTACAGACAGAAAAACACACAATCTCCATTATAATAAGATGTATAAACATACACATGTACATATACACACACACACACACACATATATATATATATATATATATATATAAATATGTGTATAAACATACACGTGTACATACACACACACACACACATATATATATATATATAAATATGTGTATAAACATACACATGTACATACACACATATATATATATATAATATATGTATAAACATACACATGTACAAACAGACACACACACATATATATATATATATAAATATATGTATAAACATACACATGTACATACACACACATATATATATATAAATATATGTATAAACATACACATGTACATACACACACATATATATATATAAATATATGTATAAATATACACATGTACATACACACACACATATATATATAAATATATGTATAAACATACACACATATATATATTATATAAATATATGTATAAACATACACATGTACATACACACATATATATATATATAAATATATGTATAACATACACATGTACATACACACATATATATATATATATATAAATATATGTATAAACATACACATGTACATACACACATATATATATATAAATATATGTATAAACATACACATGACATACACACACATATAATATATAAATATATGTATACATACACATGTACATACACACATATATATATATAAATATATGTATAAACATACACATGTACATACACACATATATATATATATAAATATATGTATAAACATACACATGTACATATACACATATATGTATATATATATATAAATATATGTATAAACATACACATGTACATACACACACACATATATATATATATATAAATATATGTATAAACATACACATGTACATACACACATATATATATATATAAATATATGTATAAACATACACATGTACATAGACACACATATATATATATAAATATAAAACATACGCATATATATGTACATATACACACACCCTATACATATATATATATATAATATATATATATAAGATATATATATATATATATATATATATATATATATATATATATATATATATATATATATATATATATATATATATATATATATATATATATATATATATATATATATAATATATATATATATATATATATATATATATATATATATATATATATATATATATATTCATAATGAAAATGGCAGTATGGCCACTGGCACAAGCGAGGGCGATAAAGAAGAAAAGAACCGGGGCCAATAGAAAGGCCGAACGTTTATTTCTGAAATGGTTGCCAATGTTATTAACCCAGTGCGAAAATCATACACTTCATTTCCAAGTTGTTCCTAACCTTTTTCTTGCTCAATATTTAACCGCCGGCAAAATCATCTCGTTTGACAGGAAACTTTTGTAAAAGGCTGAAAGTTAAAGTAAAAGATTACCTCGTCCAAGCAAAAAGGACATTTACTCATACACGTCCCTCTAGATTATTTGGTTTTATCAACGGTAAGACTGTGAATTTAATTCCCATGTATATATATATATAATATATATGTGTGTGTGAAGAGAGGAAGTAAATCCGACGGTATGTAATATATCAAGAAAAATGAAAAAACACAGGTTTAAATGGGTTAAGTGGTGAGTTTATTGGCCGACGCTGCAGTGTTTCGATCTATTAAATAGATCATCTTCAGGGCATAAGATAAGAAATTATATATCACAGAATGATGAGAAAAAGTGAGTGGTAATCTTTCTTATTCAGTCTGTTTAAAATTTTTTTCTGAAGTTTGAAGATGATCTATTTAATAGATCGAAACACTGCAGCGTCGGCCAATAAACTCACCACTTAACCCATTTAAACCTGTGTTTTTTCATTTTTCTTGATATATTACATATATATACATATATATATATATATATATATATATATATATATATATATATATATATATATATAATTCTAAAAGGAAATTCAAACTGAATTTAAATAATGAATTTAAAAATAAAAACATACGGGGTCAGCACAAAAGTCTACATTTATAGAAAAAAGATTCTGTAAAAAGATATACTTCGCCTTTTTCAGGTAATCGATATAGTGTTCGGCTAGGAATCACAAGGTTCCTGGTTCGATACCGGCCCTAGCCAACTCAGCTTATGAGTAGCACAGGGATCTGTGTGGTAAAGTGAGGAGCTGATGGTAGGTGGGGAGCTCCACCTCAGAGGCTAAAATAATCTCCTTAGTCTAGCGCTAGTAAAAGGGGGATATACTCCCTCGCTGTCTGGCTAATGCCGTCATTAGGCCGCCCCGAAGACTTTTTACTTATTGAATCACACCAGATGACAGTCTTGTTAGAATGCAATAATCAAAACGCACAAAAAAAATGAAAAAATACAAGAGATTAACTTTCATATGGTTTCCGCTAAATGATTTTATCATTTTTACAACGTGAGTTATTACGTTTTAAATTTTAGAACTGCTCCAAAAGTTTATGAACACACTGTATACATTCTTACTAAAGAGTAATTAATATTTTCGTATGATAACCTGATGCGTTATTTTGTCTTGACTCAAAGCAAAAGTGGCTGAATAAATGTATTACTAGGTTAGACTACACTACTCAATTTATCTTGCTTTTTTCTCCCTCCTCATTGTGATTTCGTGTTCTTTCTCTCTTTTTTAATTTTCTCTTTCCTTCCAATTCATTGTTTTTGTTTTTGTCTTCCCATTATTTCCTTTCTTTTTTTTCTCTTTCCTTCTTATGTTTAGTCTAGTTCCCTAAATATTTCAGCCGAAAACTCCTATGTTTTACCCTTGCTCTTACGTCTTTGTTCCCATCCAAAACCAATTAAACTATTTCCATACTTATAACTGTACATATGCTAATTCCTTTAAAAATATACCAAACTGAAATATAGTTGGCTGGTTGTTTGATTTTTTTTGTCATGTAAACTCTTGTTGGGTTATTTCATGCCAGTGGTTGGTTGTTTGATTGTTTTGCGGCATATCAACCACTTTCAGCTCAATTAATGTTAGTTTAATAGTTAGTCAGTTGCAAGCCGGCACCCTTTCAGAGAGGATGTCTCTTAGGATTCGCAATTCACCCGCGGTGGGAAAATGGGTAAGGACGAAAATAAATGTTTGATCAAGAAACAATTAAATGTTAAAACAAGCAATGTCCAGACCAGTATAATGAAGAATCTTCGAAGAAGAAGCAACCCTTAAAAAGAAGCCCAACCAGTGAACATGGCGTCTAGAACCAGTAGACACAGTAAGCAGAAGTGTAGCAAGTAAGACAATCAACTATCATCTCTCTCTAATCTAACTTATCTATCTCTCCTCATTATATAGCAGATGTAGAAGCTAAAATAAAAAAGAAACATTCAGTCTCAGAAGAACCTAAAATATCATTATTTATTACATTTCCAAAATAAAACATTTTTTATCATAATTTTGAAGGTACATTAGATTGAAACAGTAATTGATTAGAAAGAAACAAAAACAAATTAATGTGATTCTTAAAATTTATATCTTTATTTTTTTTAGTTTCAATCTTTTAAATTATATTTTTATTACTTTTTCTACAACGAGGAACGGAATTTCATTGAAAAAATATTACCAATTCAAATAATCGTGTAC